>JAMJFZ010003296.1:3540000-3857500 GCA_026225945.1 Cricetomys ansorgei | reverse complement strand
GAGAAGTGCCAGGCCTCAGACTTCTACCAGTAGGTGGTTGGGGAGAGGTGATCCAATTTGTCTCTTGTTCTTAAGAACTAAAACAAACAAACCAACAAACAAAACTCATGTTTTCACCCTCAACCTTGGGGTAATCTCCAGATGTGGCCAGGGCAGAATGCTGGGCGTGGCACATGCTCTCCGATTTGCTTCCCTCTCAGCAGGCTGGGAAATGACCTGACTGCGTGAGAAGAGTGGCCGGTGCACCCAGAGGCCCGAGGTTCTCATCAGCAGAGGGGTGTCTCCCCTGGGCAAAACGCTGCTCCTTATACTTCTGAGGCGACATGATCTTTCTCTTATACCAAGACTGAATTCCAGAGAGTCCCACGCGTGACTCTGCCCAGCCCACCTCTCCAAGCTGGGCTCCCACGCCGTATCACGGAGCCCCCAGCCCAGCCCCTCCACACAAGCTCTTGGGTCTCCATCTGCATCTTGTGACTGCTGGGTCGGAGTTGTTTTGCTGTTGACCTCAGCCCTAGGCTCAGGAGTCTGGAGACCTTCACTCCAGTTTGCTCTACCCTCACCTGGACTTGCTGTTCAGCCCCTGCGTGCCTCAGTTTCCTCATCCGTCCAATGGGATAGTGGCACTTTTCTGCTCTGCAGGGATGCAGTGACAATAGATTCAAATCACACACAGACAGCCAGGCATGGAGGGACGAACATGCAGTCCCAGCATTTAGGCTGAAGCAGGAGGATGATGAGTTCAAGGCCAATCTGAGCCACGAAGTAAGATTTCTGTAGCAAAAGAGGCAAAAGAATCCTCAGAAAGGCACCTAGTTGGGAAGCATTCCAGATTCAGAAGTTTGTCCACAGAAGGCTAGTGGCAGGAAGAGGAAGTTGGTTTTACCAGTGGGTAAATCTCACGGTAAGATTCACAGGTCCGTGGAGAAAGTTCCAGATGCTCCTCAGTGCTCCCGGACAGTCGCCCCGTCTGAGGTAGACCAGAGCTTAGAGAAGATAGTACCTCATCTGTCTTGAATACTTCCTTCCCACCATTAGCTGGATGAATCTGATCAATAGTTACAGGAAGAGGGGTAAAGCCATCGCTGGGGTGCAGACCCCGAGAGAAGCAGGGGCCAGAAGGTCTAAAGGGCTTTCGGTGTCTTGGTCGGATCTTTCTTGCTCCTCGAAGAGGCTTTATCAAGAGAGCCCTGGAGGAGATAACAGTGGTGTCTTTCACAATGGAAAGGTCAGCCAACATGTGTTTATTGAGTGACTCTGTGGGCCAGGCTTCCACTTGGCTTTTGTCGGTGATTATGAGACAGGCAGACCCACGGGGTCCTCGGTAAGTCGGCTGCAATCAAAACACGTGATAAAAATTAGCGAGCAATCCAGAGCGCCGAGACTGAAAGTGTGCAGACATGTTCAGAAAACGGCTCCGAGGGTGCCAGGGAGGCCCGGCCAGGCCTTGCGGCTGCCAAAGAGTTAAGACAGTACCAGGAACCACCTAAAAGGGCAAAGGAGAGCTGGTCAGGTGATCTCAGCCCGGAGCAGACAGTGGAAGGCCGGGTGTCAGGGTGAGGAAAACCCCTCAGTACAGCTTGTCAGGGAGGAAGCTGCCATCCACGTCAGCCCTACCACCGAGTCCTGGGACATGATCCTCGGATTGCCTGGTTCCTGGAGGGCAGCATCATCTTCTCTGATCCCTGCTCTTCCTCCCAAGGCCTCTTTGAAATCTGACTAAGGTTCAGGGTGCATGGTTCAGCATCTCTGGATGCAATTTGGTACCCTAGCAGAATCAAGGGAGATCTGCTATTACTTGAAAGGATGTTTCTTCCCCTCTTCCTCTGAGTACCTGACCCCACAATCATCGCTGACTTTGAAATAATAAACCCATCATAATTATAAGAATTAGTCTGGAGGCTTCTGCCTTGTTTGCTCAACTGGGGTTATTATGGCTGGTTTTAGAGGTGGAGAGGGCATCCAGAATCAGCTCAGCTGAGATGGTAAATTCAGACAGATGCCTGTGGGCTGGGGGTGGCTAGGTGGTAAGTGCAGGGAAGGAGCTGATGGGAGGAACCCTCCCCTGCGGAGCCCACAGACCCGGCTTTGGGAGATCAAGTCTCAGGAGAAGCCTGAGAGCCTGACCTCATGGGAGGGAATGCTCCCAAGTTGCAGATCTTTAGCACATGAAGACTCTGCAGGGCAGGGCCTTTTTCAATCTGATGGGAATCCTGCCTCCCACATTGTCAGAGGTCCCGGGATGGGAAAGGACCTGGGCTGTGCCATCACAAGGACACAGTCAAGCCACAGGTCCCCTTTGTGTCTCTGTCCGTGTCCACCGAGCGGCGTGTTCACCCGTCCTCGGTCAGCTGTGTTTGAATATGAAATGTCCTTCCAGAGTCGGGCGTTTGGATACTTGGTCCCCGCCTGTGGCACCCGGAGGCTGTGGAACCTTTGGGACTGTGATCTAGGGAGCATAAGTAGCTGAGAGCAGGCCCAAAGGGGCCATCTCTTTCTGGTTCTGACCCAAGCTCTCTCTGCTTTCCTGACCTACCAAGGTAGGGGCAGACTGCACCCTGCAAGCCTCCACAGTCCCAGAGCAAAGCCAACTTCCCGCTCCACGATGGGCCGCATTTCTAGACGCTCTGAGCCAAAATAAAGGCTTTCTTCCTTAAGTTGCTGATATTGGGGATTTAGTCGCAGTGGCCAGAAAAGTAACTAGTGTGAACCTGCTGCCCACTCTGCCTGCTTCTTTCTGGAAACTTCTCCAGGCCCATGACCAGGAATGTCTGGCAGCTTCTGTGGCCTAGGATGGCTTTGAGCCTACTGGATGGAGTTACTGCTCCAAGTGTGTGGTCCTACCGTCCTGGACAGCAGACTCCATCACTTCCTCTTGTAGGCAGAGGGCAACGGGGATGCAGCAAGCCAGGGCAGCAGGTGGGGGGAGCTGAGTTCTTCAGAGGCTAAGATTCCGTATTCTCACAGGTATTAAAGAAATGGAGCGACGGTTAATGCAGAAGTCTTTCTTTGACTTAATTTATTATAATGTATGTGGCTACAATGTAGCTCACACTGCTGTTTTGGATCTGCGTTTTGATTCCCAAAATTGCAATCATGATAGGTGGATTATAACCGTGCTTTAACATACAGATGAGGAAATGTATTCCGGTGCAATTTTCCCCTAAGGAGAAGTCAGAGGATAAGGGGCAGGAGCTTTGTGTAACCTTGCAACGTTTAGTTGTCTCTCTTGGTTACGGGGCAGAAATTAGCATCACAGGGACCAACGGAGCTACTGTCTGTGTGTGTGTGTGTGTGTGTGTGTGTTGGGGGGGTACTGCTTTGAATGTCAGTCCAAGAGGGCTTCCAAAGGGACCAGGGAAACGGACTTTTTTTTTCCATGTTAAAGAAAGAGTCACCAGCATCTAACTGAGCAAAGGTGTTTAGACTTGTCAAACTGTTCCCCATTCAGTAAATATTTATTAGGGGACACCCTGGGCCATGAATCTTGCTAAAGACCAGCGGTGCCTCAGTGAGTCACTAGGGTCAAAGAGGCACTGGGGAGTAGATTCTGGGTGGTACCCGATTAGTGGGTAAGGCAGGAATGGATGGCAGAGGTCGAAGGAGGGAGGCAAAGGCACATCCCATCAGCATCCTGCGGATGGGAAAGCTGAGCTTCCTCCCTCACTCTGGCGGAGCATGCAGACACCCCCAAGAGCATATGTCTGCACAGACTTTATCCTCAGGCCCAGAAACTCAGCAGAAGCACAGAAGCAGAACGAACTGCCTGATGTGCATGGCTGGGGCCTGGATGGTGCTTTCTCCACCAGCCATGGTACCCAGCCAGCACCCGCCCAGCCCATCATAGACTGGTGTTCTGCTTGCCAAAGGCAGGCCCCTGGCCTCTGGAGTGGGGGCTCCCAAAAGCAGAGCAGCACTGGGGCTGTCTGTGTGGACGTTAGGCTCTGGCTGAGGCAGGCATGGACGAGGAAGAGCCCTACCATGGAAGAGTCACGGGCAAGTGTCTTTCCTCCTCTTCCTCCACTCTTCCTCGGGGCGCAGGCCTTCCAAACCTCTCACCATCTGAGGGAGATGGTCCCAGGAGATCTGGTTACACAAGCCTAGGGCATGTCTAGATGTGGGCCTGCAGAGACCAGGCGTCCCACGTCCTGTGCCGCCTTCATAGCTAGGGCGAGCTGCTACAGGGAAAGGCAGGCTGTCTGCACTCGGGGTTGGATCCCACCTGAGCAGGAAGGGCAGGTCCACACAGGTGACTTTAGCCCTTCAAAAGAAAAGGCAGTCCTCCCCTCCAAGACAGCACCACTGTAGAAGGGGCACCCTGTGCTCCCCAGTACCACCTACCCGTTCAGTCACTCAGGTCTTGAGGGGTATCTTTTCTGGCCCAGCGTTTCCATTACATGTGAATGGAAACCATGGATCCTTCCCAGCGTACAGATAGTGTAGTGCAAGAGCAGAGCGTCACCACACAAATATCCCTTAGCTAAAAATCCAAAATCCAAAGTGCTCAAGAATATGGAATTTTGAGCAGAGTACCAGCGTTACCTGACCAGCATTACACGTGGCAGGCTGCTGTTAAAACAAAGGAAAAAGCAGTGCTTATATCGTTGACTGGCCAGATGGCTGACAGGTGAAGGCGCTTGCTGTCAAGGCTGACTACCTGAGTTCAAGACTTGGGATCCACACAGTGGATGGAGACGACCAAATCTTCAGAGTCATTCTCTGACCTCCTCCTGATGCGAGTGCTTACACACACCACACACACCACACACACCACACCACACACCACACACCACATACACAAACACACACATACCACACTGCATACTGCACACCACACACACCACACAACACACACACACACCACACACACACCACACAATACACACACACACACCACACAACACATACATAACACACACACCACACATACCACACACACACCACACAACACACACACACACACACACACCACACAACACATACACAACACACACCACACACACATAAACACACACACCACACACACACACAGGGCACGCGCATATAGTAAATAAATACATAGTTAAAAATATTTTGTTACCTTTAGCCTAGTGTCTGGAAGATGGAGACAAAACACCAATAAACTTCCTATTGACACCTGTATCTTGTCCCCAAACAACCTCATTACACATACGTAGTAGTGGTACTAGCTGGGCATGGCGGTGCATTTCTGTAATCCCAGAATTCAAGAGGCTGATGTGGGCATATCATAGTCCTGGACCAACCTGGACTACACTCTTTCAGATCCTGATTTTTTCTTTTTTAAATATGGAAAAGCAATGCAAAATTTAAGATACTGCTGGTCCCAAGCATTTTGAATAAAGGATGTTCAGGTTGTCATTCAGAAAGTTCTAGATGGCGGAGCAAACCCATCTCAGTGTAGGAGGTCAGAGAATTTCTCCCAACAAAAGGCTCTGGAAACAAACCCTCATAAATCCGCAGGGAGAGCTAGGCAGGGTGCAAGTTGGAGGCTGGGGCTGGTTTGTCTTTCAGGAAGGAAGATGGACACTGAGGTCCAGGAGGGAGAAATTCCTCACCAGGTGACGTTAGGCCACTATGGGAGTTTAAGATGTTGGACAGGCTCAGGGCTTAGAGCAGCAGGGATGGGAGAGTAAGGGCAGCATCTTTATGGTTCCTCCAGGCGTCGCTGAGGGAGGCCCCGGGAGGTTCCCGAGCTACATCCCTCAAGTTCCAGCACATTCCATGTCACCGCCCACAGATCTGGAGCTCCTAATCAGTTTCTCTCTGTTTAAGCTACTTGTGTCTCCATATTGAGGCGTGCTGTCCTGGGGCATGGGTTGCCTAGGGGTCTTAGGTATAGGCTCCTGGAATGAAGAAAATAAAAATTAGCATGACTAGCACCCTGGGACTGCTCAACAGCTAATGAACAAGGCGCTCCAGGGAAATGTTGAGCGGCCGCTTCAACATTCAATGCTTCAGCAGGTACCAGCCGTCGAGCAGACAGCGTTACGGTGAGGCCACCGAAGCTGCCACCCGTTGTCTCCTTCCCTTTGCTCGGTCTCCCAGTCCCCTACCCACTCAGGTCTTCCTTTATCCACCTCCTCTCCTATTCAGCTCAGAAGAATGTTGGGGAGGGGAGGCAGATACCCCAGGAAGCTATACATTCTGGGACACGTGAAGAGCTGTTAAAGTTTCCTACCACCACCGGGAGCCTGGTGGCACCCAGCAACACCAAGTCTCCTTGTAGTGTACAAAGGAGGGGGCTGACCAGCTGGTACATTCCTGTGTGACTCCGTTACATGAACCATCACCTGTTGGTTTATCTGGCTTTGTGTGAATTTTGTATTGGACCTTGAAAAAAAGGCCGGGTTGGGGAAGTGGGGGTGTTGGTATTGCAAGTTGAGAATCCACCAGACGGCCTTTCCTCTCCTGATCTCACTTTGTTCTCACAAGGGACGACAGAGCAGGTGCCCAGATTCCCATCTTATAGGCAGCGCCGGAGGCCGGGCAGAGTTAGGGAGCATTTACAAATAGCTCAGAAGCAGCAGTGCCAGGTTGGAGCCCAGAACCAGCTGTGGCAGAGCCCCCTGGCTCCGGAGGGTTACAGAAAGAAAGCAGCCATAAGCACCACCACCCAGGCATCTGACTCCACAGAAGCCAGAGGAGGCTCACCATGCAGTTTGCCCAGATCCCAGAGCCAAAGGACCTCAGTTGTCCAGCTGTTCTCCTGCTGGGTCAGGGCCCCTTCCAGTGGCTGCATACCGCCTGCAGCTGGGAGAGCCAGGCTGCCCCTTGTGCCCTGGGACTGTGTGTCCCGCCACTGCCACACACAGGGCCAACAAGTTGCTGTCTTTAAGAAGTCACTAACATGTGGTCCTTTTATCCACATCCACAGAAAAGGATACGCAGGCTTGGCTTTCCTACCGGAAGGGCTTCCCAGGAAAGCCAGCCTGGAGCTGGTTGGCTCATTGATTCCCTCCCCTGTTCCATCATGTGTGGTATAGGTCAGCTCCGAGTGGGTGCCCAGTCTGAACTGTGCATGCGTGGAGGCGAGACTCCCAGCACATTCCTCTGCAATCTGGTGTGTTAGATGGAGAGCTGGCGTTCGAGCAGGGCAGCGTGTGAACTCTATATCTTGGCAGAGAAGCTAGTCGAGGATTCTTCTCCGGATGGGACTGGGGTTGTTGGTCATCTCGGCTAGAAAGGGATGTGGGCTGATTTATAGTTGAGGAAGGTCAGATGTGTGGCTATGTCAGAGGAAAACAAAATTGTCTGTCAAGAACTACCAGAAATAGGGCCAGCAGTATGGCTGTATGGCTCAGTGGGTAAAGGTGCCACCCAAGCCTGGTGACCTGAGTTTCAATCATAGGAATCCACATAAAGGTAGAAAGGGAGTTGCCCTCTGAATTCCACGTGGGGGCCCTGGCCACCCCCACTACCCACCCACCCCCTAGTAAATTGATTTAAGGAAGAACTACCAGAAACGAATTCGCCGTCCTCCCATTTGTTGCAAGAGGGAAAACTATAAACCGAAGCCTTTATAGCAAGCATGGCAATCAGGCTGGCTCCTGCCTTAGAGCAGCCTGAGAGTGCAGCTTCCCCACAGGATCATGCACAGGTCACGGGCTGTGTCTACCACGCGTCTGCAGGGAGGGACCAAGATGGCAGACAGCACCTGGGCCCTGAATTAGAGTTAGAGGGCAATGAGAGACGGACTTTTTTCTTTTCTTTCTCATTGCTGAGGATTGAACCCAGGGCCTTGAGCATGCAAGAGAAACATCCTACCAACACCTTGGATATATTTGTGGTTGTTGCTGTTTCTAATTTTTACACGCCAGACAAAATATTTATCATTATATAGTATTAAAGAGACAGGCATTTATTCAAAACAGTTTTAAATCTTGATCTAGCGATGATGTCTCTCTGATAAAGATTCTCAAATTAAGAGAGCGCAAGGTCCACAGAGCTCAAAGATGGCAGGAACTTGAGCGCTGGCAGTTGACACTTGTTTTCCACCACTGTTTACTCTTCAATAAAAAATGCATATTTACCATAGCAACCTCCTGGTCACGTGGTGCCCTGTCTTACTGCTACCCTCTAAAACAGAATAGCTTCTTAAAGGAACACACACATCCTAACAGGCATGCTTTTCAGATGCAAAACGGGCTCTTTCTAAGGAAGCTTCTTCCCTGCCATTAATGCTAATAAACACATCATCTTTACAGAAATCATTTTGGTCCTGTGTCTTAAATTTAGGACATTGATTACAGAAGCCTAAAGAAAATTACTCTTGGAGGGGCTTTTGGTGCTTCAAGGATCTGCTGATTATTTTAATACAGTGTTAAACACGCACGCGCACACACACACACACACACACACACACACACACACACACACATCTATAGACTAGACACACCAGCCGCCTGTATCGTCTGGAAGGGAGTTCGGCGTGGATTCTAATGACCTGCCGCTTCATCTGTGATTAAAGATTGTCATCTATGCGAAGCTCAATTGCAGCCTGAATTGTTTTTTCCGCTGTTAACTTGGGAGAATTGCCGGGGTTTTAAGAGCTTTGTAGAAACTGCTCCAACCTGGACTGTTCAGGGAATGCAACCCAGCTCCCTGTTCCGCAGTTTGAATGCCTGCCATTCCATGAGTCAGGGGCAGTGAGGAGAGACCTCAGGTCTCTCTCTCTCTCTCTCTCTCTCTCTCTCTCTCTCACACACACACACACACACACACATACATACACACACGCCCCCCCCCCCCCGAGCTTCCTTCCTATAGCTCATCCTTCTGGTGCTACCCATGTTAAGAGCCCTGTTTGTGGGATGTCTTCTGAGCTTCATGATGAGAGATGTCTCTCCCCTATCCTGCACAAGCCGTTAGGTTATGAATTATCATGGTTTTGCAGATAAGAAAATGGAACCTTAGAAAGGTTGGCCGATTTGCTCAGGATTACACAGCTAAGAATTTGTAGAACTTGGCTTTTCTATTGTTTTTGGTTTGGGCTTTTTTTTGAGACAGGCCCTTGCTCTTGTGGCTAGGTTGGTCTTCACCTCCCTAAAGTAGCCCAGGCTGGCCTTCAACTCCCTAAGTAGTCCAGGCTGGCCTTAGGCTTCCTGCCTCAGCAGCTCTTGAGGGCTGGGATTACAGGCATGTGCCACTAGACCTGACTGGCTCTTGGTTGACCTGAGACCTTTCGTATTGCAGAGTTCTCTGTTCAGCCCACGTTGTGAACCTGTCTACCCATTATGACCAGGGGTTACAAGTAGGGATGAAGCAGGGAAACCTTGGCGAAAAGTACCTTCCTTACCCCAGTGTTCCCAGAGGATTCTGGGGCAGCCTTAGTATAAACCTCTTTTTTAGTTTTTTTTTGTTTGTTTGTTTGTTTGCTTGGTTTTTTTTTAGGGGGGGAGGGGGGAGGGTGTCTTGCTATGTAACCCAGGCATGCCTCCAACTTGCCTCTACCTCCCAAGTGCTCGGATTTTCGTTACGTGCCATCAGACTCAACAGGAGCCAAGTTTTTTGAAACTCCCCTCTGGTCCCGATGTCCACCCAATCCTGACAGCTGCGTAATCCCTGTACAGCCCTGAAGTCAGAAATTGGGGTGCAACCGTCTTTGTGAGGAGAGAGTCCTGGAGAAGAGCCTGCTTGGTTTGCACGGTCAGAACTCTGGTCAGCGCTCCTGGCAGGTGTGAGGCCGTCAAACCTGGGCCTCCTGTTTCTGTTTTTTCCTTTTAATTCCTTTCAACCACATGTAAGCCAGTATGAAAAACAAGAACACACTGTGATTCCTTTTTTTGCTTAATGGCTTTGGGGGGAAATCCGATTGAGAAGTAAGGCAGGGCTCTATGCCTCAAAGTGGCATTGCGACTCGAACACAGAGAGGAGAACTGCCCAGACCCTGTGCCCTGCCAGCCAAACCGACCAAGGCGTGCACACGAGCTGCTTCATAATTATCCATCATGACTGCCTGTGTGCTGCCTTAATAGATTATTTAAAATGGTGTCTGTGCCTCCCGTGCATCCCCGAGCCAGGCCCGAACTGTACATACGTACAAGCTGGGAGAGGTAATTGCTTATCATGTATCTCTTTGTTCCAGACACTTTTATAAAAGACTATGTATTATGTATGGTGTGACCTTCAAATGTCAGGAATGTGTTGTGCAATAAACTGTCAATATTTGTGGTTATAAGGTACCAGATGACTTTTACAATAATTGGAACGGCTATATTAAAAGCTTGGATCACTCAGCTGGTTAAAGAGAAAGACACAGGCCAGCGTTCACCAGGGACTTGCCTTCTGCCAACTATTAAATGAAAGATATTGCAAGGTGCTTACGATGTCGTCTTTGTTTAAGAAAGAATACGGCATGACGCATCTCGGGGCTGGGGGGGGTGGGGGAGGCACCATCTTTGCATCAGCCTTCGGCTCATCCTTGTACTGGGTGCAACATCCAGGGAGAGACTTAGCTCCACAAGTTATGGCTACTGACCAAATGGACTTCAGGAAAGATGGGTCCTGCTCAGCCACAGCTGCCTAGGAGAAGAATTCCTCCAGCGTGAGCTCCAGTCTGCTCTCTACCCCACCCAGGCAGAAGAGGCTGTAAATTATCTTAAGAGGATCTTAAAAGCCATGGGTTTTTTTCCCCCCCTTAGGAAAATAAATTATATAGAAATCTTTGGGGGAATTTATGGTGTGTTGAAAGTAAAGCATTCTATAGTTCTTTCTCTTATTCCTCTTCCTCTTCCTCCTCCTCCTGTTCCTCTTCTGAGATAGAAGTTCTCAAATTATAGAAAAGAAAAATACCGTGAATATTTTCGGATAATTGTAAAAGTGACCAGATCATAGATGGCGTTAAGATCTTTAAGATCTGCGTTTTTATGATGTCTTAGGCTATTTCCTGCCGAACTGCCCAGTGCAGCTTCTCTCTCATGAGTCTCAATCTTAGTATTCTAATTCTAATCTGCTTACCTTCTGGACATCCGAGATAAACATTCTACCATGGAGCTACATCTCCAACTCTCTTTTCACTTTTTAGTTTGAGACTGGATCTTTCCAACCTGCCCACACTGTCTTTGAACTTGTGGTCATCCTGCCTCAGCTTCCAAGCAGCTGGGATTGCAGGCATGTGCCAACTCCTATTCTTTCCTAAAAGTGTTTATTGAACACCGACTCCGAGCCGAGTTTTGACCATGTGGCAAGGGTTGAACGATGGCACTTTGCCTCTGTTCCTGTCGGAGGGAGGGAATAGGCGGTAAGCAGTTTGATAACCAGAAATGAACTGGCTTCTGAAGGGCCAGACCAAAGGGAGGGCACATCCCAGTCAAGGGTAGCTTCCCTTGGAGGTGATGTGGCCAACTGGGAAGGGAGCTCCAGGAGGAGGGGCCAGCAGGAGGGAAGCCCTGAGGACAGAGCCTGCTTTGGAGGGATGGAAACGAGAAAGGTGGGGGCAGGGATGAGGCTCCAGAATCAGTGGAGTGACTTGGGCAGAGGTTTGGAGATCTGGTAGAATTGGAGGTGATTAGAAAGAGCACTGAGCCACGGTAGCTGCCCTTACCCCCAAAAGAAGCAGAGCCTTTCCTGGGAGACGGCAGCTCCTTGCCTTATTCTGGTGCCCGCTTCTGCTCGGAGCCCAGATTTATGGATGAGCCTTCTTTGCTTGGGGTCTCCAGCCCACTGTCCCTCACCAAGCCAGAGAGAAGGACACCTCAAGCCCAATGAATGCCTCGTCTCAGGTAAACCCTGTGAACCCAAAACCTCGTCTGCTGTAGCCCCGATCACAGTTTACTGAGCTTCAGACTGAAAGTTCACAGTAAATCACAGTTTTTGCAGTCACTCACAAGCACACAGCTTGAATTCTTGTTCACAAACTGGTGACACTTTGGAGAGAGAGGGGCCTGGCTACCAGAAGTAGGTCAGCCCCTAGCTCTGGCCAGTAGTGATGTGAGGAGCCTTGTAACACCTTCCAACCACTGAGACCTCCACCGTATCTCCCTGACGAGACATGATGTACTGAGACTCTCAGAAACCATGAGCCAAGAGACAACTTGTGTCTCTTAAGTTGTTTCTGCCAGGTCTTTTGGTCACAGACATCAAAGTAACCAACACACTGCCTATGGCCAGTAGGCAGCCTTCAGACGCACAGCAGGAGCCGGGAGCCGAGGATTACAGGGATAGTATTAAGATAGGGAAGGGAGAGACCCCTCAGGTGGCCCCCTCACAGCAGGCAGCAGGCAAGTCCCTCAGACTCCCTCTCGGGACCACAAAGTCAGGACTTCGGGCTAGGTAAAACCAGAAGCAGGCCTGGCCCACGGTGCTTGACCTAATGGCTCAAGGGTATCCTAAGGGAAATTTAATTCACGTGTTGCTCATTCGTTTTCACTGAGTTCATCAAAATGTCGCATCAGAGAAGTGAGCTGAAATCCTAGCATCTGGTAAAGAAAAAGGATTTAGTCTTTTAATGATCTGTTTCCCGATTCCACGAACCACCTTTGCCAGCCGGCATCAGACTTGGCTGTGCTTAGTTTTGGGTTTAGGTTGACAGTGGAGTGGTGGGACCACAGAGGGGACCCCACCTCCTCACCCCGAGGGCTCTGGACCACAGAGGGGACCCCACCTCCTCACCCCGAGGGCTCTGGACCACAGAGGGGACCCCACCTCCTCACCCCGAGGGCTCTGGACCACAGAGGGGACCCCACCTCCTCACCCCGAGGGCTCTGGACCACAGAGGGGACCCCACCTCCTCACCCCGAGGGCTCTGGGGACCGCCTGGTGCCGCAGGCCAAATAACCCAACAGGAAGCTGGCTGCTGGCGAAAAACACTTTCATTCAAACACACGTTTTTGCCCATCCCCATTATGCCTAGCTGTCGAACGCAGCTCTATGTATGACCACCGGTAAGCCTCAACAAGAAAGAAGATAGTGAGTTAGTTCTGACCCTTCACAAGAATTCTGTCTTCCGGGACCTCAGTGGAACGCTCACAGTCACCTTACCACTTGGGCGCATACGTTAACTTTTTACTGCTGTGGTCGTTGCTTAACCTTTATTATTTTTATTTATATATGTGTTTATGTGAATGTATGCTGTGTGTGTGTACGTGTGTGTATGTGAGTATGTGCGTGTGTGTGTATGTGTGTGCATGCGTGCATATATGTGTGTGTGTACGTGTGTGTTTATGTGTGTGCGAGTGTGTGTGTGTGTATGTTTGTGAGTATGTGCGTGTGTGTATGTGTGTGCATGCGTGCATATATGTGTGTGTACGTGTGTGTTTATGTGTGTGCGAGTGTGTGTATGTGTGTGTGTGTATGTGTATGTGTGTATGTTTGTGTGTATGTGTGTATGTTTATGTGTGTATGTGTGTGTGTGTGTGTATGTGTGTATGTGTGTGCATGTGTATGTGTGTGTGTACGTGTGTGTTTATGTGTGTGCGAGTGTGTGTATGTGTGTATGTTTGTGAGTATGTGCGTGTGTGTGTATGTGTGTGCATGCGTGCATATATGTGTGTGTACGTGTGTGTTTATGTGTGTGCGAGTGTGTGTATGTGTGTATGTGTGTGTGTATGTGTGTATGTTTGTGTGTGTGCGACTGTGTGTATGTGTGTATGTGTGTGTGTACGTGTGTGTTTATGTGTGTGCGACTGTGTGTATGTGTGTATGTGTGTGTGTACGTGTGTGTTTATGTGTGTGCGAGTGTGTGTATGTGTGTATGTGTGTGTGTATGTGTGTATGTTTGTGTGTATGTGTGTGTGTGTATGTGTGTGTGTGTGTATGTGTGTATGTGTGTGCATGTGTATGTGTGTGTGTTTATGTGTGTATATGTGTGTGTGTATGTATGTATGTGTGTGTATGTGTGTGTATTTGTGTTTATGTGTGTGTGAGTGTGTGTATGTATGTGTGTATGTGTGTGTGTGTATGTGTGTATGTTTATGTGTGTATGTGTGTGTGTGTGTATGTATGTGTGTATGTGTGTGCATGTGTATGTGTGTGTGTTTATGTGTGTATATGTGTGTGTGCGCGTGCGCGTGTGTGTGTAAGCCAGAAGAGGGCAGTAGATTTCCTAGAGCCTAGAGCAGGAGTTATGGGTGGGCAGAAGCTGGCTGATGTGGGAGCTGGGAACTAAACTCAGGTCCTCTGCGAGAGCAGTAAATGCTCCTAACAGCTGGACTGGCTCTCTGGCCCACAGGGTCACCGTTCACTTTAAAGCTTTCAATGTAAAGGAAACTGCTAAGCTTTGAAGAGGAACTCTGAGTTCCTTTGGATGTTCTCCAAGGCGTTCATTATTTTTTGCCCCAGAAAATATCTGAAAGCCTTGGTATACGCAGGCAAAGACGTTAAAACGGATGTGCCACCTCGGGCACGTGACGAGCTGACTGCCCACACCTCTTGGTCTCTACGAGGCTTTTTCTCCCTCCATTAACAATGAGAGTTGTGCTTTTGAGATCTCTTTAAACACTTGCGCTTCCAGAGTTAGCCGACAGGTCATCTCTGGAAACATAGCTACTGTTAAACCAGAAGTTCTGTAGAATTTACAGTACCGCTGTGTGCTGTGAAATAAGGTAGTGCATGTGTAGCCCTGTGCATGCGCTGGCTGGGGAACTACAGTCACCGTGGGGACTCCATCATCATAATCATCAGCTCCGTCATCACCACTACATGTTTTTAAGCAACAGTCTTTCTAAAATGCATTCCGAAGTCGGGTTGCCTGGTATTTACCGATGGCACCACATGCACCGTTCATACGAGGCCAGCCAGGTGTCCCTGCACTGCGACTGCACCATTTCACCTCTTGCATAGGAAGGTGCTAAGGAAGGGGAGGAGTGCTTGCCAGGGTCCTGTGCTGCTGTTTCTTCTTCCTTCATTGGCTGGAACCAATCACCCAGGGTCAACCCAGCACAAGGGAAGTTGGGAAATGTAGTCCAATGAAGTACAGTACATCGAAAGGAGGTACCTGTTGTCCTTTATCTTCAAGATAAAGATACTCGCTTGTATCTTGTTTTGTTCTAGAGTGATCCCAGGATGGGTGAATTGAGGCAGTGGGCAGAGACAGCCTCGGGTGGGCTTGGGCGCCTTCAGCATCGTAGCTCCACAGGAAGTCAAGGTCGAAAGATCTGGGTGGTCCAGCTCTCTTCATGCGATACCCTCCCCCAAAAGAAACCAAGGCCAAGGAAGGGTGAGCGACTTACCTAGGAACAGCCAGGCATCGAGCATGCAGAATGAAAAGAGCCACCCCCAACTCCTATCTGTTAGAAGCTGTCTGGGCAGATGAAGTACTTTCAATATGTCAAGGAAGCTTGGTGTTCTAGGACAGCCTGTGAGGAAATCCACCCTTAACATACAAAATCATTTTATAAGCCAAGAATTTAGATTCCAAACACATGACTTATGAGTGAGGTTTAGAATATTATGCACGAGATGCCTGTGAATGAAAAATCATGTCTGTTGTACAACCAGACAGCCTGCTTCAGGGTTGGCTTTAGACAGCCCTTCTTGTATTTTATGTGCTTATACTGAAGTCAGAGAACTTGACTTCCTGAGACTCTGTCCCTGGATCTCCAATATGCCACTACGGTTCTGTCCATGAGGATGTAAGGTGGCCCGTGGCATCCAGGTGCAGGAGTGTCTTTCTCTCGCAGCTTAATGTCCCCTTGGTGGCTGACCTCACCCAACCTTCAGAGGCTTAGAACAAGCAAATGGAAATCAGGGGACATGGTTTCTGACCTTGAGAAGATGAAATTAGGAAGGTCTGTCACCCAATGTCCCTTCTCTTGAAATACTATGGTTCTCTCTCCTCCTGTTGACCAGTAAGTAACTTCCAGCTTAGAGCTGTGAGAGAAAGCTAGCAGAGGCATTCATTGTATATCTGTTTCTGAAATTCTAAGGTGGTAGCAAGCACAGCTCACTCTCAGGAATGTTATTTTCAGCATCCATGTAAGGCGTTGCTTTTTGAAAGATAGTCCCGCATTATTCGGAGCATTGAGAAACAATACAGTTCGTGATACAACATGTATCGTGTTCATGGGACCAGCTTCTTGACCACATGGCACCAGAATGAACCCTGGACAGCAGTGCGCAGATATGCTTGGGGGCAGGCAGGGCTGTCCCTCCTAGCCAGAGGTTCATGTAGGACCAGGTGGGTTATACAGCAGGGAAAAGAAATTCTGCAGGTTGAAGGAGAGGGAAGTAAAGGTTGAGGGCCATCAAGGTGGCTTAGTGGGTCAGGGCACCTGCTGCAGAGCCCAGCATCCTGATTTTGATATCCAGGCCCCGCCAGGTGGAAGGAAGTGACGGGTTCAGTCAGGCGCCTTGTGTTCTAACTGTCACAGGCATGCTTTGACATTCACGTGCATACACACTATAAAATAAATACATAAATGTAATTTAAAAAATCTTTTTAAAAACTTGAACCATTTGACAGGTGATCATGGAGGCGATTTTACCATGCCTCCGGAGTGACAGCTTCCACGGGTCTGCAGCCCTACTCTGGCTGCCCTTCCTGCGATGACGGTGGGGTGTGGCAGGATCGGTGACAGCGTGTGGCCCAGCAGTGGGCAGGGGGACACTTTCATCCTCTGAGCAGAGTGAGCAGCAAGGGCCGCATGTCTCGCATGTCTCGGGGCCGAGCACAGCTTAGTGTGTACATGCTCACTAGCACCCATCCCAGTACCGGTTTGGACTGGATTCATCCACAAGGCCCAGTGTGTGTGCACTGGGGAGAGATTGCAGAGTGTTCCCAGACTTCCTTGCACTTGGCTCCCTGCCTCTGTGGACAGTTCCTGGGACCACCCACCATTCCCCATCACTGCGGCTCAGAGTTTGTTTTTCTAGAAGGATTAGTCTAAGAGTAAACGCCATAGGCCTGCTGGCCCTCCCAGAGCAGACCGTTTCTGCGTAAAGTGAAAATTAAACTCCTAAATCTGCAAAGAAAGCTGTTTATCTTACAAATTTATTCCTTTTATTGGACCACACATATCCACGATAGAGAGATAAAAGAGAAACAGACAGAGTGACGTACAGCGCAGCACAGGTCATCGCAACCTCTGTAAAGCCTTCCGGAGCAGCACGTCGCCTCTTTGCGTGTTCTTCTAGAATATTCTGAACGGGCCCTCGCCAAAATCGCAGTAGAGGTAGGCCATTCCTCACTGCGCCCACAGCTTCAGTTCCACAGGTGCCACGCCGGTTCTGCGCACCGGGCCTTGCTGGAAGAGGCTGCTGGGGCGAATCGTAGGCCAAGAGAGTGTGCGGGAATCTCCCCACAGAGGTCCGCACCTGCCACTCCAGCCTGCTTATAATCTAAGAGGTAGCTGTTGGCCTCCAGACTACGTAACATGTCTCGGTGTGTCTCCAGGTGGCACTCGACAGAGTTTTAATCTGGCTCATCATTTCGTAAACTGACCCTAGAGCCTAGGAAAGGGAGTCTGGGTGATTTAAGACGTACAAACATTATGGGCTGGGGAAGGCCCCCGGGGGTGCGGGAATGAGTGCAAGGAGATGGTACGTGGAACGGTGCACCTTCAAGTGGACTGCACGTAGTGGTTCGGGCCTGACATCTCAGTGCTCAGAAGGCTGAGGCAGGAGGATTGTGAGTTCAAGGCCAGACTAAGCTACATGTGAGATTCTGTCTCAAAGGAAAAAGCAAGCAAGCAAGCAAGCAAGCAAGCAAGCAAAGCGAAATAAAAATATAGGTTTAGAGAGATGGTTCAGCAGTGAACAGCACCTACTGCTCTCACCAAGGACCTGAGTTTGGCTCCCAGCACCCATCAGGCAGCCCACAGCTGCCTGTAATTGCACCTCCAGGGTCTCACTTGCCCTCTTCTGGTCTTCATGGGCACTTGCTCTCACATGTGCAGAGGCACACACATACATGTAATTAGAAAGTAAAAATAAATCTTAAACAAGAGTGAGGGGTGTGGTTTCCTAGCATACACAACCTCCCCCACCCCAACATCCTCCCCACCCCCCACCCCTGCTTCTTCCCCACCATAACAAAAGGAAAACCCTGGGTAGACTCAGCCTGCAGTCAGGAACACCCCTGGGGAGACATCATGCCGAGCCCGTGTGACCCAGCTTTGCCACACTATCTGAGCTTCTCATCCTTACCCATAAGTCATCTTTGGGTGCTTCTCATGTTTGTTGGAATGCCTACAAATCTGTTGCTCAGTGAGGTGACGGGCTTTGGGTAAGAGTTCTGGATATGAATAAACCTAATCCTCCCATTTGCAAAAATTATGAGGAAAAACCCTCTGAGTAATTGTACACTCCAAATGGGTCTTCCAGCAGTCACAAGGGAGAGTTGGGGAGAATCGGATTAGAAGGAGGCCTTCAATGTACTTTTCTGGGGTGGTGATCTGCTCACATATGGTCCAAAGGCAGAAAGGATGTTCCAAGCCAGGGCGCTTGCACAGTTGCCGGGAGCCAACATCCAAATAAGAATTAAGTGCGTTTGCCTTCGTCTCGTTCATGGTCTATAAGTCTGTCCCTTTCGGCCGTTAGCAGAGAACACCAGCAACGGATGCTGCAGAATAAAAGCAATTTGCATTTTCCATCTCTTGGAAGGTACAAATCTTATTTATTCTCAGCTCAGCAGAACTCACAGATCTGCTCATTATTGAAGAAGGTTCCCTTGTTCTCATCCTGGGATTTACCACAAGGCCTGGAGGGCTGGCTGGAGGCTGTGACCGGGACCCTCCCAGCCACAGGGCCTTGAGACTGGGAGCTAGGCTTCTGCCTCTGCTCTGCTGGGGAGGCCTGAGAGAGGCTAGAGGCGTGGGAGAGGAGAGGAGACTAGAGAAGGTGCTCTTGTCTTCCCTACTCAAAGGTACAGATACCCCAGGCCGGGCCCCACTCTGTAGATGTCACCTAGCCCCGGGTATTACAGTGACACACCCCGAAAACACTAGCTATTTTCAGTTTTATTTACTATTATGTCCTATCATTTCTGTGCAAAAGGCAGCCATATGTAAATTTTATTCCACTTTCTAATGGATCGGGCTACATAACAAATAACAGCAGGATGGAAAATCTGTATTGATACTTTACGGAGGGTACTTCTCAAGTCACGGCCCAGAGATTTAGATGCAGTGCTCAGAGTTTATGGGAGTTCGGAAGCTGTGCTCGTGCGCGTGACTTTGAATGTGTCACTGTGTGTTTATCATGGGCTAATTGTGGAACTGCATTTCCATCCTTTTTCTTCTCCCTTTCATGTGGTTCCACCAGTCAGGATGGGTACAACTCTACAAGGAAGCAGCGATGGGTTTGGGATAATTTTCTTTCCTGTCTCAAAATAGCTGCGTGTCTGCTTGTCTCGGCGAGTCAGCTGAGACACTTCCCATCCCCTTTTGTTACTGGCTAAGCTGCAAATGTGCTTCTGATCCTAGAGTGAACTTTCCAGCTAGCTTATATCACAAATTAATCGAATTCCACCAGCGCCCGCATTTTTAAACTTTTAGAAAAAAAAGATATTTAATAGGAACTAAGCAAAAAGAAGAAGTCAAACCAGCTGCTGACACAGCTGTTTCTTCTCTTGTTTAATTCAGTTCAATATAAAGGTACCATATGCTGCTTAAAATGATGATAGGGAAGATGAAATAATTTAAGAGAATAACAAGAAAATACATGAATTGTCAGCATTCTGTCAGATTCAAAGAATGAAATAGACAGGTGTAGTATTGACATGTTTAGCTTTGTGTGGTGTTAGCAGTTTCGGTGTGAACAACTCCTGACATGTGCTGAAGTGAGTGAGAATGTCTCTCATCCGCTACAGACATCGGCGAGGAGGCTGGGAGAGGAGCCGCCGGCGTCCAGCAGCAGGCGCTGCTCCGGGACAGGAACCTGGGCTCGGCCATGAAGGACTGCCCCTACTGTGGGAAGACTTTCCGGACTTCCCATCACCTTAAGGTCCACCTGCGGATACACACAGGTGAGAGAGACCTAAGTGTGCCCCGAGTGTCCAGAGGGGACCCCCTCCCCGGAGAGGAGGAAGCCCCAAGTCCGGCTCCAATGCCGGCCCGAGCCCGCAGCCTTGTTAACTCGAGTCTCTAACACTGGGTGTCGCTCAGGGTTTCCATCGCTACGGCGGAGTGGGGCAGTTTAAAGGAAGAGAGGCTTACTCTGGCTTGTGGAATTAGTTCATGGTCTTTTACATCACTGGCAGAATAAAAACAGACCAACCGGTCTAAGAAAGACTCCCCAAGCGACTAGACAGGCCGGCCTCTGGCTGAGCATGGATTCCAAGCCCGTTCTCGGAGTTTAGGTGGTTCGCCATGGCATTGCCTCAAGAGAAACCTAGGGATGTTCTCTACCAAACAGGGAGAAAAGGCGACAGGGCCGCTCTGGCCCTTTCCCCTTGTGTCTCTCGCAGTGAGGCCACCCCTTCAGATCTCCGCCTCGTATTTCACCCACTGTTCCTTTTTAGCCTTTCCGTTAGTTGTGTATTGCCAATAAAAAAGAAAATCTATCTGAGTCATGGACACCTCCATTTTCTTTGATTTTTCCTCCTGACACTTTATCTATTGGAGTATGAGCTGGTGCAGAAGATAGACAAATACGCCATCCGTTTTCAAAAATAATTGTGCTCTGTCTCCCACAGAATCAATAACCCTGCTCATGGATGGGCAGAGACAGTGAGTGTATACGAGTCTTGTGTGTCTCTAAAAGATGAGGAGGAGCCCACCCCCCCCAACTGATTTCTTATCTGGTGCCCAGAATTCTGAGGCCACAGGGAACCCTGGGGATAGGTGGCTGCTTCCCGTCTAGCACCCTGAGTGTGGTGAGCCCAGTCACAGCCTCACCAGCCTCTCGGGAGTCACCGAAGGCCACGAGCTAGTCTCCCTTCCGACTGCAGTCCAAACATTAAGGAGGAAGCCTCGGTCTGGCTCCTGGTTAAAGGATACTTTGGAAGGGAAGTCAAGACAGCAGACTGTCTGTGGTGGCTGGGGAGAGTTTGCTCCCACCTCAGCAGGCAGGAAGCAGAGAGCTCCAGCCAGCTCCAGCCAGAAGCAGGTCCACGCCCACATGAGCCAGCTAAGCCCCCTACCCCCAAAAGTTCTGCAGCCTTGCAGCACAGCACCACCAGCTGAGGACCAAGTGTCCAGACACCTGAGACTGTGGGGGACACCCACATCCCAACCACAACTGAGGGACGGTTTGAGACGATGCCCCACTGGTCTCCCCAAATGCCCTTGCTGCCATCCGACCCTCTTCACCCCTGCCTGACCCCATCTCTTGCTGTTCCTTACCCTCAACTCTGGGTGTCCTCTGTCTCCCCACCGAGTCCCTGCGGTGCAGAATGCCTGTCCCTGCTGTGGACACCGCCGGCCCCCCCCCCCCCCCCCCCCCCCCCGCACAACCACCCCTCCAACCTCTGATGTTCTCCCTGCAGGCGGTCACTGGGGACTCAGCTCCAATACTAGGCTGTCTCTCACTTTCCCCATGGAAGATAGTTCACATCCCCACTTGATGTAACAGTTGTGAAAGACCTCGCTCTGCCACATTGTTCCCTGTTCCCTGCCGCGGGCATTGCTTCCCACCAAGCATAGCCTTAGACTTGTGAGGGTGCCCATTTGTCCGTCTTTACCATTGTTTCTGGAACCCAGGTCCTGCGAGAGTATGTGGGGCCACACTGAAATTATTTAATTATTTGTCATACATTCGCTTATCTATTATGTGTGTGTATGTGTGTGCGCGTGTGTGTGTCCATGCGTGCGTGTGAACGTGCACGCACCAGAGCATACATGTGGAAGGAAGTCAGAGGACAACTCGTGGGAGCTGGGTCTCTCCTGCCATGTGGTTTTCAGGGATCGAACCCAGGTACTCAGGCTCGGCAGAAAGTGCCTTTACTGGCTGAGCCACCGCCCCAGCTATAGGGACGCTCTGAATTTATCTGAATTTATTTATCTTCCAAGTGGGGAAGTGGCCCTTTTCTTGTTATCCCTGCTCTGTGTAAGGTGGCACGGAAGGGACAGGTCAAAAGGGAGTGCCGTCCCTTCTCTAGGAGAGACGAGAATCCACCAGAAACCGAGGCATGGCTGCAGGCGCTGTGTTTGCGGGGACCAGCCTTCCCGAGGAGGAGAGGGGGTCCCTCAGCTCGCATCTCAGCATCCCTTGCTTCTCGCTCAACTTGCCTTCCTTTCCCTGATTCAGTTTTCTCTACCGCTCTCGCCCCATCTGGCGCACCCAAGCGCTAGCATTATGTAGTTGTCTCTCTCCTCCATGACAGTGTGAGTTCCATGAGAGCGGAGACTCCTGTCTGTCCACCCAGCTGTGTCTCAAGGACAACAGAGCCTGGCTCTCAGGGAAAACAACTATAATGAAGTAGTAGGTGCAGCTGGGAGACAGCCAGGCTCCTGGGGAGTCATCTCAGACACCTTGCTCTCTCGGGTTATATTGACATGTTTGCCTTCCTCCCCAGGTCGGAGGACATTCCCTAAAGTGTGGTGGTAGTTACAGGGCTTTGAGATTTCCAGGGCATGGAAGCTGTCTGTGCACGGGGGAGTGGACACCCGACCAGGGGTATCCTGTGACTGACTTGAACATAGACCTACCTCCGGGCTGGTTTGCTGGGTGAAGGGTGCACCCTGCTGCAAGGGTGGGTGGGAAAGCCCGGGGACAGCGGCCTCCAGGGTTCCCGCCCACCCTGTTTCCGGGTGAGGAGACACGGACCAGGACTTCTGCTAGTCTGGGGAACTGCAAGGCCGCAGACAGACGCTGCCTCCCAAGACTTCAAAGCTTGAGGCACATTTGCTCCTTTCCCCCAGCTTGTGTATCAGCCTCCTAAAGTTTGTGACACAGAGAGAAGCGAGACAGGGCCAGCACCAGCAGCATTCCAGAGACTTCCTTCACAGGGAGAAAATGACAGGAGCCATGGAAACATCACATTTCTACCACCCCGTCCCCGGAAGCAGCATTTGCTGTTTTAAAAAAAAAAAAGCAGAATGGAAGCCAGATAAAGATCAATTTCCTTTTTATCTAAGAACAAAGAAGTTGAAAAGCACTTACACCCGTGTGTCTGAAGGGAGCAGAAAGTGTTACACGTTAGAAATCACTGAGGTAAACAGCCATCACTGCCATGCTAAAGCGTAGATGACACACGGAATTAAAAAAACCTAAACCAAGTTACGTGTTAAGGCGTGATTCCGCGTGGGGCTCAAGCGGCTGAGCTGGGGCGCACCGCCTTCCACTTTGCTCCGTGGGTGTCCGTGCTTTTAAATGGCGTGGCCGGGGGACAGCAGGCCAACGAGAGGAGAGGATGCCATCTCTCAAAGTCCTCCTGTAAGGGACACATATGAGGCCATTTAAAAACCCAACGTGTGACGAGTGCGCTCTAATTGGTTTGGCTCTACGAGGGACCGTTCTCCATGTTTTCCTATCCCACTCCATCTTTATTAGAAGTCTTGATCGTGTGACATCGACTGATAAAAACCATTTTCCTTTCTTTTCTCCACTGCATTAACTTAATTACTGCTCTTCTTCTCCCAACACCTGTTTATTAGAGAGGCACTGGGTAGAAGCCGCATTCCGACGGCTCTGAACATCTGGGGGCCGGGGAAGCCTGCAGGTAGCAAGGACATTTCTGCGGCCCTCCCCCCCCCAGCTTCATACAGACTGGTGGGGGCCGGCGGGGGGGTGGGGTGGGAGGCACCTTCGGGACCTTGGGGGTCCCCATCATCACTCAGCTCCTGGAGATTCTCCCACCTCCAGTCTGGCCCTGCGAAGGCCACCCACCTGGCAGAGGGGGAACCAGAGTATTCCTGCTCTGGGGGGGGTGGGGTACCACCCTGGGCTGGTTAGGACCGGATGACCTGATCACCCCCCACACGGACCATTTCCCTTCTTTGGTTCAAAGGGCTACGATTTGAGTACAGAGCCGGTCAGCAGGGCTTGAAAGGGGCACCAATCAGAGTTCTCAGGAGACACAGAACCGACACATACAGCTGTGCGTTGCATGCCAGGCTCCCCGTTGTTGACAGATCGTACGGTGGTTGTAACGGAGAGACTGAGGCAATATGAGTTTGAGGTGAGCCCGCTTCAAGGCCAGCCTGGGTTATACAGCGAGACTAAGGAAAGAAGTTTATAACGGAGCTGGAAATTCCTTTCACCTAGTGACGTGACGCCATCGGACACATACTTTATTTTTATGGCGGTGGAAGTGTGAACCGACCCGCTGCACTGCCCATAGCTGTGAGGGGCTGTGCCATTGGCTCCTTTCCCTTAAGTAGTGGGGGTTGAACTTGGGGCCTCATACTGGGCAAGTGCTGTAGAGTCCAGACAGCAGTCACGGATAGCTTGTGCTTCCCATGTCCCTTGATTTCATGAAGAACCCATCGCGGGGTAGACTTATTACCGACTAGGTCTGTGTAACTCATGGGGATGAAGTTTACTGATGATGCACCTGTCGGGACCTGTCTCCGTCATTAAGGGATACAGGACTGTGTTATTCGATCAGTAGGAAATTGGCTCACATCATCTCAGACTCCTGAGCGACCCCAGATCTGCAGTTGGTTACCCAGAGACCCAGGAGAGCCAAAGCGTACACACCCATCTGAGTTTGACTCAAATGCCTGAGACGAACAGATGCCCTAGCTCGCAGACAGCCACGTAGAGAATAAACTCCCAGCCTCCTTCACCAGATTGGAGGAGCCCACACACGCACGCTAGGGAGAACGATCTCCTAAATACCCAGAGTCCGGGTTAAATCTCCAGAATCTCTCACAGACACGCCCAGAATGATCTTTAACCAAATACGTGGGCATTCCAGCGCCTGGCCAAGAGATCATGTAGCATGCACGCTCTGCAGCAGGAGACACGGATGCCCCTGAGGTTGGCAAACCATCCCAGTGTGGGCCATGTACACAAAGACTCTATTCCTTCTCTCCTATGCCTCCTTTCCTAAGAGCACCTTGGGAAAGTGGGTGCTGGAGGGGTGCTCAGGAGGGTCACGTACATCCGGGTCTTGTACTGGAGGCCCGCAGGTACTGACCGGTCCTTGCGAAACTGTCCCGTGCTCGTCACTGAGGCCCCCCACATGGGCAGTGAGTGTGTCATCCCATGCTTTGTGGGCTACAGGCCCAACAGGTTGGCTTCACCATCATGACTTAATCTGGCTGTGGATCCAGACCAAAGAGCTGTGGCCACGTTGATGGCCATTCCAGAGAAACGTAATCAACAGCCTCACTTTGGAAGACTTGGAGGCCCTAAAGTTCAGCAACTAATTAAAAATGAATCTCATTAGTTTCTTTCCCCTCTCAAATCATGTGGGTGGTTTATTAATCTGGTGGCGATGCGCTGTGCTCACTGCTCCCATCCCCGAGTAGGGACCTCTTCACAGGGACACGCGGGTGCTGGGAGGCCTGGGCTGGTTATGCAGGGGTCTCAGCTGCAGTCAGGAAGCCTAGGGTCACACCTACGAGAACCGCCGCCCCTCTGGGAGTCGCTCCTGTGACATAGCAGCTGAGGCTGCTGGGGTCCAGGGCGGCCCACCCTTGTCCCCGCTAGCATCCTTTGTCATGGGGCACGAGATTTAAGGGTGTCAGGTCCGAGATTTAAGGGTGTCAGGTCCTCGGGGATAAGAGAGTCCTCTGGGAGTCACCTTTCTGGGTCACTGGGCTGTCTGTGCAGCAGGACAGCCACTCGCTGGTGCACTGTCTGATCTTCTCATGTATTGCCCAGTGTTAAGCTCTGCCTGCCACTTTGCTGCTGAGTCTCCCAACATGGTGGTGACCAGTGTTCCTCCTACTACCCTGTGGCAGGAAGGGAAACTGAGGCTCAGGGACTCAACCTGTAGCCACCAAGCTAAACTGGGCTATTTTCTTGAACTACAAGATATGACAACCTTCCCTGCTCTGTATTGGAATCATATGCCCACTGCCTGAATTTCACGCTTGCTTTAAGGAATTACTAGTACATTTCTTGGACAGTGTGTGTCTACACCACAGCCCACAGGAGAGCAGGAAGTGGCCAATACTTAAGAGTGCTGTGAATGCCACCTCAAAGTAACCTAACAGGGACCTTAACACTCAGCCTCTCCTTTACTCCTAACTCAGATTGGAACCAGGCCAGGCCTCCTTCACCCTATATGCTTCAGTTTCTCCACCAGTGCAATGAAGATAGGGAGTGTCCTATCTTCAAGGGAGGCAAGGGAATGGCCACTCTTCGCCAGGGGTGTGGGGGGGGGGGCCTCAAATCTCTGGGAAAAGTTGCAGGGCAAGGTAACTGCCAGTGGACACTGCCAACTCCTCACAGGACAGCATGGTGGGAACCTCCTTCCCCTCCCAGTGGCATCCCGAGCCCCACCTCTTATGGATGCGGTGGCTTGCGTCTTCCTCTAGCTACATGACGTGACATACCACACACACATAAAATCCACGAGCACCTCTCCCCGAACAAGTTGGGTTCAGCGGGCATGCTCTTTGTGTCTTCTTCCCCAAGTGGGGAGTGTCTGCTATCGTCCTCCACCCTAGTACAACCATCTGAGCTTCGATAGGAAAGAGAAACAGCGTCTCCAAAGGGAGACACATCCCCCTTGCTTCTTGTTTGGAACCGAAATGCCGTTTTTCTCTAAGACAAACTAAAAGCCCGTTTTGTTCCTCCGACGTCCCCCCTCTCGCCTGCTCTTCCTGCCTTTAATGACATCCCAAACTTTTGTGGAAAATAATTGATTGAATTTAAATTTCCTTAAAAGTTTAAGAGGTAACGTTACAGTATAAATTTTCTAGCAAACACTAAGTAGGGAAATATCCATTAGTGAAATTAACTACAGTTTCTAGGTAGCTAACAATGTGGCGTATACAGTAGGGCATGGCTAATGAACACTGCAGTGGGTGATATTTCATTATACAAATTAATGCTCACATTTTAATGGGAAAGTCACATAATGAATCTCGGCTTCAGTGACAGCAATTAGAGACACAGATTGTCCCCTTCTGGACAAGGCAGTGTTTAGCAATAAGCAGCTGTGTGAAAAGTCTTCAGGTTTACAACGTATATATGCTTTGGGGGAATTAGCGTACAATTTATATTAATGTACTGAAGCTTCGCTACGAAAGCACCACCGTATTTATCTCCCCTGGTACTAACTAAGTAAAGACATGCAAGAAGACTAAATAAATATCCGAAAGAGGTTTCGATACTGGAGAATATTCGGTTACTGTATTTAAAAGTGGAAACACTTTCAGGAATTTAGCCAAAAAAAAAAAATCAGACACAGATCACTTCATAAAAGAACGATAAAGTTGTTCCCAGAGAGAGTGCTAGGAATCCGTACATACGTGCTACTGTGTGTGTGCGTACATGTACATGTGCACACATGTACTATCGGGAACTTG
This sequence comes from Cricetomys ansorgei, assembly GCA_026225945.1. Lineage (NCBI taxonomy): Eukaryota > Metazoa > Chordata > Mammalia > Rodentia > Nesomyidae > Cricetomys > Cricetomys ansorgei. The sequence continues at coordinate 3,830,177 of JAMJFZ010003296.1, read as the reverse complement.
CTCTGAATCGTTCCGAAGGAGCTCCCTAGGAAGGTAAGAATTCCTTCGGAACTCCCAGGTGCAAAGTGGTTGCTGAGAGGAAAGAAAGATGTCATCATTCTGGGTGTGCGCACACCTGCCATCCCGGCACACAGGAGTATCGTGAGTTCAAAGTCAGCCTGGGCTACCAAGAGAGAATTTGTATTTAAAAAAATAAATAAATATGACCATGGAAGAGTAAGTATAAAGAAGCGATTATACCACCAGCTGGTCACGTCCTTCTAAAAGCTCACAGTTTGAGGACTTGGAAGGAGGCTATCGATGAGATTCCAAAGTTGAATATGTACTCCATGCCACACACTGGTGAGAAGTCGGCTTAATTTTAAGATGTTTCTGATATGTTCATAAGTCTATCAAAACGATGAACAGATTTTTTTTTTTTTTTAAGAAAACCGTTACAGCGTTCCTTTCTAGCCAAGCTCTTTTTTCTAGAAATACTTTGTATGGCCCTACATTGCATTCCTTTGAAATCCTGTGAGGGGCCCATTAATGTTCTTACCTGCTTCCCCCAGGGGGTGGACAGCCCAGTCCTGGACTGGCACAAGTTCTAGACTAGCTTCCTATCCTAGACCCGTTCGACGAGCCAGGGTACCAGGGCTTTCTCTGAGTGTCTGAAGTTCTAAAGTGAGACGGTAGCACATACGTGAGGATAGATGCATGAGCCCTGGGTAGATTTCCCTTAGAATATCAGAGCTTTGGGCTCTCTCATCGGGTCAGGGTTGGGTGGATGCTGGTCCCCTTGAGAAGCCTACCCCGCTGTCCTGCGCCTCCCGTGAGTTGCTCAGAAGGTGCAAGAGTACGCAGCTGCTATACATCACGGAGGTGACTGGAGGACTCAGAACCCCCAGCAAAGCCTGGGGCAGTCTGGGGGAGTCCCCCAGGAGAGCTAGACTCATTTTGTGGCTTAAGTGGCCAATCATTCAACTAGACAGAGCTGCCGACACGGTCTGAGGTTACCTGTGCCACCCAGCTGCACAGGGAGTGCCTGTCCAAGTCTCCGACAGAGCCGGGCCTCAGTCGGGAGAAACTGGGCAAACCCGCTGCCTGGCTTCCTGCAGAATTCTGGCTGTGTCGGAAGCTTGGGACTTGTCAGTGTCAGCCCCTGGCGCTAGGCTGGAAGACTGTGTCAGGACCCAGTGACTTTGACCGTGAAGCAGCTCAGTACAGGTGGCCTCAGCATCTGTTGGCTGGTTAAACGGAGGAGGGACCTTGACCGTCTCTCCAAGCTGCTAAACTTGCCAGTAAGTTCTCCTTATCATTTCTTACTCGGCTCCATCCAGGCCAATGTTGGGCAAAGTTTGCCCCCTGAACATGCCCAAATGCGTCCTTTGGGGAAAGAACACACGGGAAACAGCTGGGATGCTCCCCGTGGGACATAAAGCCCAAGGCTCTCAAGCCCTCACACCACTTGCTGGGCAGAACAGCACCCGTCAGGGGCCACGTCCCTGCCTGAAGCCCGGATTAGGCTAACGTTTTTTCAAACGACTCAGAAATTATGAAAAAACTTAAATCAAGAGGCTTTTCTTCTTTTTAAGGTTTACCCCACCACCACTCTGCAGTACTTACTTGGTGGGAGGAGGCAGTAAGTGGCCACCCGAGCAAACGCCCTTTAGGACCCAGTCAGGTTACAGGGATGCACAGAGTGAGAGGAGACTGCACCACGAGAGAGCAAGGGTGGGTGGAGGGCTTTCTGAACCTGTGCAGCCAAAGCAGCCCTTGAAAATCCCAGAGGAAGGGGCTGGAGAGATGGCTCAGCGGTTAAGAGCACTGGCTGCTCTTCCAGGGGACCTGGGTTCAATTCCCAACAACCACATGGACAGCTCATAACTAACTGCCTTAAATCCCAATTTCAGGGGGATTCTAGATTCTGATTTCAGGTCTCTGGACTCCTAGAATAGCGCGCGCGCACACACGCACACACACTCACACACACTTAAATAATAAAAAGTAAATAGAAAAGACAAAGAAAATCCAAGAAGAAGCTCTTCAGTCTTAGGCCCAGTGAGATTCCAGCACGTAAGTGGACCGTTCTGGTTTCTAGCAATGGCCTCTCTATTCTGGAATCAGAGAGCCTTCTCAAGAGCAGGGTTTCTGAGCAGAGATGCTGTCTTGGCTGTGTATGCACACCTATGCATGTGAGATGTCTTTCCCAAGAGCAGTGAGGAAAGGGAGGGCTCTGGTCCCTGCCTTCTTTGCCCAGTCTCCAGCCCAGCAAGGGTGCTCACTCATGCATGCGCTTGTTCCGATGTGTATGTCTAAACACGCACTTCTGGATAGATGTGCGTGTACACACGGGTCTCTGGCTCCTTTTGGAGGGCTTAGTGTAACACTCGTTGTGAGTTGAGACTGAAGGCAAGGCCTCAGCGGACACACGCTCTGAAATCTCACGTTACAGGTAGATGGAGCAAATCTCCCCAAACAAGATCCCGTGTCCATTGGCGCACAGAGAAGCAGACCCTTCAGATACCGCGTGGGGTCTAGCCTGTCCCTGTGCAAAGCTGTGTCACAGCTCTTACCTTGGAGGTGTTTCCCAAGGAAGCTCTACCATGTTCCCCATGAATTTGGAAAGATCAAGAGCCCCGCATTTGGGGACATAGAGCCAGATATCAGCACCTTTTAAAGCCCTCCCACCCCCCCACCCTCAGGCAGCTCCATGTTGGTTTTTGCAAAGCACGGTCCTCACAGTTAAGTACATGCACCAGAATTCCAGGCCAGCGGCTCTTTGTACTAACGCCAACCTCTGGCCCCATCCCAGACCTTGGGACCCAGCACTGGTGCCTTCACCGAGTCCCTGCTGTTTGTCCTGCACAGCATGGACAGAGAACCAGCACCCCAGTGTGCAGTTCAAACGCATAACCCTGGGAAGGATAAACACACCTCCTCTGTGCGTCCCTGCGGTCCTGCCCTGCCCACCCCAGGACTGGGTCAAAACTGCGTTCTCCTGCCAGCTCCTGCTAACAAAAGCCCATGCTTCTTCTATAGGCCCTCTGTCAGACGTCAAAATCACTTCCAGGTGCTTTTCCGAGCAGCAGCATGAGCCTCTCGTGCCCGTGAGTCTCACCTCTGCGGCTGTTTGCTTGCAGAACCCTCCTACCCTGTCTGCATTGACCTGTGAATCAGGATTCTGGGTTTCTAGTCTTGGTCACCAGACACGTGTTTCATTCCTACCCCCTTGCTACACCTAGCCACTAGGCGTCCAGGTAAATGGTGTCAGCTGGGACATCACCTGCCTAGATGCACTTCATATTGCCAGTAGTTCCCCGCCCATACAACCGTGCCTAAGAGGTGCCTGGATTTCAAAATAGGGAATGGTACATATGCCATGTACTTTACTTTTTTTTTTACACACAATGTATACTTTATAAATGTAAAGCCTGCATCTTCATATCTACAGATTTTAAAGGTTTATTTTTATTTTGCATTTCATGGGTGTTTGCCTGCATGCATGTCTACACACCATGTGCGTGCAGTGCCCACAGAGGCCAGAAGAGGGCGTTGGATCATCTGGAACTGGACTTACAGATGACTGTGAGCCACCGTATGGATCCTGGGAACCTAACCCAGGTCTCCTAGAAGAGCAGCCAGTCTCTTTAATTGCTGGGCCATCTCTCCAGCCCCAAGACAGCTGTGGAAGAAAGTAGACACACACCCCCCCCAAAGTACATAATTACCCAGGGAAGCCTCATCTGCTGGTTTAGTGCTGCTGCATCTTGGTTGCCCTCATTTGAACGTGACAGGTGGGGTATCCCTTAGGTCACAGGTGACACATTGGTGTCTCCTGCTCAGCACCTGGGCCGTTGGTGTCCCTGTTCCAAACTCTAGCCCCCCCAAACACCCCCTCCCCTCTTTGGGAATGTGGAGTCACTGCGTGATGTCCCCAAGACTAGATGCAGTGAAATATCTTCAGAGAACCCACCCCCCCAGGGATTTGCCTGGCTTTCTAGTTGTTTGACAGTCGAGCACAGGACAAGGTGCCGGGGACGGGTGTGCTGTGGGTGGGTTAAGCTTCCTAGGAGACATTACTAGATTTTTACAGAGAACTGTAAGCTAAAAGTTATCGTTCCAGCCCCTCTCCTCCCAGAGTCTAGAAAAGACCCAGGATTGCTAGCAAATTCTTAGAATATGTTTAGTTCCGCATTCATTTACCTCTCCTCCACCGGCGCCCCCCCCCCATGTAAATTGTCTGTTAAGGAACTCTCTCCATCACACAAAGAACAATAGAAGTTGGGTGTTGGATCCAAATAAATATTTAATTCATGAAAATAATCTTACATGTTCCAAAACACACTTGAAGGCTATTTTTGTTCTCCAGAAAGCACCATTACAGGTAAATTACACAGCTTTACTACCTCAGCGCCAGGACTGCCGTTAGAGCAAATTTTAGGCTCGACAAAGACCAGTAGATAATGTTAATTTCAAATCCAGAAACCGAACAGACTCTGCCCCGTTTATTACTCCCTTTTTCTCTTAAGTTTTATCGGCTGCTTTTCATCTTAACAATATGTCTTTACATCCCGCCATCACAGTGCGCTGTAACGATATTAATATTTTATAGAATCGGTATTTATAGTTCTTTATTTAGAGACAATGCAGTAGGTCTGCAGATATCAGAGCCCGTCTGGAATGGTGCCCTCCAAATAATGATGAATTGCTTGTGCGGAATGCCATTTGCTAATTATATCCATGATTTACTGTGGAGCAAGGCTTAAATCATTCATTTCAGTCTTGCGTAACAGTGCCATAGAATTTTTAGGTTTAAAAATGGTTTCCATGTGTATAATTTAAACAAATTCTAGAGCTCTTGTATACACAAAATATTCCCAGCCACTCATTTGTTACGTACTCCGTCTCTTTAAACTTCTACTTTTAATGATCACTGTGGTCGAAATTATTATGCTTAATTTTCATAATCATAGCCTTTAAATCTACAGCCGTTCTCACATGTTAGATAAAGAAAAAGATAGCTAATTGTGTGTAGATAGGGTGTCATCCCTCAATAGTCCCCAATGGTACGAAATCATTAAAAAAGCTTAAGAGCACAAATTATTCGTCTATTAAAAAACAGTTGCTCTCTAGCTAATTATTAGTTTGGGCTGCTTTGTTTCAGAGAACAAATGTTGATCCTCCTAGCCGCGTTCCGCACTCCCAAAACGAGATAAACACTTGGTGTTCTCTTCCACCGATGTCTTGCAGGTGAGAAGCCCTACAAGTGCCCGCACTGTGACTATGCCGGTACCCAGTCGGCATCCCTCAAGTACCACCTGGAGCGACACCACCGGGAGCGGCAGAATGGAGCCGGGCCACTGCCAGGACAGCCCCCGAGCCAAGAGCACAAAGATGAGACCCACAGCAAAGCGCCTTTGTTTATCCGGCCGGACATCCTGCGGGGCGCCTTTAAGGGTCTCCCCGGAATCGACTTCCGAGGTGGTCCCGCGTCCCAGCAGTGGACATCAGGCATGCTCTCCTCTGGGGACCACTCGGGGCAGGCCACCAGCGTGTCCTCAGAGCTGTCTTCGGACATCCTGAAGGGCTCCGACCTTCCTTCCAAAAGCTCCCACTTTTCAGAAATTGGAAGAGCCTACCAAAGCATCGTGAGCAACGGCGTGAATTTCCAAGGGTCCCTGCAAGCGTTCATGGACAGCTTTGTCCTCAACTCTTTGAAGAAGAAGGACACACAAGACAGAGTCCCATCGGACGCCCATCCCATGAAAGGCCACACCGCGGACGGCGGAGAGGAGAAAGCCAGCGGGAAGACCCCCTCCCAGAGGAAGTCTGAGAAGTCCCAGTACGAGCCTCTGGACTTGTCGGTGCGGCCAGACGCCGCCACACTCCCTGGCTCCTCCGTGACCATGCAAGACAGTGTCGCGTGGCACGGCTGCTTGTTCTGTGCTTTCACCACGTCGTCCATGGAGCTCATGGCGCTTCACCTCCAGGCCAACCACCTAGGCAAAGCGAAACGCCGAGATCACCCCACGGGGGTGACGGTCAACTGCAAAGAGCAGGTGCGGGAGGCCAGTAAGCTCTCCGTACTGCCCTCCCTACAATCAAGCAAAGAGACAGCCCTCTCCAGCACTGTGGGTGCTCCGGACTCTGCCGCAGAGAAGATGGCCCAAGGGCCGGCCAAAGAGACTCTAGGGGACCAGAAGAGTGGCCAGTGGCCCAGCCACATGGACCCTGCCTTTTGTACCTTTCCATCTGACTTCTACAAACAGTTTGGCGTTTACCCCACTATGGTTGGTTCAGGGGCCCCCGGCGGCGCCTGCCCCAACAAGAATCCCACTGGGAAAACCCACCCGGAAGATGACGCCCCCATCCTGATCCCGGAAACCACAAACAAGAACGCTACCGACGACCTCTCAGATATTGCCTCCTCCGAGGACATGGACTCCTCCAAGGGAGAGAACAATGAGGATGAGGAGATTGACACTGAACCAGAAATGATGAGCAAGCCACTGTCTGCTCTCAGCAAAGATGGCAGCAACGAGGGGGGTGACGGCATGCTGCCCCCAGGTGCCTCCCAGCCGGTCCAGGGACTGGCCTCACCGTTAGCTCAAGCTTCAGAGGAACAGTGGCACAGCCCAGGCCTCCTTCCTGCCCAGGACCCCTCGGTGGCGCTGCCAAAGCCGGAGCGAGGGCCCCCGGGCTTGGAGAAACCCATGAGCATGCTGTCGGTCCTCCGGGCCTACAGCGCAGATGGCTTAGCAGCCTTCAATGGGCTTGCAAGCAGCACAGCAAATTCTGGATGTATCAAGAGGCCAGACTTGTGTGGTAAGTTTTAGAATCCTCTTCCTTCAGTTCATTTCCCCAAAACATCACTGCTAAATTGTGTATTAAAAAAAAACAAAAAAACAAAAAAACCAACAACAGAAACCAAACCAAAACAAACAATGGCATTGACAGACCCATAGCAAATTTTAAACTGAACATTAGGGAAAAAAAAAGGGGGAGGCTAGTGCTCTAATACAGGGTAGTGAAGCGATGCCTCATCCAGCTTTGAAACTCCCACTTTTGGGGTCCGACTTGCCGCGTAACGCCTGTACAGAGGCACGCAAAGGAGGCAGTATCTCAAAGTGCAAACTCTCCCCTCTTTTTTCCATCCGTAAGTTGAGAAGGGGAAGGAAATTCACCCAAAGAAACAAAAGCAAACAGATGTGGTGACCTGCAAACTTCCCAGTAGCTTAACTCATTTAAAAAAAGAAAAAAGCAAAAGAAAAAAAGATGGCTAACGTGAATCTGGTGTTGCTTTCCCAAATCTGCTTCCCTCAGTTCCCTTTTACTGACTTGGAGGATACTAAAAACCATCACACTGACCCAGCGTAGCCAGGGGGTTCTCTCTCCAAACTAGGGGTCCGGCTTCGGGGCGTTTGTGACTCAACCCGTGACCCATCAAGCGGCAGTTACTGTGACTTTGGCCTTCCTGCTGTGGTTGCCCTCTGTCTGTGTGTGTATCTGTCTAACGTGTCTGTCCGTCGTCCTCTCGAGAAGTGTACACCGTGAAGTCTCTGATCCGTAGTGCGGTGACCCTGCGTGTCTTGAATTTATTACGCCCGTCCGATCTTGTAAATCAGCACCCATCTCCCTCCTTCGGGAATATTGTTACCCCGTAGCAATTCCAGGTCTTTTAAAGCACAGTTCTAAACCCGAGACAAATCAACTGGACGCTGGGTTGGGCAGGGAGGGTCAATGCCACGCCTTTGCCACCCAGGCGTTCATTCACGTGTGGAAGTCTGGTCCGCAAAGAGCAGCTCGCGTACCGTTCCCTTTGAACACCCCCCCCCCCCCCCCCCCCCCCCCCCCCGCCACCACCACCGAAATCCCACTAGAGACAAGCGACATGGGACTTACTGTCTAATTCGTGAATGCACTTCTGACATTTTTTTTTTCCTTCCCCTGTGGAAGGAAGGAAGAGAGGGAAGGAGGGAAGGGTGGGCACACGGGAGCATTTTAAACCCCTGCATCCTGTTTCCTTCAGCACAGAGCGGAAAATCACAAAGCGAGGCTGTTTATAATTTAGATCGATAAATTTCTTTTTGTTTTTCTGTCATTCCCTAATTCACCAAGAAGTGGATCAAGCAGTCAGAAATACGTTTTTGAATTGTCAAAAATCACTAAATGGATTTATGACAGCTCAAAAAAAATATTGATGGCCCCTTATACTGAATGATTCACACGGCCCCATTAGCCAGTACCCAGGGCTATTTTTAGCCACGTGCGATTCATTACTCTCGGAGCTGTTAAAAACAGTATTTAAAAGAAGAAGAGAAGGGTCTTATGTCTGTCTAATTTCTCTCTTCCTTCCGAAGAGAATGACATTTAAATCATTTCCTTCATTGTTTTTTTTCTTAAAGTTTGGTTGGAGTGGTATTATTATTGTCGTCGTCGTTGTTGTTGTTTGAGGGTTTTTAAGCCTATTTTCAGTTCTTTCAATTACCTACATAGAACCACAGTTCTTGCCAGGAATCCACGCATCAGAAAAGATCAAAACCTGGCACGTGCATAAACGCATTATTATTGAAATGAGCTCATATTACCCCCATTAATTTCCCCACCTTCCTATTGGTGTGGAGGAAAGGCTGCCTACCTTGACAAAGCTTGTCCAGTGATGTTCTTTTGCACCCAGGCGGTGGGTGGGAGGGGGCGGCACGGGCAAAGGAGGCGCTGAGATTTTGCAGAGCTGGCAGGAGTTCCTCTCCCCTCCCCAGATATCGGCTCCCACCCCTCACCTAACGTTTCCATGGTCTATGCAAAAAGCTGTTCAGTCAACTTACCGGTCCCTAGGCAACAGACCCCGGGATGCAAGCCATGGACCTTCTCTTTTGAAGTGCATGAAGGCCCTTGGGCCGGTTAGGTAGGAAGGCTTCCTGACGACTTCCTCAGCCAAAGGCCCAGCTCCTAGTGTTCTAAAATGCCAAACCTCATTCTGACAACGGGCTGCCTGTTATCAGAGAACATCACTTCTGTATTTTATTTGGCCCCATTTCGTGTAGAAGCTTCTGCTGTCGTCTGCTAGCAGGTGGGATTGCTCTTCCTGTCTTCTGGTCCTCAGGCATCAGGCCCAAAATTAATTATAATCTCGTGTCCTTGGTGGTGTTCTAGAACCCGGGAAAGCGGGAGTCACCCTGGCTACGAATTGAGATTTCAGAGAGAAACAAACACATTTCTCCTTCATCAGTCTAGTTTTCTGTCTCGCGAGACACAGTCCATGTATTGTAGGGTCCGTACTACCACCAGCATCCAGGCGCCAGGCATAAAACACCAACCTTCGTTTCTTCTCTGCCCCACTTGAAGTAAGTGTGACTTTGCAAACAGGTTTATCCAGTTAAGAGTTGGGTCTTCCACAGGGATCTGGGCTTTGTCAAATCACTGCCTTATTTCCAGACTCCTTGTCTCAGGGTCTAGAGCCTTGTCTGCTCAGTAAGCTCAGAATCCCACCTGGATAACCCTGGAAACTCTGGTGGCTATAACCCAAGTTCTCCTGTATAAGGAGGATCTCTCTCCTTCAACAGGAAAGAATTTGACAAACAAGCTGTAGAAACTTAGCCTGTATCATGTAGACCCCCTGACAGAGCTCAGCAACCCCCCCCGTACCCACCAGCAAGTCAGACGATGTGTCTTCTCTCCTGCATGTACGTAAGACTACGTGTTGAAAGTTGCATACCCAGGCGATACGTTAATCACCACATTGTTGCTCCCTAACTTTTAGAACTTTGGTCCTAAATCCCTGGGTGTTTAGCCCTGAGGTCCTGACCTGTGTGCACTAGCCATTTGTAGCTAATACTCTCTGACTCGGGTGCAACAGAGCAAGCTGATGGAGAGTCTGCCTTCTCCTCTTGGGCGGCGAGAGTCCCACAGCACGGCCATGTAGAAGGCAGGATGGTAACTCTTCAAAAGAAAGCTTGCTCGGAAGCTGGTATGTCAGTGTGTCGGGGACTTGTTCTAGATAATCCTGTGGGAGATCCAGAGTCATCTCAGGATCAGTTGGAGGACAGTTTATTAAGTTCCTGTGAGAGAGAGGGCTAGTCCCACTGGTCTTATCTTGTCATGTGGCACCCTACTCAGGAGGAAACTGTCAGGATCCAGGCATGCCCTCCACTCCCCTGTTCTGTGGAGCGTACGAAGGGTGAGAAAGTGCTGCCTGAGAGCCTCGACATGTCCTTCCGTCTGCTTTACAACGGGAGGCTTCACAGGAGTGTTTAAATACGGGAAGAGTAAGGACTAGGACTGTGTCCATCGCTGGCAGGCAGGGCAGACTGGCTCCCTGTCCAACCTGGGGAGCGGCTGTGGGAATGTTGATGAGAGGTCCAGGAGGCTGTGAGAGGCACAGTTGTGGCACACACAGAGGCAGTGCACAGTCAGTCTGCAGAGCCCGGCGTACATACACACAGGCAGTGCACAGTCAGTCTGCAGAGCCATGGCACACACACAGGCAGTGCACAGTCAGTCCGCAGAGCCGGGCATACATACACATGCAGTGCACAGTCAGTCTGCAGAGGCGGGCATACATACACACAGGCAGTGCACAGTCAGTCTGCAGAGCTGTAGCACACACACACACAGTCTGTAAAGCACCTAGTGATTACTACATAGAAATGCTCACAACCATGTTTCACCCCAGAGCTTGTGTATGTGGGGATCAACTAGGCGATCCCTATTCCTTGCCTTTTGAAACGGAGGCAGCCAGCCAGAGCTGTCTGGAATTGCGGTGTTAGTTTTTCTCAAACATGGTTTTCTCTGTCCTTTTCTGAGTCCTCAGGGCTAGGACTGAGGACACAAACTTCCTGTCAGGTTAAGGGACAGGCAGGGAGGAAAGTACAATTCCTTTACTCTTACCTCTGCCCTGGACTCACCAGCACTCAAGGAAGCCCAGCCCCGTGTGGAGGACCCATCAGATGCTGGTTGCGGTGGTGAGACCCTGTGTACAGTAGCCGTCAGGCCAAGGATGAGAACGGGGACCTACCTCCTACCCTCAAGGCGGTGGCATCAAAACCTCTTTCCATGATGTGTACGGTATGGTGTGATGAACCACAGTAACCGCATTGAATTACCTTAAAAGGTGACCTCTGCCCCACAGTGATTTCTCTGCATTGGCAGTCTGAAAACGTCCACCATTTTTTCTAGCTATGCAGCCTAGAGCCGAAAGGCCAACGCGCGTTTTCTGAAGGGTCCGAGAGTGACTGCTCTCAGCTTACAAGCCGCGAGCACCCTCTTACTTCGACTCCGCTCTGCTTGGTAGCACTAGAGAAGCTGTAGACAGTGACCGTGTGCCAATGAAACTTTATGAATTAAAGCAAGGGACAGGCTAGAAATGGCCCGCAGGCTGGGATTTGTGGGCCCTTGTCTAAGGTAAAGAGGGATCTGTCTGCTCCTGGGTCATTGCCAGAGTAAGAGTTGGAGAAGCCTGTCCCCACTATTCCAGCGGACAGAGAGACGGACGCAGGCAGGACTCCCACCAGCCAATGCGGGACTCTCCCTGCCAAGAGACCTTGCAGAGGAAGTCCCGAGCCTGTGAAGACTTCCAGGAGGGTGCCCTTCCCACCCCCTCACAGCACCACAGGCAAAGGACATGGAACGGCCTTGGCTTAGTGTTATGACAGCTGGTTCTTCACAGACAGAAGGACAAGGAGGAGTGAAGGTGCCAGACGCCCAAGAGCCTGGGCAGACGCGCGTCCACCTGAAGGTGCCGCGTCTTCAAGTTGCCCTTGTCCCTTCAGCACTAAGACAGCGCCGGTCTTGCTCCCCATCAGCGTGAGGGTGAGTTTCGTCTCCTCATATCCCCACGCCACAGCCGGTAGCCCTTCCTCGGTACACAGGAAAGTTACCTAGAGAGATGATGCCGGCAGCTTCGTGATGTCACCAGCCCAGCGGCCACACCGTTTCTGTCTGGACTCAGTTCAGTTCCAGACATAAAGCAAGTTCCTAGGGGGTAAGAAATAAGTTCTGCCTCCTGGCCTTTCCCCCGGCAAGTGCCGGCTATGGTCTGTGGCCAGGTAGAGAACTTGAGGCTGGCTGTCCTAGTCAGGATTTCTAATACTTCAGTGAAACATCACGAAGTGTAACGTGGGAGGGAAAGGGTTTATTTCAGCTTACACTTCCAGTTAACAGTCATCACCGAGGGGCGTCAGGGAAAGAACTCAAACAGGGCAGGACCCTGGAGGCAGGAACTGATACAGCAGAAGCCATGGAGGGGTGCTGCTTACTGGCTTGCTCATCGTGGCTTGCTCAGCCCGCTTTCTTATAGAACCCAGGTCCACCAGCCCAGGGTGGCACCACCCACAATGGGCTGGGCCCTCCCCCATCAATCACTAATTAAGAAAACGCCCCACAGGCTTGTCTACAGCCCAGTCCAATGGAGACATTTTCTCAACTCGGGTCCTCTCCTCTCAGATGATGCTAGCCTGTGTCAAATTGACATAAAATTAGCCAGCCCAGCAGCCATTGCCGGTATACGGTATACGAAGCACCGTCGCCAGTGTACGAAGCACCGCAAATGTCGAATGTATGGCATGCAGACACCCAAGCACGGGTTGTGATGCATTGCTGGTGGCAGCTGGTTCATGCTGTGGCCCTGAGGCCAGTAGGTTCCATTAGGAAAACGGCTCAGGGAAATAACCACGAAGTCCAATTCTGCAAAGCGTGTGGGCCCCCAGACAGGATTCAGCCAACCCCAGGAAGGGCGGGCAAGTAGCCGGGGAGTGGAGAGAACTGAGGGCTGAAAGCCAGAGGAGCTGCCACACACGGAGGCTGGATAAGGCACCGTGCTCCCTCCCTGTCCTCGCCCAGTTTGACCATTTGCAGATTAGTCTGAGGCTCTGTGGTCCAGCCCACTCCCAGGCAGGCGCAGTGTTTTCCCAGTAGGAAGGGCCATTTGACCTTCTGGGGTACCCAAGGGCAGAGCTTCCCAAGGTCCTGAACACCATCCCCTCGCTGTGCTTGCCTGGCCCTGCCGACTGCCTCACAGCTGACCATAGCATCTATCTCTGACTGGCGACACCGATCACAGGTGACATCCTGTAGCTCGGATCTCTTGCTGACGTCGGCACTGGGGAGGCTCTCTCCTCTGCCCTCACCCAGAGCAGTGCCGTGGGTGCCATGACTGACAGAGACAGCCCCTCAGATGACAGCTCTTCTTCCTTCCAAATCTAGCAGCATTCTCTCTCTCCCTCCCTCTCTCCCTCTCCCTCCCTCTCTCTCTCTCTCCTCTCTTTTTAAATGGAAGGGAATGGGACTGGTGTGATGTCGTTTGCACGGCAGGATGACAGAGCTGTTGCGAGGATGCCATTGTGTCTGCCAAATGGTCCAGTCGTCATTTCAGAACACACAAACGGATGGTGTCTGAGAGTCGGCAAACACTGGTGACATTCAGCCTTGTTTATGTTTCTTGCCTTTTGCTGCATCGTTTTGGCTCCAAAAGCTACTGTCTGAATCAACACTGCCTCCGAAGCAGGAGAAAAGTCTGGTAGAGTTCATCTTGGAGGCTGTGTCCATATTTCTTTTGGGATTGCATGAAACCAAGGAATCGCAGCCAAGTTTTTCTGTTTAAAAAAAAAAAAATCTGTATATTTGTCTCCTCTTTGATACTGAGTTAAAATTGGAGGAGAGTTGAGGAGAGCGCTTCCAGAACAGACACATCCCGGTGGAATCCGCACTCCGCACCCTCTCCCAGCCCTGTGTGTGAGGGTGCGGTTCGGGGCGGCCGAGCTAAAGCTTTGACATTGCCATCCTTAGTCTGCTGAATGGCAGTGATGGTCGGAAATGACAGCTACCCATCTAGACTCAGGTCACATGTCAGCTGCAGAAGGAATCAGGTTGCCCCTCCCTCCCTCCCTCCTTCCCTTCCCGTCTTTCCTCAGATATGTGCAAAGGTTTCAGCTAAGCTATCAACTATGCCCTCTTTCTTAGTGCCGGCCAACAATACCGCTATACCCACGTGCCACCCCGCTCTAATCATGTAACCCTATTTTTGCTTTTGCCAGAGACAGAAAGACCAAATTTTATGCATACCACTTTATTGTCACCCTCCCATTAAACCCTTAGCGGGGACTACGGCCCTGCCCTTGTTTCCAAGCAGCTCTTAGCCCCAAATAGTTTTGGATTAATAAATCTGCACATTTTCTTTCAGGTAAGTGACACCCCATGTCCCAAGTTGCTCTGTCTGGACTTCCCCTTTGTCTGTTCGTGCTCCTTCGTGGTTTATCTGCAGCTTGTTAACCGTACAAAGCCAACAGAAGAACGTATACACATACACGTTTTGAGAAAATAGTCCCCACCGGTGCACAGGCACCTGTGTGTGCGCAGCACACCGACCTGCTGTCTGCACGGAGTCAGAGAGCCCCGAAGCGTTGCCCCCCGACCCCCCAGGTGCTTCCTGATAGTAACGGATGCAAACGCTTAGTAATCTGAGTGGGAGAGGAGAGTCACTCCAAGTCACAAATCCCAGCGGACAAATCCTGGTGGTTGGCAGGTTCCCGGGTCAGTGGAAGCCTGGGCTGGGGGCGGTGTGCGCACGCCCGTCCCGCAGGCTCGCCTGAGCTCAGGGGCTGGGCCATCCATAGTCTTCGTCAGCATTCCCCACCTGTGTCCAATTGTCGTGTACTTTGTAACCCTTTAGAAGAATACAGAAAAGTGCAGTCATTATCTTTCTCCATAGTATTTAAGCAGAGATATTGCTAGTTTAATATTGTGTCAGGTCGTCGTATTAACCAGGAGCAGGTGACAGGAAAATCCCAGCCAACGGCACTTTGACACTTGCATCTCAAAAGACAGGTGATGGAAGCCAAGTGTGTAAACCTGTACCAGGTTCTCCTGTGCTCTGGAAAAGACTGTTGTTGAAATAATTAGAAGACACGTTAAGGTGTTCCTGGTAATGAAGGCATGTAAGTTATCATAACTGTAGTTTTCTGCCTAAGTGTCAAACTCTATCTTTCTGTGTGCTGTATGCCGAGTTACAAGTTAGGTCATTTATGAATGGAATGTAAAACAATACTAAAAAAAAAAAAATGCTTCAATAAGTTATCTTGGTATTGCTAATAAAACAAAAAGCTGTGGAACATTAGTGTAGTTTGGAGTCATTATGTTAATTCATACCACAACACCCCCCTCAACCTCTCACATCCGTCTCTCAGCTGGAAGCCTCAGCAGGACATTGTGGGGAACGGGCTCCTCAACTTACCCATCCATCTCCAGGCGACCCTCTAACAAGCGACCGTTCACAAGCAGGCAAAAAAAGAAGGTCTTCCCTGTTTTGGTGGGATAACATTAGAGGACACCAGAGAGCCCAGTGACACCCGCCCATCTCTCCGTATCTCGCGTCTTAGGCAGGTTTCGGAATCACAGGACCATTCACAACATCCCTGGATGGGGGTGGGAGCGGATCAGGCACAGACCCCACTGGCCTCAGTACCCAATGTCAGAGTGGAAAAGGCTCCTTAGGCCCCGCCTCCTCCAGCCAGCCGCGCGTTCCTCCAGACCTGACTGGCAGTCTTGGATGGGTTAGGGAGTTTGCCCGTGTTTGTTGTAAGGCTCCTTCTTGCCCTACCCTTCAGGGGCTCAGGCAAGAGAGGAAAGGATGGACGCTTATGTGTCGCCTGCTTTCGTTGTCCCGGGAGCTGGGCTTTTGGGCCCTGGCCTTTGAAACTCCCTAGCTTCGGTGTGTTTTACACACTTCCCAATTCTGCACACACTATACCCCACCTAACTGGACCCATGGGGGCAGGACATAGAATCCAAAGCCCCGAGACTCACTCACATCCTCAAGGGGGCGGAAGTCGGGAAATGTCCATTACAGCGTTGTTCTCAACCTCAGCCTTGGTGACGGGACGAAGGTGCCACCTCAGCTAGACCAAACAGCCTATCCGGTATTTCTCATAACAAGCACTCATTATCCTGACCCCCACCCCCACCCCCCCAGATCCCAAAGCAGGGATTCTCTAGCTAGAGGGAGGGATATGGAGTAAGACCAGGGATTCAGGGGTGAGGAGAGGCCCAGTGGGAAGGAGAGACCTTGAAGGGTTCTAAGCTTCCCATAGGCCAGTACTCTGGACTAAGGTCAGAGTGTAGGCTCCAGTGGGAGAAATGGCAATCCCCAAATGCCTAGAGGAGGTGAAGGGAGGGGCCAGGGTGCAGGCTGAGCTGAGACAGAGGGAGTTCAAGGGAACCCCACCTTCCTTCCTGAGGGCTCTTGACTCTGGGAAGGTGTCCTGAGAGAAGTGGATCACAGAAAGAGGGCGATTCATCTAAGCCTCCCCTACGTGCCTCTGCCCAGGCTGAGCACACTGTCCCCCGACCGTTCCCCCCAAAACTCTGTAGACACCATCTCATCGGCTGGGTTGGTCACCATGGCTAGGGTGGACTTCTGAGGCAGCAGCCTAAGGGGCCAGGGCTTGGGAGGGGCATGAGGGAGTGGGAGGGGGGAAGGAGGCACAGAGAGATCTCTTTATCTTCCACCCCCCCCCCCCCCCCCCGACGCTGGCAGCTGGGAGGGCTCCCTGGAGCCACATATGCAGGCTTCTGCTGTTCTGTCTTCCTTCTTCAGGGCCCAGTCCCTCTCATGGGGTCTCTAAGCAAGAAGGTTTGGTAGCATCTCCTCTTCAAAAGCAGGGTATTTCCTGAGTCACTCCCCAGTGGTAGCTGATGAAGTTTAGAAGAGACCTCCATGGATTCCAATTCTCCCATCTTTATTCACACAGCCCCAGCCGACCTCCACCCCCCCCCCCGCCTCTCATTTTGGGGCACCCATCTCATCATGCCTTAACGTGTTCCTCCTGCCCCTGCCCACTTCCTCCTCTTCATCTCCACCTCTGGGTGACAAAGAGCTCCCATCTCTCCAGTTGAGTGTTCTTGGGCACATCCTGCCTGCTGCCATGTAGACCCAGGCCCCTGGGACATCCAGTCAGCTTCATTTCACAGCTCCGCAGGGAGGCTGCTAATTCAGCTTCCTGTTGGTTCGTCACCCTCCACGCCCCACCCGACACGGGGTTATAACAAGGCCCACAAGTTTGGATTCAGACCCGGAGCAAACACAAATAACCCCCCTGGGATCTACCTTGATCCTTATAGCCTACATCCTATCCAGGATGGTTGGCTGTCTCCTCTGTGATGCATGAGAGACCCCCAGAAAGTCCCCATCTATGGACCAGAGTAACAAGAAGGTATCTGTGACTTCAGATGCGAGAGGCCGAAGAAGGCAAGGAGGTTTTCAGAAACCTGCTCACTCCGTTTACGTGCTTTTGGAAATGTGTATACTTTAATGACGATTCGATACTCTAGGGAAGGAGACAATCTAAATTTTGGGACAGATCAGTATATTTATATAGTATGTTTTTCTCAAAGAAGCTTCACACTGACAGCGATGTCCCTGAATGAACAGAGCCGGTTCCAAGGTCAAGGTCAGGGAACTCTTTGTGGTTGCTCCATTATCAAAAATGCCATCTGTGCACACGGACGCTGGCTGGTTCTCTGAGAAGTTTGTCTTTCACACTCTTCTGTGCTGTCCAGACACACCCGTTCAGTAGTCACCTGTTCACGAGGTTAGGTTTCTTTCTTGTATTTCTGTGGTGGAGATTCACATAAGATGTTCTCAGTTATTCATATAAAAGGAGAGAGGCAACCAATCTGGGAAGGCAAATTGCAACTGATCTACCAGATTCTTGCTTTTTATAGGAAGGACAAATTGATTTTCTGTTTTGAGCCCAGTATGTCCTGGGAGAAGGGCTAGGGTCACCGAAAGAGAGGCTACTCCAAATTGTGACCCTAGGGAGGAGGGTGTCTGGCTGGAAGGCACAGCGGCCCCTGTGGTAGCATAATTAAGAGTTCATACTCCAATGAGCTCTTTCTTGTCAAGGAAGGGTCTATAGTTATTTCAGCCCTTTCAGCGTCCCTTGGTGACATGGTTAGGTTGCAGAGGAGATCCTTAGGGTCGCCTGGACGCACACGGTTGATGCAGGAGGAAGTTGGGAATGCTGTTCCTGAGAGGCCTTCCTTCATGAGCAGACCCCAGACATTGGTTTTTTTTTTTTTTTTTTTTTTTTTTACACCTTTCTGGCTTTATCGTTGCCTGCTCCAGACCTTCCAGATCCAAGGTTGAGAGCGAATGAACGAATTCTGTGTCTCCCTGTGGGAAGGGACCTGCAGATGTTAAATGTCGAGAGGTCTTTCAACTCAGTGGCAGGTTTATCAGGGGAAGGGTCACAGAGTCAGCCTGGGGTCAGGTGATCAGCACCTGGCAGCAGCCATGTTCAAAGGAGCTCAAACAACTCCCTTCTCCTATTGGGCTTCATTTCTTAAGGAGCAGGAGGCCGGGATCACCTCTTTGGTCTCCAACTCTGTATCCTTCATGGCTTCCCATGGCCCTGATCTTCGGAGGATACCTTACACCACCGGTGAGCACCACAGACCTCGTTAGCACTGACCTGATGGCCCTTAGGAGATGAGAGCCAGGCCGGCCCTTCCACGAACCTGTCAAGACATTCGCCAGAGAAAAACAAAAGGGAGTAACTAAACTGGGCGGTTAGCTTCCTGAAAGGTCAAGAAAAAGAAAAAGTTGAGCCTTCATTGAGTTCTTCTGTTTCAACTTTGTCTGTTCACACCTGAGCTTGAGAAGATATTTCTTATGGTGGCGGCGGTTAAAGGTTCCTAAGTAATTTACGGGTTATCAACCTGCTAAGCCAGTGTGTCCCTTGTTGTACCCAGTGTCCAAAATCCCCCTCCTCAAGTACCACAGGAGCCCATTTCTGATACAAAAGCAAGGAGCCTTTATTCTGCAGAGCGAACCAGTGTGCTGGGGTCAGGCACCAGGTGAAATGGCCGACCCTGAACAAAGGCTTGCAGGCCTTTTTATAGACAGTAAGAGGGTTTTTAACATAGATGAAGTAGCCTGGTTTCTAACTGGGGGACAGAAATGCAGTTTACAAATGTCTAGTTGTGATTGGCTCGTGTTCAAGGGGCTAACTGTCCACATTCTTAAGCTCTATCTGGTTAGCCATCAAAGTCAAGACATTTGGTTTATGTCCCCTAGGCCATCTGGCCAGATAAGGTAGGGGCCATTCCTGCCCTTCTTCTTTTCTCTGATTGGTTGCCCTCAGGGTGGGGGTCCTTTTTCAGGATATCTAAGCCCCATTTGGCAGGTATATCCTGGCTCCTGTTAGTCTGCCATTTGGTTCAGGGAAGGGACTTTTGCAGTTTTTCCCAGAAAAAGGTTTGTTCAGGCCTAACATCCCTCCTTCTTGGACATGCATGCCCCATGCCCGCCACGTCCACCCAACATATTCAACCAGTGTTCCTGGGGTGGTGGTAGAACTGAGAATCTATCTTGCATAGGTAGGGCACAGAGTTCCAGCCACACCCTTCCCCACCTAGGACTTTTCTGTCCTTCAGTCCTTGGATTCTTGAATGCCTTGGCAGAACCGGCTCTTAGCCCAACTGCCTCAGTTTTGCCATCTATCAAATGGGAAACGTGGTCACCTATATAAAAATTATAAACATACATAACCTAGAGACGTGCCACCCTCTTCTCAGTTATTTTGGGGCTTCTTTTAGCAAGCAGACAGGGTGCCATATAAACCTGCCATGGGGGTATGAGACCGGGAATGGTTTGGGGAGGCCTGGGTGCCCCATTCTTGCCCACTGTATTCATCACTTGAAGTCTTCTGTGTGCACACCTAGCTGGGATCCCACACCTGGACTGAACACATCTGGAAATGTGGTCCCGCGAGACCATCCTTGAGACGCCCAGACACAGCCCTGTTGGCTCCAAAGGAGCTGTTTCCATGTTTGCTAGTATATAAGGACTTAGAGAAATAGCAGCACCCTCTCCAGCAGCCAGGCAGTGGGGGCAGGGCTGCTGCGGGGTGCATTTGGTTTACATTAAAACTTTGGGCTCAAAGTGTCTGTCCTTTCTAAACCACACTCAGGGCCTTGTTTACACAGACTAAGGAGCAGGACACTATAATGCTGGGGTGGCTTTGGGCAGTCTCCTCTTCTCAGTACAAGATGCCACCTGAGGCTGGTGACGAGGCGTGGAGTGAGGGAGTTACCTTGCTGACCTTACTATCCGGGAAGACATAGGCGGCAGAGGCCCTGTAGGAGACTGGGCATGGTGGAAGCTTAGGGGTTAGAAGAGGGATTGGGGGCGGGGGACTCTCCAGGCCTGACAACTCCCAGAAATAGATCTTTAACAATGTTTGAGACCTGAAAGTATTAAGTCCTTATAATAGGTGTTATTCTCATAGTGTTGAGCAGCCCAGCCCTCCCCTAGGAGCTGGGCAGCTAGGCAGAAGGGAGGAAAGAGAAAGCCATGCAGGAGGAGGAGGAAGAGAAAGAGGAGGAGGAGGAGGGGGAGGAGGGGGAGGAGGAAGAGGGGGAGGGGGAGGAGGAGGAGGAGGAAGAGGAGGAGGAGGAGGAGGAGAAAGAAGAAGAAGAAGAGGAGGAGGAGGAAGAGGAGGAAGAAGAAGAAGAAGAGGAGGAGGAGGAAGAGGAGGAAGAGGAAGAGGAGGAGGAAGAGGAGGAGGAGGAGGAGGAGAAGGAGGAGGAGGAAGAAGAGGAAGAAGAAGAGGAGGAGGAAGAGGAAGAGGAAGAGGAGGAAGAAGAGGAGGAGGAAGAGGAGGAGGAGGAGGAGGAGGAGGAGGAAAGAGAGGAGGAAGAGGAGGAGGAGGAGGAGGAAGAGGAGGAGGAGGAAGAGGAGGAGGAGGGGGAGGAAGAGGAGGAGGAGGAGGGGGAGGAAGAGGAGGACGAGGAGGAGGAAGAGGAGGAGGAAGAGGAGGAGGAGGAAGAGGAGGGGGAGGAGGAGGAGGAGGGGGAGGAGAAGGAGGAGGAGGAAGAGGAGGGGCAGGAGGAGGAGGAGGAGGGGGAGGAGGAGGAGGAGGGGAGGAGAAGGAGGAGGAGGAAGAGGAGGGGCAGGAGGAGGAGGAGGGGGAGGAGAAGGAGGAGGAGGAAGAGGAGGGGCAGGAGGAGGAGGAGGGGCAGGAGGGAGGAGGAGGAGGAGGAGGAGGAGGAGGAGGAGGAGGGGGAGGAGGAGGAGGAGGGGCAGGAGGAGGAGGAGGAGGAAGAGGAGGAGGAGGAGGAGGAGAGGAGGAGGAGGAGGAGGAGAGGGAGGAGGAGGAAGAGGAGGAGGGGCAGGAGGAGGAGGGGCAGGAGGAGGCAGCGGCAGGCAGCCTGGGCTGCAGGTGGTAGGTCTGCGGCCTGACAGCGCTGCTCTGCTCTGGGTGAGGATGGGGGGAGCTATATGGTCAGGTGAGGCTCCCCAGCGCAGCACCTGGAGGCCAAGGCCTGCCACTCCAGCTGTGGCCTCTCCCCCACTCTGCTCCTAGGCTGCCAGTTTCTGGAGGAAATGCTGCAGCTTAATCAGAATTATTTACAAGATAATGGTCCATTGTTTGCACTAAGACAGATGTTGTCTGCGGGAACTTTGTGTTTTATGCTCTCTCTCTGCTCTGCCTTCCCTGGTGCAGCTGGGAATCCAAGTAATGTGAGTTATTATTCAGGATGGAAACTCGGGAGGCTCCTTCTCCTCAGCCCAGGCTCTGCTGGGCTCTGAGATAGCCCCACTCTGGAGTGGGCAGGGGGAGCGATGGCCACCGCTGGCGGCAGGGCCCTCCAGCAGGCTGCGATTAAGAAGGTCATGTTTCGTTGAGGGGCGGGTTGGTGCAATCGCCGGACAGGAAGGACTCACTCTGATTAAGATGTACTTGCTATGTATTGACTTGCGAGGTCACCACTGACATCTCGAATGAGGGTGGCCATCTGGTCCTGCTTTGCCAAAGGCTAAGAGCAGCCCCTCTCCAGTGGGGGCTGTGCAGCCCTGCTCCCCTTCTTTGACCAGACGCCTTCCTCTGGGTCTTCTGGGGTCATTCAAGGAGTCAGCTCCAATGGGCTTGAGATTCTCACTGTCTTCCCTCAATGTGCAGCTGGTCAAATGAATACACATCCCCACGGGACTGGCCAAGGAGGGAACTTATGGATCAGGAGGAAGATGGGGACAGGGAGACTGACTGTTTCACGATTCGCTCCCTGCTCTTAACACCAAGTCAGACAGGTTCCCTCCAGTATTGGCGTATCTCGTTACACAGCCCTTGAAGTCAGCAGGTCCTTCGGTAATTTCTGAGTTCCTGGCCGCCGCCGCACAGGCGAGCCTCAGCGCCTCCCCGGATCTCACAACCCACTTTATAAATGAGGAAGCGGAGGCCACTTGATGCCTGAAAATGTCTCACAGCTGAAGCCGTGACCTCCCCATCGTGGAGGGGCTCTGTGGACCTCAGCGGGGTCGGTGCATGCGGGACGTGGAGCAGGCAGAGACTCGTTCTCTGAGATGTGCACGGCAGATGCCAACCTAAGAGTCCTGCAGCTGGAGAGGCTCACCGGACAGCCTGAACTCAGTGTTATCTAAAGGCTAGACCTCTGAGCTATACCTAAACGTCTCTGTTGATTTTTTTTTTTTTTTTTTTGTTTTTTTGAGACAGGATCTCAAAAAGTAACCCAGACTGGTCTAGAACTTGGCGCTCCTCCTGCCTCCACCTACAAAGTGAGGAGCTCACAGGCTTACTGCACCCAGCTCCATTTTTTAAACACAGCAGTGGCCGAGAACAAGCACACAGATTAATGTAATGTACCTGCTCACCTCGGGATGTGTGAAAACAGAAAGAAATAGAAAAGGCTTTTGCGAACTGCGTGACCGTGGGCCCGGCGTGTGTGGGTTCCCAGAGGAAAACGACCACTGCCCTCATGTTTGTCGACCCCCGTGCTGCCCCAGAAATCATTTCTAACGCAGGGCTCTTACTCCCTTCATAAGTGAGCTGCTGGGAGCATCTGGTGATGTTGACGGTGGTCTTCTCCTGCCACCCGAGGAACGGCAGACCCAACAGGAAGACCCGGTCCTTTGAGTTCTCTGTCACTCGATGTTGAAGTAATATACCCTCACTGTGAATCCAGGTGCAGTGGCACAGGCCTGCAGTCTCAGTAGCTGGGAGGCCGAAAGAGGACCGAGGCTCTGTTACACAGTGGGACTCTTGTCTCAAAAAAAAAAAAAAAATTCAAAGCTGAAATTCCATAGTATGAGCCAAGGTCAAGCTAGATTCTCAGCCCCTGACAGATGATACTGCAGATCACATCCTTTCCACGAACCCCCATAAAAGTCTCAAGGGAGGTTTTGTCCTTTATTCTCCTGTTACTCTCGTGGATAGGGGGTCAGAGGAGCTCCCTGCCTTACCCCAAATCTCCCACCATTTAGGCAGAGGCAACAGTGAGCAGCCTCTCCTTGCTGTTGACATGTTGCTTTTAACAGTCCTTTGGGGCTCCATCAAAAACTAAACTGACCAATAAATAAAGACAGCCATCTCTGCCAACCTGTGACTCTGGGTTCCGGGAAAGGAGAGCACCAAACCCCAGACAGAACCTACGAATTTTTTATACAGGGACTCGCAGGGCAGGACGGTGCTCTGGACCAACAAGGCCCGCAGTAGCCACGTGACCCTCAGTGGCCTGGTCTCTCTTTATATGACAAAGGCGTTTTGACTTTGACTCAGTTTCTCCAGCTTCACGGTGTCAAGTCGACTCATCTTAGGACTGTATCCACCCCAGTTCCTCGAAGCAACAGGATCTCAAGGAAACCTGACCCCTAACCCAGCAGTGGTCCCGTGGGGGTGGAGAGAGTGGGTGGCCTGGAGCAAGCCCTCCTGGCTGGCGCTGCTGCCTGCCCAGCCCCCAAGGACAGCAGCGGCGGTGGCAGCAGCAGAGGTCAAGCTGGGATAATATTTATCAACCTCACTCTCCCGCTCTCAGCCTCTGCCCCATACCCGGCGTCACGGGAGAGCCCAGCTTATCTCTTAAGGCCCCACAGAGCCCCCTCACATGTACCCAATTACTTCTGTCAAGCAGCGAAAGGAGGTTCCCCCTCCTCGGTGGGTGGGATCTTAGGCCTTTGAGCCCACTCCTCCCGTCCAGCCGGTTAAAACTGTTGAAATTGCAAACCAGTAATAAAAGAATCATATGCGTTTCCCACCGAACAGGTTCTTTAGGGCTATTACAATAATTAAAAACATATGGTACTGCGCTAGTCGGAGGGAAACCCCAGATGTACAAATTAGGTATTATAGAAGGGGTTTTCTGCTCTTGCCCTTTTAAAAACGTCAAGCCGGAGAAGTTTAGGGAGATAAAACGGCAATTGTGCAGACCGTGGGTAGCGTTTTGCTTTTAAAATCATTAAATATATAAGCCCTCGTTTTTTTAGACTTCCTGGGGATAAACAGCTTCTGGCAGAGGGGGAAGAGGACAGAGGCTCAGAGGGTAGAGGGCGTGGGGGGGGGGGTGGGCGAGGAAGCCCCCTCCCCACCTCAGGATCTCAGATACCATGAAGGCGTTGGCGTTTTCGTGACATCATCTCACATAAATAGCATTACATTTATTAAATATCGAATCGTATCACCGTGCGATTGACAGAGCGAAGACGGGTGGTTTTGGTTTCGGTTCCGCATTAAACTTTCTGATCGTTAGAAGGTAAAAACACAGGTATCGAGCAGTCCAGAAAGCGTCATTTGTTTTAATTTAAAATATGCAATTGATTTTGAGACTGTGATAAATACTGTTAATAAAAAAAAAAAAAAAAAATGGTGAAGATTTCCAGGGCTCCTTGTCAGTGGCCGTCCGGCGTGGCTGTTCCGACGGGTCCGGTTCTGTAGGGGATGGGTAAGACGGCAGGGTTCCCCCACGCTTGGGGTGGGGGTAGCAGAGTCGACGAGCCGGCAGCCCTAAGCCAGCCAAGGATGCAGGACTTTGCCACTGCATGTGTGACAGGGCAGTGTGGGGACAGGCCACAGGAGCATGGACGGCCTCTTCCTTCTCTGGCTCCGTCTCTTACTCTTCACGAAAGCACTGCCAGGTCCCTCCTGAGGTTATCCCCTCAGAACAGGGTGCCCTCACACCACGTTAAAATGCTTCCTGGATAAAACTGGTTGATACCTATGTAAGGAAGACAATGGCACCCAACAGGAACACACAAGCAATCAGAACGCACCACGGCCCTAGAAACCGGTCACTGAGCACTCAGATAAACGGAACCGATGGAACCATGGTGTATAATTACTGAAATTCTTTCTACTTTATCTTTTTTAAGATTTATTTATTTATGTATATGAGTCTATGTATATACTCTATCCGCATGTACACCTGCATGCCAGAAGAGGGCATCAGACCCCATTATAGATGGTTGGGAGCCACCATGTGGCTGCTGGGAATTGAACTCAGGACCTCTGGAAGAGCAGCCAGTGCTTTTCACCGCTGAGCCATCTCTCCAGCGTTGAAATTCTTAATAACGAACATAAAGAGTTTGTTCTAGATTCCCCCGCAACCCCCAGTTGGGGACCGAACCTGTTTTCCTGGGCATATAGGATGTGTTCACGCACTGAGCTGTGGTCTCCAGCGCCTTTCTCTCTTTCTTTTGAGACAGGCTCTCACTTGGTTACCCAGACCAGCCTTGAATTCATTCTGTAGCCCAAACAGGCCCTTGACCCTGCAATTCTCCTGCCTCAGCCCACTCAACAGCTTGGATTACAGGTCTGTACTCTCAGATCCAACCTGCTCAACATATCTTTGTGCGGTGCTGTTGGTTGTATTATAAAATTTGAAGACTATGCTGTGGCTGGAGGACTCCAGACTAAAAAGAGCCCCTTCTTGGTCATTACCAACGAAAACGGCCCGTGAAGTGGACCCCTCGGCCCTATCTCTGCTGAGGTCTCTGGGTCTCCTACGCTATCAATTTTACCTGTGCATTTCAGATGCCACCTAAGGGCCGTCGTCTTCTGGGTCTGTGACTGCCCCTCCCCCCTGCTGTGCCACTGGATTAGGTGGCGTGACCCTCTTGGATAACTACAGCCGTGATCAGGATGAGACAGGGATTCTTCAGACACCTATGAACAGGGCATTACATGTGGCAGCGGTTCCCAACAGCAATGGAAGGAATTTTCTCCCCCAGGGTTCATTTGGTCTATATCTGGGAGCACTGGGTGGTACTCCTGGCACCCAGTGGGTAAGGACCCGGGAGGCTGCTTCACCCTTCACGGAGGATGAGCTCTCCAGCAAAGAACTGGCCACCCTAAGTACATCCAGTTCCATGGCTGGGAGATCTCTGTTCTCAGAGATGAGTTCCCAGCCCGCCAGTGAAACACATACTTGTGTAAACAGGGACCAGCTAAGAAACAGGGCTTGCTACCCAGACCCTGCTGTATCAGCCTCTGACTACCCAGACATCCAATCCTCTCCAAGTCATGTCTCTCTCCTTTGGCTCTCAGGCCCGAGGATGTAAAGGTTCCGGGAGGACCGAGTAGTTTTTGGAAGTGGAAACTTTGAGCAAAAGAACCAGCTCATCCCTCCCAGCTCCGAGGAGCACGGAGGGTGTAGGGAGGGCGGTAACTGTGCCGGCAGCCAGAGCCAGCCTTTTCTTCTCCCCTGAGTGATAGCAAACCTAAGATGTTATTGTGCACGTAGGTATTACCGCTTTAACTTTTACTGAGGTAAAATAACACCTTGTCACTCAGCGCAAGTACCAATCACAAAATGAATTAATTGTAATAACCGTTGTCAACAGAACAAAAGACTTGTTGCTTTTCTAAGCAGATTTCAGCGCACTGAGAACCATATACAAACGTTCCCATTGGGCAGGCTGGTGGAAACCAGTCAGAACATAATTGTATCTGTCTATCTCTTTACTTTGTTTTTAAGGGCTAAGGAATCCAGTTAAAAACCTATATTTTAAACATATCAATAAATATAGCCCTTTTTGTGTTTGAGATGTCACCTCAAAAAAAAAAAAAAAAAAAAAGGAGTCTTTAATAAATTGGCCATGAAAATAGCATTTGCCGTTGATGGCTCCAAACAAGGGCCAGCTGCAGAGGCTGCCTGTGGACTCTTAAGTCATGAAGGGGATTATGCCCAATTACCTTCCCATAAAACACCCTCTCATTTCTGGAAGTTATCAAAACGCATCCTGTGGACAAGTGGTCAGCTGCCCCCCTACCCCTCTGAGAAGCACAAGAGGCCTCAGGCCGGCCCTCCGGGCGCTAACTGCCCCCACTGCAGCTAAGCAGACCTGTTTATAGCCACACTTTTTACAGCTCCCAGATCGCGCAACCCCCCCCCCCCCACCTACATCCTAGCCTTTTCGCACCTTAGCGCACTTCTCTCTTGAAGGACTGAGGAAGCCCCAGAGATAATGTCCTACAAAAGAGACTCCTGGGGGGGTGGGTTAATGGGAAGAGGGCCTGGGACTGGGTCTCCCTGAGGTCGCGTTCAGGTTGGGTCATTCTGCGTGTGGGGAGGGGGGCTCCGTCAGGTGGGCGAGAGTGGCTTGCCTCCGAGGGTGTGGCGGAGCTTTGAGGCAATCGAAAACGGGGAATAGTCTAAAGAAAAGCTTGCTTTGGACCCACTGGCTAAAATTGGACGTGGACACTACCCTCTGCAGTAAGGTTCTGAAGGGTAAGCCCTAAGCGCTTTCAGCAAAATCCCAGAAGGTTCTGTGGAAACTGCACGTTATATAGCTTCCAGCAGCCAAGCAGACTGGAGCCCCAGAGGGAGGGGACACCTCACGGTTCCAGCCCTCTTGCTGGAGCCGACCTCTGCCCCTTTCCTCCAGGCTCCCAATTCTCCCGCTTCTCCACTCCCTTTGGCCACCCTGCTTCTTGTGTCCACCCCTCAGATGCACCAGACGCCCGCAGCGTCTCTGTGTACCCTATCGGCAATCTGCTTTATTAGTTGTTACTCACTGAAGACTCAGTCGGGCCCTCTATGGTGAAATGATAGAGGACACAGGAGATAAGAGATGTTTTTGACATGCAGATCAGGAGAGAACTTGTTTGGTCATATGAGCCCGAGACAGCCTCTACTTCCCAGCTTCATCCTTCACTCCACCAACATTGTTCCTGGAGTGAAGACCATGTATTTTCTCCCAGTATGCTGCCGGGGATGAGAACAGCAACCTGTCCATTTATTGAATACATATCAGATCATTTCAGTGTGTATAGAAAGAGGGTCCCCAACCAAGCAGCCACGGTCATGGTCTTGGTGGGACCGGCATCCTCTGGGCCCTCTGATCATAATCCAGTTACGAGTTCAGCTTCAGAAACAAGTAAAACAAGTAAAACATGATGACAGAGAAGACTAGCCTGGCTAGAGAGTGACCCAAGGAGGTCAAGTGCATGGACTCGGAGGGAAGTCCAGGAAAGATGTCTTCGGAAGATGTCTTCATCGGCAGGGGTAGGGGAGAGGAAAGCATTGGAGAAAGGCCTGGGATGACAAGGAGCCAGCCATGCAGATACCCAGAAGAGACTTCCAAGACAAAAACCCTGAGACAGGAGATGAAGAAGACATCCCAGGCCTCTTAGAGGGCTGCATATGAGATCAGCATTTCCCGAGGCTGTCTCAGAGAACGAGATTTTCGACGACTGTGAGCAGTCAACAGGACCAGGAGTGAGGCTGTTTGATTTATTTGTGCAAATGAAGGACGTCCCTGGAGGGAACACTTTGGTGTAGTTATCTGCAGTGAAAGGCAGGGATAGATGCCCAGGTCTCCTGACTGCCTGGGCGGGACAAAGAAAGAGAATCAGTCATATGATCTTGGAAACATGACATCGTGAGAGACGCGGGCATTCCTCAGTGCCCCCGGATGGGAGCTACTCACGTCTCCAAACCAAGGTTGCCTGTGCAGAGGCAAATTTGTTTTCTTTTTAGGAATCAACAAACAGCAAGCTGTAGCTAGTCAGCACTCTTTCTGGCCGCACCCTCTTCATGGCCACGCCCCAACAACATCCCCTGGGAAACATGAGCCAACCCTTTGGTGCGTCCGATTCTTGTCTTGACAGCGTGACCGAATACTTGAAAGAAACAACGTAAAGGACGAAGGCTTTCTTTTGGCCCTCAGTCCTTGGCACCAGGCGCTTACATGGAGTATCACTTTACAGCTGTTTATGAAGCACGGAGAGGGTCCAGGTACCCTAGAGCCTCAACGTCCTTGTGCCAAGTACCTTCCCCCTCTGCTGGGACCCACAAAGTTTCTAGGACTGCTAAGAGTCAGAAACCAAACGTCGAAAGGGACATTTCAGATTCACACCATTAATATGGGGCCAGCTGTGTTGAGCTTTCCTGGAGAAAGGCACAGAACTCTCTCTAATGACTGTTAGGAAGCTCCAAACTCCATGCTTACTTTGGTCAGCTCCAAATGCGACCGACACGGCGAACTCTTTGTTCTTTTTGTCAGCTTGACACAAGCTAGAGTCACCCGGGAGGAGGGAATCGCATCCATCAGACTTGCCCACGGGCATATCTTTGGGGGCATCTTCTTGGTTAATGATTTCCGTGGGAGGGCCCAGCCCACTGTGGGTGGCGCCACTCCTACGCAGGTGATCCTGGGAGGTATATGAAAGGTAACTCAGTGCGAGCCCGAAAAAGCAAGCCAGTAAGCAACGTTCCTTTATGGCTTCTGCTTCAGTTCCTGCCTCCAGGTTTCTGACTTGGATTCCTGTCCTGACTTCCGTCCATGATGAACAGTGATTGGCTGTGTAAGTCAAATAACCCCTTTTCTCCCCAAGTCGGGTCTGGTCAGGACGTATTATCTCAGCAATAGAAACGGAAGACATCAGGTGATACCACACTGTAGCAACAGAACAGAGCAGGCATCTTATCCAATATATTTGACATGTATAAAGTATATCTCCATGACATGTGTGTACATAAATAAATAAGTATGTGTATATTTACATTATAAAATAAAAACTTAAAGATACTTTCACTCAGTGGATCTCTCCTTCCTCTCACCCGCTGAATCTTAAACTAGCACACAGCACGGTTGGAACAGCATAGGTCTTTACCGAGGACTGACTGACAACCGGAAGGCTGTGTGTGGTGGGTTGTCATCTGTAGTAGGCGTCTACACCGACACGGGTCTACACCGGCACCGGTCTATACTGGCTTGCCTCTACTCATGTAGCTTTCACCCCCATCCCTTTGGTCTGTCCAAGGGGCCCCTTAATTTTTTGGAAGCCAAACTGGGAGGCATCCTGCAGCCCGGAGGGCCGCTGCTCACTCAGTCGGTCCATGTGCTGCCGCTCAGCAGGCGTTTGCTGCACACTGCCCCTGTGCTGGGCACTCTCCTTGGCATGACAGTACAGAGGTGAACAGCTGCACTCCTAGGCACAATGAATCCCATCCCTTTCATCCCTGCTCCTCCGAGCACAGCCCTCTGCTGACAGCACCTCCTAGAGGATGTCTTTGGTAATGGAGTGGCCCATGCACTTGCACCCAGGGATCTCACTTGGAGGTGCCCAGCCTTCCATATCTGAGCCTACTCTCTCTGCATTCCCAAAAACGGTCCTGTCTGCCCCAGAGGCACTATTTATCCCAACAAGAGAAATGAAACCGAGGGAATCACGGTGATGTGCTCCCACTTATAAATATTTCCTGAGGGCGTCAGTGTGCCAAACCCTCTTCTAGGCCCCGGAGCTTGGGGTAAGTAAAGAGACCCAAACTCCTCCTTAAAAGTGCCCTTTCTGTCGGGTGGTAATGATGCATGTCTTTGATCCCAGCAGAGGCAGGAGGATCTCTGTGAGTTCAAGGCCAGCCTGGTCTACAGAGTGAGTTCCAGGACAGCCAGAGTTACAACAGAGAAACCCTGTCTCGAACAAAACAAAACAAAAATAGAAAAGAGTGCCCTTTCTGGGCGGCCGTGTGTGCTGCACAACAATCACCAGCAGGCAAGAGGAAGAGGATAGAGAGAAGCCAGGCAGGGAAAGCATTTAGGGAGCGGTGCAGGGGGTGGTGATTTATGTGGTGTGGACAAACTGAGGGCTCACGAGCGACATTCAAGCAAAGATGTGAGGAGACCAGAGAGCGGTCAGGAGCTTCTGGGGAGCACATTCCAGGTAGGGCTGCAGCAAGGACTTGGGCCTGAGGCCAAGGGCTTGTGCAGTTGGTGCTCTGTCAATGGGAAGAGATGGGGGAAGAGGGCCTAGAACAAGCTAGGGAGGTGGATGAGGCCCTGGAAGCCATTCTGCACCCTTTGGCTAGCTTCCGGGGCTAAGGAGGCAGCCTGGGGCTTTGTATAACTATCTATGGACTCTGGCTACCTTCTTGCGCGAGGGTCCCACAATCTCTGTTCTCTCTGCCCACTTTTATTGAAAACAGATTTGTTTTTCCTCACATAATATATCATGTCTTGATTGCAGATTCCCTCCCTCTCCGCCTTCCAGTTCCTCCTCGTCTCCCCTCCCCACTCACTTTCTGTCTCTCATTAGAAAGCAAACAGGCTTCTAAGAGAGAATAATAAAATAAAATAAAATAAAATAAAGTAAGATAAAACAAAAGCTGGCATATCAGAATAGGGCAAAACAAACAAACATAAGGAAAACAACCCAAGAAAAGGCATAAAAACCATATAGCTGCAGAGACCCATTAGTTTGCCTACTCAGAAATCCCAGAAGAACACTGACTGAAAGCCTTATATACAAAACAGACACACACACACACACACACACACACACACACACACATTTATGTATGTATTTTTCCCTACAGGTAATATATGTCCACTTCTCCTTTCAGCTCTAGGACCCCCTTCTGGTGCAGACTCATGCAGGCCCTGTGCATGCTGCCCCAGTCTCTGTGAGTTCATATGAGCTTTGCTCATGTTGATTCAGAAGGCCTTGTTTCCTTGGTGTCTGCCATCGCCTCTGGCTCTCACACTCTTTCTGCTTCCTCTTCCACAGGGCTCCCTTAGCCCAGATGGGAGGGATCTGATGGAGACATCCCATTTAGGACTCAGTGTCCCAAGGTCTCTCACTCCCTGCATGGTGTCTGGCTGTGGGTCTCTGTTATTTGTTCCCATCTGCTCCAGGAGGAAGCTCTTCTGATGTCACTAGGAGCCGTTTCGTTGCACTGGTCATTTAGTAGAACAGTAGTATATGGCTTTATCCTAGGTTCCTGGATTATCTAGTTTCAGGTTTCCTGGTCTCCAGTGATAGATATGGGTTCTGTCTTGTGACGTGGGCCTTACATCAAATCAGATTTTGGCTGGTTACACCCACAGGCTTCGAAACCCTCATCAAAATCCCAATGCAATTCTTCACAGATCCTGAAAGGACAGTTTTCAGCTTCATATTGAAACAAACCAAAACAAAACAAAATAAAATGCTTAAGGTATCAATACCCAGGCCTCAAATTGTACTACAGAGCTATTATAATAAAAACAGCATAGCACTGGCACAAAAACAGACACAGTGATCAATGGAATTGAGTTGAGGACCAAGACATAAATTCACATACCTATGGACACCTAATTTTTGATAAAGAAGACAGAAACACATTGGGGAAGAGATACCGTCTCCAACAAATGATGCTGGTCAAACTGGATGTCTGCGAGTAGAAGAATGCAAATAGATCCATACTTACCACCCTTCACAAAACTCAACTCCAAATGGATCAGAGACCTCAACATAAAACCAGATACACTGAACCTGATAGAAGAGAAAGCGGGGAATAGCCTTGAATGCATTGGTACAAGAGAAAGACTTTGCGAACAGACTGTAGTTGGCTCGGGCGCTAAGATCAACAACTAATAAATGGGACCTCATGAATCAGAAACACTTCTGTAAGGCACTGGACACTGTTATTTGGACAAAGTGGCAGCCTACAGAATGGGAGAACATTTTTACCAACTGCTCGTCTGATAGAGGACTAACACCCAAAATGTATAAAGAACTCAAGAAACTAGATACCCAGAAAACATAATTCAGTTACAAACTAAGGTACAGATCTAAACAGTGAATTCTCAAAAGAAGAAACTCAAATGGCTGTGAAACAAATTTCTAGCATTCTTAGTCATCAGGGAAATGTAAATCAAAGCTACACTGAGATCTCATCTTGCACCTGTGAGAACAGCTAAGCTCAATAACTCAAACGCCAGCTCAAGCTGGTGAGGGTTCAGAGGAAGGGGAACGGGGACCGCCCATCCATTGCTGGTGGGAGTGCAATCTTGTACTTGTGCAAACTTGTGGAAATCAACATGGCCGCTCCTCCAGGAGACAGGAGTCGATCCGCCTCGAGATCCAGCCACACCCCTCTTGAGCGCACCCAAAGGATGCTTCATCCCACCACCACTCGCTCAAGCATGTTCACTGCTGCTCTGTTCATAATAGTCAGAAATTGGAAACAGCTTAAACGCCCTTCAACAGACAAACGGATAAAGAAAATGTGGTACAGTACACAACTGTTAAAAAAAAAAAAAATGAAACCATTAAGTTTGCAGATGGATGAACTAGAGAAAAACATCTTCCTGAGGGAGGCAACCCAGACAAATGGTTATATATTTGCTTGTATGTGGCTATTAGCTGTTAAGTCAGTAATAACCAAGCTACAATCCATAGACCTACAGAGGTTAGGTAGATCTCATTAGGAAAAGGAAATAGAAGAGATAGTTATGCATAGATGGGGGGTGGGCTGGAACATGAGGATCAAATGGGAAAGGAAGGGAAGATGGGGACAAGGGAGAGAATACAGGGAGAGATAGCTAAAATTATGGGCCATATGAGGGATTTTATGGAAACCAAACACAGTAGAAGCTTCCTAAAACAATACACATAGGAACAAAATGGCTAAATGGTCGTTAGACAGCCCCAATTGGATGTCTCTTGTCACCAAATGAAGCTTCCAGTACCAGGACACATCTGGGTCACATCTAATTGAACTGTTGGCCAAAGGGGTTTCATGGGAACCCCCCCAAACAACACAGGCGGTTGCCAAGAGTATTTTCATGCTAGCTGTTGGTCCTTGGTACAGGAA
Organism: Cricetomys ansorgei; assembly: GCA_026225945.1. Classification (NCBI taxonomy): domain Eukaryota; kingdom Metazoa; phylum Chordata; class Mammalia; order Rodentia; family Nesomyidae; genus Cricetomys; species Cricetomys ansorgei. The sequence goes on along the minus strand of JAMJFZ010003296.1, from coordinate 3,796,331 downwards.
GGCACTCTGCAAGCTACCGAAGGAGAAGTGTAGACACAGTCCAGCCACAGACCCTTTGACCTACAGTCCTGTCCTGCCTGCAAGATATGCTAGAGCAATCCCTGAGCCCTTAAGAGATCTGCTCTCAGGGACACTCCCTGTCACCAAGGGCAAAGCTTGGAGATTTTCTTTTCATTGAAAATATTTTTTTTTCCATATAGTACATTCTGATCTTGGTTTCCCCTCCCCCAACTCCTCACAGATACTATCCACCATCTTTTGTACTCTCTCTTTAGAAAACAAACAGGCCAAAAAAAAGAAAAAAAGAGAGAGAGAGAGAGAAAGAAAGAAAGAAAAAGTATGAGAAACACACACACACACACACACACACACACACACACACCCCAATACCCATCAAAACACAATTGAAAACCGTATAAAAGCAAAAGACCAGTAAGGCAAAAAATGCCCCATCAAAGCAATATGAGACAAAAGTCTCCAAAAATACCCTTGAGTTTGTTTTGTGTTGGACACTACTGGGCACGGGGCCTGCCCTTAAGTGTGGTTCATATACCCAGTGAGCCTCCATTGGAGAAAACTAAATTTTCCTTTTCAAGTGCTTTTCAGTTGCAGATAGCTCCCTGGTTAGGGACAGGAGATCATGTCTCCTTCCCCGTTTCGGCGCTAGGACTTCATCTGGCTTGGGCCTGTGCAGGCCCTGCGCATGCTGCCGTAGTGGTCTCTGTGCATCAGTCCTGATGTGTCCGGAAGACGCTGTTTCCTCGGTGACTCCCCTCCCTGCTGCTTCACAGTCTTTCCTCTGCACGGCTACCTGAGCCTTGGGAGGAGTGGCTTGATGAAGAAGACATTCCATTTAGGACCGAGTGTTCCAAAGTCTCACTCTCTGCACGTTGTGCAGCTGTGGGTCTCTGTGTTCTCCTCAACTACAAGAAGAAGCCTTTCTGATGTTGGCTGAGCAAGAGACGTATTCAAGGGTGCTACAGAATGCCGTTCGGAGTCATTTTACCGCAATGTTCTGTTAACAGGATAATAGTATTTAGAAATCTTAATAATGCTCAAACAAGGGACTGTGTGTTTTCCTTTCCCACGGTTCCCACAAACTATGTAGCAGTTCCAACATGGATTTTGCCCCAGGTGACCCCAAAAGGCCTGTGGGAGATGGCAGAAGTGTGCTAAGGTGACCCCGGTCCAGCTGCTGGGTGCGAGTGTGGGAAGGTCTGAAGCCAGGCAGGGGTCACTGCCATGGCCAATGGCAGCAGGCGTTAGGATGGCAGGACAGATAGCCTGAGGTAGGGCACTGCCCTTGGAGCCTGTAGGTCAGTCCCAACAGTCTCCTTCCCTTCCTCTATGACTGTCACACTGTCAGTTTCCACTGGGGTCTCCCTTCGCACCCACAGCCCTGGCTGGAGCATCTTGGGAGTCTGGGTCCATTTTGTAGCTTCTGCCTCAGTTTCACCTTCATGCACACCCCACCCCCTCACTGTCTGGGAAGTCAATGGCTGTCAGCTCATTGCAGGTGCGGTGAGGCGCGCCACGGCGTCCCTGTTGTTTGCTCTCCGTGTCTGTGGTGTGGGCTACACAGCCGAACTTCACCCTGATGTCCGCACCGTGTCCCTGAACCTACACACGATCCTGTGTGCAAGCAGGACCACGGCTGCGCGGTAAGGTCTGGGGGTCCCGGGGCTCACACCGAGTCACGGGGCCCCGCATGACACTGCTGACGGGGCAATTCCCTGAGAAACTCTGGTACCCTCTCCAATATGCAGTCAGATGAGAGGGGCTGGCCTTTCCAGGGTAGCAGGCTCCTCAGGAGAAGTCTGTACAACCTGCCTCAGTCTCCCCGATTGCATGCTCTTCAGATGCAAGCTTTCAGGATACCTCAGGTGTCTGATGTTTAGAATTTGGAGCCTTTATTTTTCACAAATTCCCTGATATGCTTCACAAAAGAGAATCTTGAAAAACAGCTCTCCGATTCAAGTAAGAAATAAAACCAAAAAAATAATAAAAAAAAAAAAATCCCCAAACTCTTTGGGCATTTATTGATTTTTTTTTTTTTACTCTCTCCTTTATTGCAGCATATGGAAATATCACGCACACAAAAGCTTTAAGAAACTTAGATGGGGGTGGATCTGCGGTTGTCATGAAAATTTGCATCCTGGCTGAGGCCTTGTGTGCCAAGTTTAGCCCGAATTACATATTTACAGCTGAGTTATAAGCCCTTAGAAAACAGGATTTATCACGGAAACGGTGACACGGCTTCACCCAGCCTGGAGTTCTCGGGGGCTGCAGTAATATACTACACAGAGAAATCAGATCATTAGTTAGTTATAAACAAAGGACAGAGACAGTAAATTAGAAGAGGTATTTCGGCAGTTTCTTACGTATTTACGACAGCAAAATATGCAGCCGTGTTTTATTCCTCGAGACAGTATTTAAGCGTTTCGCATCTAACGTTCGTTTTCAGACATGGCCGCACCACGCAATCTGAAGCCTCGGCCATCCTCGATCTTCTGTGGTCCTTTCCGTGGTATTTTCTTCCTTCTCTGTTGCTCATTAGAAAAATGTTAAAAATCCATTTTGGTCTGATTAATAATAAAGCTGATCACATGTAACCTAATTTTCATTCAGGGCTGCCCCTGTCTGTGGAGTCATATACAAAGTGACCTTTGAATCGCCAGCGGACTCATAAAGTACAATAAGCACCATTGTCCTGTCAAAAATTGAAGATGTTTTACATCATTACAAAATTTAATGTTCCATCTTTTCAAATGCACTCCTTTTCAAAGGCCACATTCCAATTGAAGCTCATTAAAATCAGACTCAAGTTTCCTGTGGTGGGGATGAAGAGAGTTTCACAGGCTATGGGAGGAAAAATGAATCACTCTTTTAAAACAGATATGGTTACATATGAGTTTTGAAAGGTACAGGGACGGGAGAGCCTCGGCTACCGGCCACAGTGAGGCTTTTGTGCTGATAAAGCCAATCACTGCCTCTCGGATCCGCTCACCCTCCCCCCGGAACACACATACCCTGTATCCTATTTACTTCTGAAATGAATCTGTTTTCTAAATAAAATTGTTGTTTTTAAAGTGTAGAGGTGGAATCCAAAGAGGGAATTTTAGTGAGTGGGTAGGGGGGTGAGGAGAGCTATAAAACCAGCCCAGCAATTTCAATATTGTATATATATATTCTTCTGAGCTAGAGACTGGTATTTCCAGAAGTCACTGTAGGACTCCGGGGTGGTGGAGGAGCAGAAGGGGAAGGAAGGCTGCCCAGATAAATAGATGAATGTGGCATTGCTCCCGAAGTAGAGAGAACATATTAGTTAAGACCTGACTCTTGTGGAGACCGGCCACACCAGGGCGTATAGCGGGGGTATTCTCAGGACTCCCTGCTCAGATTCTCTCTCTGGTTTTTCTGAGCTTCCTGGCTGTTTCTTGGTCACATGTGAGTGCCATGGATGCAATCCCTTCCAAGTTTTTGCCAGTTTATCCACCTGCCATGAATAGGCAAGGTTAAAAGCACGCTCCTCATTCTGAGACCCGTGAAAGTAAAAGGCTTGCTTCCAAGTCCAGAAGCCAAATGTTCATTCGTCCAGCTTTAGATACTTGGAAAATCTTCAAGAAACAGCCAGCTAGGTGGTACACACCTGTAACCTGCACTGGCAGGGAGGAGAAGGTCTATCTAGGCTGTATAATAAAATCTTATCCTTAAATAAGTAGAAGCAAGGTTGGAGAGATGGCTTAGCACTTGCTGCTCCTGCAGAGGACCCAGGCTGGGTTCCCAGCATTCTCCCTGGGCAGCTCACAGCCACCTGCTACTCCAGTTTCCATTGACTCCAGCACCCTCTTCTGGCCTCTGTGTGCATTGCATTCAGGTGCTTCACATACAGACAAGTAGGCACACACATAAAAAAATAAAATATAAACAGAAAGAATACCAAGGTCTGGATATTTCTCACCCCCCAGCTCAGTAATGAATAACTTGCGGCCTGACACCATTCACGTTAGAGGATAAGCTTTAACATAGTGACAAAAATGGATTAGTAAAAATGAATCCTTAACATTTTTCTAATGAGCCACGGAAAGAAAAAAAATATCCAAAATAAAAACTAAAGATCAAGAATGGCCAATTCTTCAAAACGCACCACGGCCACCCCTGAAAACATGTGTTCCATCTGAAACACTTAAATCCTATCCCAAGGGAGCAAACGGAGTTCCACCTGCCAGGCAAGTGAATCATCCGTACGACTTTGGCATTGAGTCAGGGGCGGGCCGCCTGGGTCTGGATGGCTGGTCTGTGCCAAGATTTGTCATTATTTAGCACTAACTAGAACTGACAGTGCAGCCCAGTTGCGCCATTTGTAGCTGTGTGACCTGGCTCGGGTTGCTTAGCTCTGCTGGGCTTCAGAGCCCTCAGAGAGACAGTGATGCAGGTGTCCCTGACTTCTGCTGGAGTTGCATCCCAGGTAAGCCAGGAGTGGGGTGTTGGTGGCACAGGCTGGTAATGTACCTGCTACCTGGGAGACTGAGGCAGGAGGACAGCAAGTTTGAGGACTGTCTAGATGACTTAATGAGACTGTGTTTCAAAACAAAACAAAGCAAAATGCTGATCGCATAGCTCAGTAGTCGAGGGTCTGCCTATAAATTGATTTTAAGGGATAAGAGTGTGGCTCAGTGGTAGAACCCCTGCCTAGAATCCCCCAGTGAGGGGCTGGGGGCGTGGCTCAGTGGTAGAGCCCCTGCCTAGAATCCCCCAGTGAGGGGCCGGGGGCGTGGCTCAGTGGTAGAGCCCCTGCCTAGAATCCCCCAGTGAGGTGCCGGGGGCGTGGCTCAGTGGTAGAGCCCCTGCCTAGAATCCCCCAGTGAGGGGCCGGGGACGTGGCTCAGTGGTAGGATGCTTGCCTAGAATCCCCAGTGAGGGGCTGGGGGTGTGGCTCAGTGGTAGAGCCCCTGCCTAGAATCCCCCAGTGAGGGGCTGGGGGTGTGGCTCAGTGGTAGGATGCTTGCCTAGAATCCCCCAGTGAGGGGCTGGGGGTGTGGCTCAGTGGTAGAGCCCCTGCCTAGAATCCCCCAGTGAGGGGCTGGGGGCGTGGCTCAGTGGTAGAGCCCCTGCCTAGAATCCCCCAGTGAGGGGCTGGGGGCGTGGCTCAGTGGTAGGATGCTTGCCTAGCATGAGTAAGGCCCTTGAGTTCAATCTGTGGTTCCAGAAAAAAAGAAAGAAGGATGTCACTAAAATACATTTCATAAGCGTAGCCTCACACGTTTGTTATCTTCCTTACCCACCATGACAAACGCTTACGAGGAAAAGAAAATGTATCTGGGCCCATGGTTTCAGAGGCTCATCCATCATGAAGGTGAGAGCTTGGCAGAGCAGAGCAGTTTACATCATGGCAAACAGGAAGAAGAGTGAGAGTGACATCAGTACCCTCCTGGCTCCACCCTTCTTTTCACATCTGTGCTTTCGGCCCATGGGATGCCGCTGCCCACCTTTAGGCTGAGTTTCCCCCTCTCAGGTAATCCTCTTCTGAGACATATTCACAGGCATGCCCAGAGGTGTGTCTCAGTCACTTAGCTCATTCCACACCGCAGTGAAGTTGACAGGAAAGACCAACCATATCCACACTGCAAAGTGTGCCCACAGTACTGACATCACCCTACAGCTGGGCACAACCTTCCAATGCAAAGCCTGTATCACTACAGAGGCCTGGACGGTTAGGGTGGTGCATTGAGTAGCATGGAGACCCGGCACACTGCAGGGATTGGTTGCGTCCCTTCTCTCTTCGTGACTGCGTAGCTGACGGGGAACTAAGGTCTTTCATTCATCTCAAGACAGTGTCACAGAAAAAGATCAAAATTCTCAGTGTGAAGTGCAGCTGCTACAGAGGGCGGATTGCTTATGCATGATCGTAGATTTCAGAAACGCTAAATTGAACCATCATAAGCCAGGGGACGTCTGAAGTATGGTCTTGGCATGACTGTGTAAGATTATGTATATTAAGGGTTTTTGCCCCATATCTGGGATGTATTTATCTACTTTTATATGTGAGTTCTGCCTGTGGTAGAAGTGATAATATTAATTGTAACTAATCCAGAAAATCAACAGCTAGCTCACCTCTTTAGTGAGTATAGGCCCAGCCAGAGAGCTAAAACAGTGGTTAGCCCCTCATTCAGTAACCAGTAACTACTATTTGGTGGCTATAATAGAGCTATAGCAGTTAGCTACCGCTGTGTAACAAATACCCCCAAACTAAGTGGTAAAATAACAGCAATTTATCCCATTCCTCCAAAATCTTTGTGTCAGTGGGTGATTCTGCCAATCCAAGCTGGGCTCAGCTGACTTTAATCGGACTTATCCATGCCTCTGTCAGTAGTTTGAAGGTCGCTGGGAACCTGATGGCCTAGGGTGGTTTTGGCTAGGGATGAATAGGCCTGTACCATGTGGTCTCTCATCCTCCAGAAGGTGAATCTGCACTAGTTCTCATTGCAGAGGCTCCTCCAAGAGAGTCAATAGAAATTCCCAAGCTCCACTTTGTTTGTATTGGTAACTACCATCCCAATGGCCAATGTCACAAAGCTGCCCTTGGGCTCTCTGTGAGAAGAGACTAATAAAGGGCATGTGTGAAGAGAGGCATGAAGCTCACAGTCACCTGCATAACCAGTATCTCTCTCCGTATCCCAAAAGTTGTAATCATAGCCAAGGAGATGGTTCAGCAGTCAAGAGTGCTTGCTGTGCATGAAGACCCAAGTTCAAATCACCAGCCCCCATTAAAAAGGCCAGGCTCTGATGTAATCCTAACACTGCAGGGGGCAGAGACAGGAGGGTTACTTGGGTCTGCTGGACAGAAGCTGAGAAGCTTAGCTCCAGGTTCAAGGAGAGACCTTGCCTCTGAAAATAAGGTGGAGACTGATAGAATGGCTTACCTGGTATTCTCGTCTGGCTTCTGCATGTGAAGGGCACAGGCACAGGCACAGGCACAGGCACCTGCACATGGATATACACACACACAAACACACAGGCAGAGACACACAGGCACACACGCATATACACACACACATACACACACACACACAGGCACATAGAGACACACATGCACACACACATGCACACACACACAGACACACACACAGGCACACAGACACACACACAAACGCACATGGACACAGACACACAGGCACACAGAGACACACATGCACACACACATAGACACACACACACACACACACACTGAGATGTGGGGTTGGTGTAGGGTGGGGATTGGGAGGCAGAATCAAATGCCCCAGGGGGCATTCCGTTCTTTCAGTCTCAGGGTACTATGATGAGATCCCATCATGTTCCCCCATGTATTCTGAAGTCCTCCCTGCTCTCTGCCCTTTTTGGATCCTTCCTTCCCTTGAGGAAATGCACATGCCCCTTCCTAAAGTAAGCATCTTTCACAGGGGTGCCTTGAAAGAGTTTGCAGCCTCCCAGACGCCCCTGTTTGTCCCCATTCCAGAGGTGCATGCTAGGGCTTTAGGGAAGCTCTTGCAGAATGGGAAGCCCCCGCCCTGCCTCTCCCTCAAGGCTTCTTCCTCTCGCCCATCCTTGACAAGTGCGTCCGGAATGAACCGTGTGTTCCAGTTCCCAGGAGGAAAGTCCACACAGAGCTGCTGGCCATGGAGCTCTCCCCTGCTCTGAGCCTTGACTCACACGTGTGCCCTCTGGATTTGCCCTGTGGCGGAACATCTGTACTTCAGAAGCCTGGACTCTCCGCAGTGGGTCCTCTGCACTTTCCGGCCCATCCCTGATATGATAGGGAGTGGTGTGTCTCAGGGCGCCAGCATCAGGCATCTGACATGGGTAGCGTGGATGTCCTTGGAACATGCACAGAAAGATGCCTGGGAAAGGCATGAACTAGAATGGCTTACGCATGCCTGTCTTAGTGTTCTAATGCTGTGAAGACACACCGCGACCGCAGAAACTCTTATACAAGAAAGCATTTAGTTGGGGCTGGCTTACATTCTCAGAGGTTAGTCCATTGTCGTCATGGTTGGAGGGCATGGCAGCATGCAGGCGGACACGGTGCGGGAGAAGCAGCTCAGAGTTCTACAGTCAGATCCTCAGGCAGCAGGAAGGGAGAGACACTGGGTCTGGCTTGAGTTTTTGAAACCTCAAAGCCCACCCCCAGTGACACACTTCCTCCCAAAAGGCCACACCCCCTGATCCCTCTCAAAGGGTCCCACTCCCAGATGACCAAGCATTCAAATATAGAAGCCCATGGAGGCCATTTCTATTCAAACCATGATGCCCAAACAAGCACCTACTGCTAGGTGCCTGTTCATAGCCCCCCTCATCCGCTCCTTCCAAACAGGACTGGGTAGAGCCTGGAAGCCAGAGGGGACCAGCCTCTTCCCAGCAGCAGGTACTCAGGCTAGGAACAAGCCCTCTGAGTTCAGGTCACCATCACCCTGGGAGGGACTTCAGAGATCATGGAGGCTGGAGGAAATTCCAGCTCCTCCCCCCCAGGCCTCATGGGAGGTTTTATATCTCTTCTTTCTCCCACCTGGGATCTCTTTGCCACCTGGGTGCCCACAGCAGTCAGGAGAAGCCTCACTCCTGACTCTATGAAGTCTGCCTGCTGGTGATTCCAACAGATACCATGTGCAGAACGCTGGGCCTACAGGTCTCTGCTGGTCCCGTGTACCTGGGAGTGCAGTAGCTTAACAGCCACAGGTGGGCCCAGCCACAGGAGTCTGTGGGTCTTCCTCTCACGTACAAGTAGGTTCCCAAAAGAACTCCATGCCGTTTCTGAGATTATGAGCATTAACAGCTTTCTTTAGAATCCTCCAGGTCTAGAATCCACACGACCCTAACATATTTCGTGTATTATGTAATGTATTTTGAGTCCACAGTGACTATGCACAGGTGTTCAGCCTGCCTGGGAGGGGAAGACGTTACAGTTCACAATGGCGGGATGTGTGGTGCAAGCTCTCTGCACGGCAGTGGACGAGAAAGCAGACAGCAGGACAGGAAGTGGACAGAGACAACACAACCCCAAGGACACACACTCAGTGACCCACCTCCTCCTGTTAGGCTCTACTTCCCAAAGTTTCCAGAACCTCTCAAAATAGGGCCATCACATGGGGACACGAGCATTCAAAGCATGAGCCAATGGGGGGGGACCCAGGGCATGGATCTTAGACCAGCCACCACGCAACTTAGATGAGGTCTTTAGGGACAAATAGTAAGTAAGTCAGAAGCTCAGCTCTCCTTCCCAGTCCGGGAATTTACCATGGAAACTTACTTGTTGCAACAGAAGGGTTCGCTTCCAAACCCAGGAAGGGCTCTTTCCTACGGAGATGACTTTGGGTTCTGTCCCTGGTAGGAAGATATACAACTCATCCAGTGTATAAGCTTCAGGCTGGCACCTGGAAAATCACAAGACCCATTAGTGGGGAAACAGGTTGTAAACCACAGTAGCCTAGCATCGACCCCCAAAAGAAGGGAGGGGTTCCAGGCTTTCTAGAGTTCCTGCTTCTTGGGGCCGAATCTAGGGGAATATCGTTCTGCTCAGGCGGCGCAAAACTGGGAACAATTTCTATTCATGCCGCAGTTCCTACGATTACAACCAATGAGACCTGCGTTCTCGTAGCAGTGCCTTCTTTGACGGACCTTGGGGAAGCCGCTACTTCTCTCAGGGGTCCTCTGCCACAACAAGGTGGCATGAGGCGATTCCACAGGACCTCTTGGAAGGAGGCTCATTCCACAGAGTAGAACTCTTAAGGCGGAGGTGAGCGCCGTGGGAGCGAGCATTCAGAACAAGTTGGCACTGCAGTGGGTGATGGGATAGGGAGAAGGGATTCAGAGGATTCTGAAGACTTCGAAAGTGTCCTGGGCCTGGTTGCAGGGGTGAGGGGAATCGCCAGGCTCCTCTGCACGAGGGCTTCCTCCGAGATGGAGCGGAGACTGGGTGCGGTCTGTGCAGGCAGGCATCCTGTCCCGCCGCAGAGCATCCTACGTCCAAAAGAACATGCCACAATGGGGGCTCACAGAATTGGCCTTCTGAACAAGTCTGTTCCTCAGGCAGGGCTCCACATGCATCCCGCGCACGCCCTGCAAGAGATTCCCAACAGGTCCAGGGACTCCTGTCTGCCGCTCCATGAGGGATTCAGCCAGACAACACCGCTTAGCTCCTGTGTTATTTACACTCAGCCCCTCCCATATGAGGGACCAGTGGTAAGAAAGCTGCCGGCGAAGGTGCCGTGTGCTCAGGCTGGGTGTGATGAGAACGTGTCTCCCGCTGTCTCTCCGCCGCCGGGGTTACTTTTGCTGTAGTGTTAACTTTACCAGCGATTAACTAAAAGTGTGTTAATATCTCTGTGGGTATCTCTGTGGGTATCTCATGTGGGTATCCACGTATCCAAAGTGCAGTTCAAGGAAAGTTGCAGCTCGTCATGGGCCAGTTCGTGCCCAGCTTTCTTTTCCTGTTTTATGAAACTATTTCCAATCCATCCAGCTCCCTGGCCCTCACACCCTCCAGTGTACACCTTGCAGATACTTGTATCTTGGGGTGTGTGTGTGTGTGTGTGTGTGTGTGTGCGTGCGCGTGCGCACATTTTATTCTTTACTCTCTAAGACCATCTTTTCATTCAGATCAAAATTACCCACTGTAGTTTGGATAGAGGGTATCCTTCCACAAAGGCTTATACGTCAAGCACTTGGTTCCCAGCCAGTGGACACAGTCCTTGAGAGGTGACCGGATTGCAGAGGCTCTTGCTTCCTCAAAGGATTAAGCCATTGCTGGAGTCACAATCGGATGGCCTTACTGGAAAGTGGTGGAAGCCGGGAGACAGGGGGAGAGCCTGGCGAGTTTGCCTAGCAACTCGACAAGCTCCACGAGCAACTCGAGAGCACTGACTTAGGTGCTGGCAGGCAGTAGATCCTAAGAATATTGACTGGGAAATTGGAAGAAGCCTCCTCGCTCACAAGAGCCATTAGCCCAGGGTGGGGTGCTATTGCCTAGTGTTGCCCAGCCTTCCGTGCATCTAGAATCAACACAACACCCACCCCGAGCTAGCCCCAGCCTCTCTGTTCCAAGCAGCCCGTTTTCCATTGTTAACTATGTCACCCGCTCTTCCCGTCTTCAGTGGGGCACTGTACCAACGCCCATGAGATGCAGCCACCCTGAGTCCCTTTCTGCTCCCCTCCTCTGCCCTCCCCGTCAACTACTATGTTGAGCCTCACATCCTTCAGTAAGCCTTGCATGTGGAATCTAGGTAAACCCACTCCCCGGTGATGGAACTAAGAACGTTCTCAGATCTGAAGAACGCAGTTTGACATCAAAAGACAATGTCCACATTTGCTATAGTACAGCGTAGAAAGTACTTGGGCTAATTTCTCCATCTATTCAAGAAATGGGCCTTGTGCCCCTTTATAGCAGTCAGCGGGACAGGACACCTTACCATCAACATGTCTGTGTCTTCGAGATCTTACATGTAGTTAGCTTGGAGCTCAGAGCAGCTGCTTAACAGCAACACATCTTAGCAAACGTTAAGATCTTTCTGAGACGGAGCTTAACGCTACAGAACAGGATTGTCCTGAGGGAAGAGCAGAGACTCCAACGCACTGACCCAGCGCTGTGTTCAAGTTCGATCAGCTTGAGCATCCCCTGCTTGGCTTGGTTCTGTCCCCGGGTGCAAGAAATTCTGGCAGTTAAGGAGGCTGCTCTAATCTTCTTCTACGGAGATGAGAAGGGAAGTTGGGACCGCCACAGTTGGGAGGGATCCAGTGTGAGATGGAGGGAGAGAACCTCTCACCCCACACCCCACTGCATACCCACGGCCACACAGGACTTTCCAAGCTCCCAAGTCTGACATCACAGGAAGGAACATGACCTGAATTCAGAACCAGTGCACAGACATGGCTGAGAAGTGTAACTGGGAAAAATAAAACACACACACACACACACACACTCACACACACACACACACACCTTTGAGAGGGCTTGAGTAAGGGTGTGGCTTGGTGATGACAATACTGGTCTAGCAGGCAGGAGGACGAGGGTTCGATCCCTAGAATCATAAAGAACAAAACCAAATAGATGAAAAACCACTTTTGAATATCAACCCAGGGGACCACCCAGTTCCCACGCTCCCACTTTCTGTCACCTGGTACCATTTCCAGGGCTAGGTGCCGTCTTGTAGAAAAGCTCCCCTGGCCAGCCACCTTCTGGAGGACAGCCATAAACCCGTAAGTTATGCGCTAGCCGCTAGAAACGACCGTGCCTTCTGGAAATCGATTCTACTTGAACACAGTTAGCCTGGTTTCTGCCTCCCTGTAAAATACCGTGTGGATTGAGAGGACCCTGGGTGTCTCGTGGCATTTCGTACGCAGTGTTATAGTCCACGGAGCATTTGTCAACATTACGCAATAATCTATGATCAAAACACTAAAACTTGTCAACTCCCAGAGTCACCTGCACCCTAACTTTACAACTGAAACTCATTTAAAAGCAAATGAAAGTCAAGAGGATGAGATTCAATTAAAATTAATTTTAAAGTACGGAAAAAGATGATTCACGGCGATATAAATCTGAGCACCGTTATTGCCCACTTTATCTTCCCCTATGTGGGACTCTCCCACAACAACCCGGGGAGACTTCCAGCTAGCAAAGGGCACACCACATGCAAATCACAGGCCCCGGTCCACACAGATCCTGTGAGCTGGTAGTCAAAGCCAGGGAGGGCCCTGTTTCCTAGGCGAGTGTTCTACCACCGACTCACACCGCCGGGCCTTGACTTTGTGAGACAGGAGCTCAGTATACAGTTCAGACCGGCCTTGAACTCCTGACCCTCCTGCCTCTGTCTCCCAAACGCTGAGACTGCAGGAGCTTGCTTCCAAACCGCGCTTTGAGAAAAGATCTCAGGGGGCAGAGGGTATGATTTTGGTTTTACTCCTTTCCGACTCCGAAGCATTCATTTATATCCTCCCTACTTTTCTGGACAGAGACATAACAGAAATCCAATTTAAAATCTTTTTTTTTTTCTTCTTCTTCTTCTTTTCTCCCCCTTCTAACTTTTGAGTAGGCATGCAATTTCTCCTGATAGCAGGATCTCAGCAGAGAAATTAACTTCAATAATCTATGGATTACAAGACGTATCAAGCCTTCAAAGCAACCCAGCGTTAGATCTATTCTCAGAAGGGTTTAAATGACATTAATAGTTAACAACAAGTGATAGGATGCATTTTCCCCAACTCAATCAAGATCTGTGGGCGCCCTCAGCCCCCCAACCCCCACCCGCCTTCCCAGAGCCTCTCAGTCATGACATGAAGCTTTTTCTCCACTCACTGCAAAGCTCCTGAGCTGCTCATCTCCTGGTGACGCCTGGTAACAGTCTCCTGGCACAGCAGGCACGGTAGGCACCAGATGATAAGCAAGGGCCTCTTCACTGTCCCGCGAGGCCCCTCCCCACACCCTTGATTGCCGATTTGAGCTACTGATTTTATTTACACCGTATCCTCTGAGCGCATGTCTGAAGGGGCAGCGCCGCACAGGACAGCTCCACCTCAGCCCTCTGCACCTGCTTGTTCCCTGTGACCCTTGCAGCCTGCAGCAGTGCCAGGCCCGAGGACCACACGGTCAGGTCGAGGCTGGTCCTGTAACTCACCACGCTGGCTGGGTGGGTACGCGCGTGGCCTCACCGCGGTGGCGCCTCTTCTCGTGGTACCCAGCTTCTTCCTGTGGGAGTCCCAACTCACTCTCCCAGGCCCCAGCTGCAAAGTGCGTTCAATCTCCATCCAATTGCAACACGTGGCTTCCCTGGGAGCTCCCTCAGGCAGCAGCTGCGCCTTGAATCACAGTCGCACCTGCTGGGCTGCAGGTCAAATTGCTTAGCCCGCGATCTCCACCAGCTCATGCGCCGCAGCGGTTGGGGGGCCCCCGTTCAGGCAGAGAGCAAGCCCTCAAGCAGAACAGGCAGGGAGTCCTGGTGCCCGCACCCAGGCACCGCTGTGCAGCGCCACGCCAGATGCAGCCCCGAGGCCGTGATCTCTTCCGACAGCTCGGCGTCGTGACTGCACGGAAGGGGCCGGGTGGGTGTCTGGGTCTGAGTGATGAGCAGGACTGAGGTGTCATTTGTGTAGTTAAAGATCCACAGACAGGTTCAGCCCAAGGAGGGAGCAAGAGCCTGTGAGGTCCGGGGTCACGGGAAGTAACGGTTTCCCAGTGCAGGGCACACGGCACCCCGAGAGTCACCGGAAGCCATTATCTGTCGCGTGAAATGCTGTCTGTCCTTACGTTCTTCTCTCCTGGCCTTTTCCCTCCTTCGTTCCGATTAGAAACCCGAAGAAAACACCAGCCCAGCGCCTCTCCGCCTTAACACCTCTCCACCGTTTGTTAATCACAATTTTTAACCTAAAGGGAGAAGGTCTTAGGCCGGGAGCCTTTTCCGGCTCTTGATTCCAGCTGGAATTTAATAACACTTTTCCGTTTCATTGTTTCGTTGGTGTGACTGTTTTCTAATTATGTCAAGTAGCACTGGGTTTCCACTTACGATTCTGATATAAAGCTTTCTTTCAGAATAAATTTAGTAAAAAGTAATAAGAGCGAGTGTTTCTAAGGGGAGGAAGGCGTGGTGCCAGTGGTGGCGAGAATATGGCTAGCTCAGGCCCGGCACAGGGCCGCAGTCCTGAGCTACAGGGTTGAGGCAGGAGGATCACAACTCCAGGCCTGACTGGGTTCCAGAGTACATTCAAGGCCAGCTTGCATATTAGCAAGAACTTGCCTCAAGAGGGGCAGGGACAGCGAGAGGGACATAGTCCAACCAGACAGCACTCGGGGTGGGGGGACAGAGAGAGGGACATAGTTCAACCAGACAGCACTCGGGGTGGGGGGACAGAGAGAGGGACATAGTTCAACCAGACAGCACTCGGGGTGGGGGAACAGAGAGAGGGACATAGTTAACCAGACAGCACTCGGGGTCGGGGAACAGAGAGAGGGACATAGTTAACCAGACAGCACTTGGGGTGGGGGGACAGCGAGAGGGACATAGTTAACCAGACAGCACTCGGGGTGGGGGGACAGCGAGAGGGACATAGTTAACCAGACAGCACTCGGGGTGGGGGGACAGCAAGAGGGACATAGTCAACCAGACAGCACTCAGGGTTGGGGAACAGAGAGAGGGACATAGTTCAACCAGACAGTACTTGTCTAGAATCTGTCAGGGAGGTTCTAGGGGCATAGCTCAGAAGTAGAACATCACCTTCCTAATGCGTGTACAGCCCCGAGTTTCACTTATAGTACAAGAGAGGAAGGAAGGAAGACAGAAAGGAAGGGAGGAAGAAAAGGGGGAGGAAGGGAAGGAGAGGGGGAGGAAGGAGGGGAGGAAGGAAGGAAGATCAATTTTCAGACTCACAGGAACATCATGAAGAAAGCGGAACAGCGTAGGAGCGTCACTGGAGAATTCTGTGATAGAAGGTAGAGCCAAAACAACAGTCTTCTCAGAAGTTTCCTAAGGGCTCACGTGGGAGTGTCTTCAGTATGCTAAAGATCTCTGGGACCTGAAAGCTGGGTCCAGAGACGAGGTGGGGGAGGGGCACCAAACAGGTTCAGCTTGGGAGACTTGAGACAGCACCCTCTTCTGCGCATCAGACCTGGGCAGCATCGATCTGAACTGTGACAGTGCGTGGGGCACCTCGCAGGCTTCTCCACCTGGCGTCCCTGGGGCCCAGTGCTCTCCGTGGAGAGCAGAATGCCCTCATTTCCTGGTTCTGGCTGGGTCAAGGGTGCTGGCTGGTGGCCTCATGGCCAAAGTTGTTCCTCTCGGGGACCCTCTTTCTGGGGTATTGGGGGCCTAGTGTCTGGGCCAAAGGAGAGAGCAGAGACATGCCCTTCCTTGGTCTCCTTGGCCTCCAGAGACTTGGATTTGCCTCATGGCTTGGGGAGGCACAAGAGCTTCTTCTTTGCTTTAGCACTGTCTTACAAAACAGGATCTCATGGAAGATTTTCAACCTCTGCCCAGGCACGCATCAACAGCTTGCCCTGTGGTCTACGGTGCACTGGTATGGATAACGAGAGGTTCACCTCTTTTTGTCTGAACAGCTCAGCCTCAGGAGGAGTTGACACATGGGTCCCACAGTCACGTCTATGGGCTAATCATTGCCTCCAGAAAACCCTTTTCCTGGGCCACTCTCCGGGCTGCAGACTTACGCACCTCAAAGAGCCTTAAAACTTCTATTTTTCTTTCCCTCTTCCCTTCCTTCCCTCTCTTTTCCTTTTCCTTCAGATAGGGGTTAGATTTGTATCCCAGCAGGCTGGCCCCAAACCCTCTATCCTGCCTCATCTCACCCCGAAGGGGCTCGTAACACCATACACAAATTCTCCTGGTGTTTGTAAGAAGCCACTTTCTATTATTGGCTTATCAAGAAGGTTTTTTGGTGTCCAGCTGCTTTGAGGCGAGGCTAGTCATTGGGAAGAGCAGCTGATAAAGTTTCCAGGTAGCAAGAATTTGGCAAAAGTTTCCTTTTGGAGTGTAGGGGGATACCAAGGGTTTCTGGTGTGCCCTGGGTTATCTGGTTCCCGGTATACGCAAATAAGGGGTTCTTCCCAGATAGATGGATCTCTGGCAGTTGAATGATGGATGATTCCGGAGAGCACAAGGGAGGCAAGGACAAATGACGTTCACTTGTTTGGTGGAAAAGAATTTAGATACAAAGCAACAGCACCTGGGGATGGGAGTCGGGGTGGGGGTGGGGAATGGCCCTTCCCACCAGCAGAAGCTCTCTTTGCTGACATGCCTTCACTGCCTGCCCTTGTGAAGGGAGCCGCCACTCCTCGCGGGCTCCCGCCTCTGAGTCACAGACACCTTGGTCAGGCATTTGAGAAGAGAACATATTCCACAGTGGGCTTTCGACCATAAACATTCACTTCATCAAAACACACAGAAAACACCTCCCTCAGAGAAGGCCTCCACCCTTGAGAGGTTCTCTTCCAAGGTAGTAAGGTGGCCTTGGAAAACTTTCTTGTGAAACTTTCCAGAGCCGAGGGCTCACTGGCTGAGCAGCTAAGGATGCGTCGCCCCAGCACCTCGGCAATCATTTGAATATTTATAAATTTAAGTATTTATTTTCATATTAAAATTAAAGCTCTATTGTCTTGCAACTAACCTGCCTTGTTCTGCCAACTCCAAAACAAAACCTTCTCCAGTGTGATAACCTTTATTTATAGATGGCAATAAGCATATTTAGAAATATTATTATTCATGACCCTTGCACTAAATATCATAATCAGAATACAGATGTGCAGGGTAATTGCCACGCGCAAGTCACTGTGCATCAAATTCTCGCAAAGCAAAAATAGCATCCCTTTTGGGATAAATTATCCATCGGCGGCGCACAAAGGTGTCAGGGTGGCACAAGGATTTCTAACAGTAGAACGCAGAAAGACTGTTCAAACCAAGGGTGCCTGATGCCCGGGGAAGTTCCCACTTATCTTCTTCCCGCGTACTTAAACGCTTTCTTAGCTGGACCCATTTTTAGGATGCGGTACGGGAGCAGGACGAACAGGGAGGCATCTGGACATCGAGTGTGTGTGGTTGAGTCGAGGTCTCTGCGCTGGGTTCATTTCACTGTCAACGTGCACACCCTAAAGCCACCTGGGAAGAGGGCACCCGAAGAAACGCCCAGTTCAGACCGGTCGGTGGCCATGTGTGTGAGAGACTGTCTTTTTAACCGATGACTCATTTGGGATGGTCCCGTGTGCACTGTGGACGGCATGGAGTTCTATCAGATAGGAGAGTCTGGGCTGTATAAGAAAGCTAGCTGACAGGTTGGAAAGACAGCTCAGCTGTTAAGAGCACAGGCTGCCCTTTCAGAGGACCCAAATTTGATGCCTGGCACCTACATGGCAGGACACAGCTCTCTCTTACTCCAGTTCCAAGAAACCTGATTCTTCAGCTGGTCTCCTCAGGCACTAGGCACATACCTGGTGCATATACATACATGCAAGGGGACACTCATATGCATACAATAAAAAATTATTTATATATTAATATATAAATATTAAAAATTAATACATCCAACAAACAAGCCAGAGGGCAGGCCAGTTAATCAGCCCTCCTCCATGGCTTCTGCTTCAGTTCCTGCCCTGACTTCCCTCGGTGACGGACTGTGTCCCGGAAGCGTAAGCCGAAATAAACCCTCCCCTCCTTCGCAATGTTTTTGATCGCGATGTTTATCATGGCAACAGAAAGCACACGGGGGGGACGCTTTTCTCTGATCCAGGCCCCATCTTGAAATACATCCTTTCTTGTCAGAGGAAGGATGCAGACTCCCAGATAAACATGACGCTCAAGCTCGGCTCACTAATTGACTGAACAAGATGCGGTCACACTTTACAGTCCCTTCCGTAATGGATTTTCATGTTTGTGAATCCTAACCGGCTGTGGAAATAGAAAGCAAATGTCTTATAATCACAAATATCTTCTGGTTCTTTTTTTTTTTTTCCTTCCCTAAACTCAAAGATTAAATCCACTTTACCCCCCATTTATCAGCAAGTTCATGGTTATAGAAGGATGATAAATGGTCGGCTGATGGACGTATCCGCCGTGTTACTGTTTAGCAAATTCTTGTAAGTGATCGCTGGATATAACACATTCCTCAGTTAGGTGTTACATGAATAATTGGTATATTAAAGAAAGTGTGAAATAAACAGGTATAAAGCTTGAAATGCGTTTATTACTTGCCGAGGGTTTCCGTGCTCGTACCATTTAGAAGCCATCGTCAAGTTCAACCTCTTCTCCGTGTAGCTGGAACAGGACCGCTCATTAAACCTGTTGTAAAAGATCTTTTTGTGAAAATGCTCTAGGTGTCTGTAACGGCAGCTGTTAGCTCAGGGAGAGGACGCTGCTTCACAACCACAGGCCTCAAGCTGGTGCGAGGTACCGCGTCTCTAGCAGGAGGCCGTGGTACTCACAGTGCTCTTCCATCCCTCATCCCATTGGGCTCCCTTCCTCCGCGCTGCCACCCTCTGCTTGGCGTCAGGTCCTCTCCCAGCTCCGCAGGGCTCTCACCTGGAGGAAGCCCCACACCCTGTCCCCGAGATTACAGGGATGCTTCCCCGTCATCCTCAGGCGTCAAGGAAAGATCCTCGGGATGCAGATGTTAGGAGAATCCCTGTGGCGGCATCGCCGATGTTTCCGTGTTAGCTGTGTATCACTGTGATCAAAGCATCTGTTACAAATGGCTTTGAGGAGGAAGGATTCGGGCCCCTGAGTTCATCGGGTTCATTGAATGGCTGAGTGCTGGGACAGAGCGTCATGGCAGGAGGTTCTTCGTGGTGGACTAGAAACAGGGAAAGGGAACACAGGCAACTGCTTCTCTCCTTCCACCTTCTTTCTCCAACGGAGACCCCAAACCATGCGATGCGCTGCCTCTGTTCAGGGCGGGTCTTCCCAGTTAACTCTCTGTATTTTCAGAAAATACTGAGAGGCACGTCTCAGCTGTTTCCAGTATGGCTCTAGACACAGTCGAGATGACAGTGGAGCTTAGCCACGAGCCCCGATGGGAGGCTCAGGACAGGTTCCCCAGTCTCCTGTGTGTCGGGCCCCGGAAGCTCTCATGGATGCTTCCGTAGAATTGCCAACTGGCCAGTGTTCCACAGGCCCATTCTTCACTGGTGAAATGGTAGGCAAAGTGAACCCGTCGGTGGTGGGGGTGAGGCTTTGGCAAAGTAAAACTCTCCTAGTCTCGTCTTCCGCGAAGACAGCCTTGGTTCTTGCCCTACAATCTTTATTTCCCCCAATCCCCTTGCTCCTGTCCCGCCGCCTGGTGCCCGAGAACTGAGAAGAAAGCGGGGGAGGGGGGGCATTGGAATCAAAGTGGGTCCCACCGCGCAATGACCTCTGAGGTGTCAAAGCCCGTCTCTTTGGTCTTGAGAGCTGAGGTCTGCCGATGCTGTTGGTCCTCTGATGATTTGGAAGGAACGCCGTAATAAGATAGATTGAAGCTTTCGAAGCCAAACCGTGCAGACTCTGAGAAGGAAGAGGAAGGCAAGGAAGTTAGAGACAGGTGGAGGTGATGGATAAGGGGGAGAGAAAGGAGGAGCAGGGAGACAGAAAGGCGAGGCAGAAGAAGTAGCTGGACTTAATGGGATCGTCAAGTGTCCTTGGAGAACTGCCAGCCAGTTTATCTCTGTCCCCTTTGCTCGGTGTCAAATGACCTCTGCTTACTAAAATGGAATGTTTCCAAGCAAACAGGCAGACAAGAAGCCATGGTACTAAGGTGAGTTGCATTACGTAGAAAGCACCAAATATCCAAGTTCCCTTGATGACCCCTCAACCTTTCTGTTTCCTGGGGAGGCCAGTCACTAGATGTCCATCCTGACTGTGTGTGATGGCTGCTCCCCCACGTGTCACCAACCCCATTGCTGTCCCTTGGCCCAGCAGCCGGCATCCGTGACACCCCAGAGGCAGCCCTGCACACTCCCTCTGTGTACCTCCTGGGGACAACTGCAAAATGTCAGGCCTTTATCTGCTGGTCTCGAGGGTGGGGGGATGATGGCTGGAGATGCGATAGGTCAGACTGCAGGGTCCCCCAACTCTCAGCCTTCTTGGACTCGCCTTGCCTGCCTGCCTCCTCCCCAGCTCCCTTCCTCCCCCACTGGCTGCCGTCTTCCTTGCATAACCGGTAACAAATTGCTGGACTCTCCACATGACATTGACTATGATGGATTAAATGGCTGATTTGACCAGATCATTAGGCCTCTGTCCCCGGGATGCCAGCGGAGCCTGCTGGAGAGAAGCAGGGGTACACTCAGGGCTTTCTGGTTTGGTGATCCTGCTTCCCTTGAAGCGGGGCATTGAGCTGGCCTGGCCTGCTTTCCCCTTCTCCATTTTTTTTTTTTTTAATCTGTCTTCTCCCAAAAGACACCATGCCTCAGAATTTATATTCATCTCAGTGAAACCAGAGTCAGCCTTGGAGGCCTGGCTTAGAGGGGCAGGGAGGAGGGCTGGGTGTAGAATTGAGAGACAGGACCACAGGTGTGCCCTAAGTGCCTCCCCTGATATCACACGCTGCACCCCAGAAGCGGCTTACCTGTATGCTCAGCACTTCCGGCGGCCTGATGGTCCTCCAGGTGAGGCTCTGCCTCACAAGATGCTTTCTGCTTGGACTGGATCATCCCAAGGCACAGCCTAGATGCGCTTCTCAGACGGGGTTGGTCAAGGAACCAGAGCGCCGAGAGTTCATGGGAAAGGATCAGCTCCATCAACAGAGTTTGGTCTATCTGGTTCCTGCTTGGCCCTCCATGGTTTGACCTCTGACCTCAGATTCTTCATGGGCAGAGGAGGGACTGGGCTCTGCTCCATACCTTCCATCCTCGGGGAGGTGGGGATACCAACGCATTCCAACAGACTGTGGTCATCTGTCCCTCCTGTGTCAGGTCAGCTACCGCCTGCCCTTTCTAAGGTCTTCCTCCACGGTTCCTTCGGGACTCCCAGTCTGCAGGGCGTCACCTGATGCTAGTGGGCGTGTGCAAGGCCCACCACCACTCCCTGCCACCCACCCCACCCCCATCCCCGGATCTGAGTTTCTTGGAGAAGTACAGCTGTGTCTTCACAGTGGGCACAGTTCCTTGTATTAGCTGTAGCCAGGGAAGAGCGTCCACCTGAGCCCCAGGAGACGGAGAAGGACAAGACGAGGCCCGTGAAGAGGAAGGGCGCGGCGAAGAGAGGAAGTGCTGGTCTCCACAGGACGCTCACCCCATCCCATCCCCTGCTCCAGGGCTCAGAGCATCCCAGAGGGGTCCGTGCCCTTCCGTGACTGTGAGCCATTTCCTCCCGGGGCCAAAGCAAAGACCATCTGTGGGACATACTGTTCTCGCTTACAGACCAGTGCAGCCGGGCTATTTTGGGCAGCCATTTAAATAAAAGCCTGTTTGACTAAAAAGCACAATATATTCCAAAGTCTGATGGCAAAATGGAAGAGACTGGAAAGGAATGGGAGAAAAAAGAGAGAAATAGAGAGAGTGACAGAGAGAGGCAGAGAGAGAGAGAGAGAGACAGAGTGACAGAGAGAGAGGGAGAGAGAGAGAGACAGAGAGTGACAGAGAGAGGCAGAGAGAGAGAGGGAGAAAGAGAGAGACAGAGAGTGACAGAGAGAGAGGGAGAGAGAGAGGGAAAGAGAAGGAAAGAGTGACAGAGAGAGAGGGAGAGAGAGAGGCAGAGAGAGAGAGGGAGAAAGAGAGAGAGAGACAGACAAAGAGAGAGAGAGACAGACAGAGTGACAGAGAGAGAGGGAGAGAGAGAGAGACAGACAAAGAGAGAGAGAGACAGACAGAGTGACAGAGAGAGAGGGAGAGAGAGAGAGACAGAGAGTGACAGAGAGAGGCAGAGAGAGAGAGGGAGAGAGTGACAGAGAGTGACAGAGAGAGAGGGAGAGAGAGAGGGAGAGAGAGGGAAAGAGTGACAGAGAGAGGGAGAGAGAGAGAGACAGAGAGAGTGACAAAGAGAGGCAGAGAGAGAGAGGGAGAAAGAGAGAGAGAGACAGAGAGTGACAGAGGCAGAGAGAGAGTGACAGAGAGAGGCAGAGAGAGAGACAGAGAAAGTGACAGAGAGAAAGAAAGAGGAGAGAGAGAGAAAGAGAGAGACAGAGAGAGTGACAGAGAGAGAGGGAGAGAGACAGAGAGAGTGACAGAGAGAGAGAGAGAGAGAGAGAGAGAGAGAGAGAGGGAGAGAGAACAAGAAAATGCAAGCTATTCATTTTTCCTTTGTACTTCATAATAAAAGAAACTCTCTGGCTGCTTCAAGTGACACATTAAAAGATGTATGTATGGTGGCTTTTAAAAACACAATTAGATAACACCTTGTCAAATACTTATATTCTTTGTTGACAGCCTGGAGCGCAGTCACAATCTCAGCCCAGCCATGGGGGCAGGTGTCTCCCTGTGACACGCCGGCAGCCGAGTCAGCCATTTCTCAGAAATGCTAGTGTTTACCACTTTAATCATCAATCCGAATCTAGTCACAACAATAAGTCAGAAGGAGCATTAAATTATACTTGTTCAGCCCTGATGAGTTTGAACTGTTTTGCTGAAATTAACTGAAGTAATTATCTATTTTTCTAAAGCTGCAAAAAGAAAAAAAAAAAGTAGCAATGTTCTGAGGGAGAAAGAGAGGCATCGCAAAGTAGCGGGCCATACAATATTTGGGGAAACTTGTTTTATTTTATGGTTTTTTTTTTTTTCCATTTTCTTTTTGCGTCTGGTGGCCACGTAGGTTATATGAGGCTGTGAGAGGAAGCAGCTGCCATATGCGGCGGCATTTCTTACCCGGGAACAACAAAAAACAAAACGAAACAGTCTCTTGTAGAAGAACGCTGTCTGTGAGCGAGCGGTCTCCTCTCTGTCCACCTGGGTCGGCCCCGTGGGCAAGCGCACTACATTCTGCGCCCGTTTCCTCTTGAATTTAAGAGGGTGACCGCTCACGAGCATATCTCCCTAGGCATGGGTAGAACTCTTCTGTGGTTTCTTTCCTTTCATTTTAAAGACAGTGTGTGTGTGTGTGTGTGTGTGTGTGTGTGTGTGTGTGTGTGTGTTTACATGCATGCCAGTACCCCCGGAGACTAGAAGAAGATATCACATCTCCCGTCAGGCAGGGGTGCTGGGAACTGAACCAGGGTCTGGTGGAAGAGCAGCAAGCACGCTTGACTGCAGAACCATCTCTCCAGCCCCGCTATGGCTTATAGTACTCACTATTTAGAGCAAGTAGGCCTCAAACTCACACAAACCCTCCTGCCTCTGCCTCATGAATGCTGGGATTAAAGGCATGTACTACCACACCCAGCACCTCTCTGATTTCTGAACACATTAAATTTGCTTAGCTGGTCAGCCTGGGTATGTAGTCCTGACAGTCCCCCATTCTTAGACCGGTAAGGGGCACATTAGCCACCAAAGTGTTACAGCTACCCCTCAGAGCTCAGGGTTCATGGTGCCACTGACCTGTGGTGTGGTCTGAGTAGAAGCCTGAGCTGCTGTCCTTTTTAGGGTCTTGTCTCTCCACTCTGACATCAGGACATGCCAGGCTTTGTCAGTTCCTAGGAGAGAGTTCCACAGGCTTTGGAAACATACAGATGGCACAGCTCTAAATAGCATGAGTTTCCCGTCCTAGACAAGGGTCCAATAGCACCAAGCTGGCAGTTATTCTTGTAAGAAAACTGGCTTTTATGAATTCTGGGGTGAAGGTGACAGCCTGCGTAGGTGACTGTTTTAGCCAAGTCTGCACGGATAAAATATTTGAGGCTGTTAAAGTTATTAATAAAAAAGGCTTGTTCAGCTCACAGCTTTTGAGGTCCAAGGAGTGGTCCTTGTACCAACCCCATTCTGGTGAGAGAGGCAGACAGTGGCATATCATGGTATAAACAGGTGACTGAGTGAACTGAGCCAGGAGGCAGAGGGGGAGGATGGGTGGAGACCACAGTCCCTTCCAAAGACTTAATTTCTTCCCATTAGGCTTCTTTTTAAGATCTTACTGCTTCCAAGTAGTACCACCCTGGAGACCAAGCCTTTAAAGCATGGGCTCGATAGCTGGGCAGTGGTGGCGCACACCTTTAATCTCAGCACCTGGGAGGCAGAGGCAGGCAGATCTCTGTAAGTTCGAGGCCAGCCTGGTCCACAGAGTGAGTTCCAGGAGAGACAGGGCTACAACAGAGAAACCCTGTCTGTAAAAAACAAAACAAAAAAAGTATTTGTGAATTCCCATTTGTTGTTTTCTTTATGCTCCAGACCAAGAACTTTCTGGTTCTGTTTATGGCATTTTGTGGAAGAAAAGTCTTTGGCTCCAGGGTGACAGCACTGACTTCCCAGTCCAGGCTGAGGTCAAAGTTCAGCCCACTGCAGGCTTCTGCACTTATCCACCTGTTCCTTTCATCTGCTGGCAGCAGGACAAAACTGGGGTGGTGGGTGAGGTTTTCCTTTTGCAGTGATGAGGAGCAAGAATGCTGATGGATGTTAACTCTGCCCTTGGATTTGACGCTTAGCGTCTTTCCTTCGGTGAACAAATATTTGTTGAGTATATTCTCTTTGCCCTGCACCATATCTGTTGGTGGGGATGAAACGGAGTATGAGGCTGCCCAGGACCCGACCCTCATGCCGTTCCCCTAGTGTGCATCGTGGCAGGCCAATACAGCACAGATACATTGGCTTCTGTTCAGCTCTACACTGTGAACCTCACAATGGAAAAACCCCATGGATTCCCAAAGTCCCGTGACCCGGAAGTAGTACATAAACAGTGCTGCTTTCTCCAGGAGGTTAGCCTGGCTGAGTTGATGACCCTGAAAGTCCAGGGTCCCACAGTTTTGTGCACCTCTTCATCTCCTCAGAGTTAAATGACTCACTCCTAAAAAGGGAGGCTCAAGCAGCAGATGACCCCGAGCTCCGGTGGCGAGGAGCCCAGGTACAAGCTCTTATATCAGCGTCAGCCCTGCACGGGGAGGTAGGAGGGACTTTCTGCGTGGAATTTGGCTCCTGTGACCTGGGATTTGGGAAGCAAGCTGCTTGCTGGGTCCTCCTCAGAGACCTTAATCCCGCCTTTGAAAAGCTGCTTAAAAATAATACTACTAAATAAATCTTCACGGTGGATGGGAGAAGCCAGACATCTGTCCCCATCCCCCAGACAAACACAAAGGGATTAGAAGCTGGAGTCAGAAGTAGTATTAGGTGCCCATGCCTCTAAAGGGTGTCCAGGTGGGTCCTCCTGCTCTGGGCTCCTGTGTCATCCAGGCATGGCATTTTAGAGCACACACCGACACAAGGAGAACCACAGAGGCATCGCACATCTGTGGCTTGAGTGTATGTTCGGTATCTAGCAAATGTTTTAGACCAGGGGCTTCAGGAAAACAGGGATCGCATGATCTTTGGACATCTCTGTGCCTCAAGTTGTGGCACAGGGTCTGACTGTGTAGAGGGATTCAGTAGGTACTTGGTGAGCAAATGCATGCATGCATGCATGAATGAATGAATGGAAGGAAGGAAGGAAGAAGAAATGAGATGAATGAATGGATAGGTAGATGAACGCATGGGTGTGTGGATAGATGCATGCATGGATCAGTAGACGGATGGATAGATAGATGGATGGATGGATGAGTGGATGGATGGGTGGATATATATGTGTATGTATATATACATATACATATACATATACATATACATATATATATATATATATATATATATATATATATCCAGTTATGGGCATGTAGATTCATGGGTGGATGATGGATAGGTGCATGGGTGGGTAGATGGATGCATAGATGGGTGGGTAAATGAATGGATGGATGGATGGATGCATAAGTGGGTAAGTGGATACATGGGTGGACGGAAGGATGCACGCCGAGTGAATGAATGATGGGTGATGAGCGAATGAATGATGCACGCATGAATAAATGGGCAAGCGGCAGTACTTTGTAACTCCGTTACTGTCTAGTCCCCTAGTTCCCAGCTTATGCCCTTCGGTCCACAGATTACCTGGGGATCGCACAGACGGCCCACCACTTTATGAGCATTTTGTAAACACACAAAAAGAAGCCAAGTAGAAAGTCACGCCTTAAGCTAGCTGGTTTGATGACTTAGTGTGGAAAATGAAGTAGTCGTGATGAAATAGATGAACTTCTCTCTGGTCAGAAGATCCAGCCTCCCCAAAACAAGCAATCAAGCAACAAAAAAACCCCACAACTCATGAAATTGAATCTGTGATGCACACAGCTGTACCAAGGTAGGGGAGCACTGTTATTTTGTATGTGATCAGAAAGGGAGTGTGACCAGCCTGAGATTTCTTAGCAAGCTTGGGGCAGAGCTAGGATGCACTGACTCCCCCCCAATTCTTCCCCTATGAATCTATTTACATGCAAATGTGTCCAGAGCAGGCACACCTGCAAGATAACACCACATCCCTCCAGGGGCAGGAGACCATCTCCTCATATGTCCACATTTACCTGGGCCTAGAAAAGTTCAGAGTAGCTTCAGACAGACCCCTGTGCTCCATATTTCTGGGGAATCCATTGGCCCCCAGGGAGGCAGAAGAGGTGGGCCGTTGGAGAAGCTGGCCGAAGAGAGAGAGAGAGACCCAGGTAGTAGACAGCCAGTCATTTCTGATCTTGAACCAGGGCCACATTCAAGCTGCTGGCGAATCACAAAAGCGAATGTACTTAGAACAACACGCATCCCCTGGGACCTTTGAGATACACCCTCCTTCCCTCCCTAATTACAAAGCCCTTTTCACGTTTTCTTATTTTGAGGCAAGGTCTTGCTACGTGATCCAAAGTGGCCTTGACGTCAGAATCCTCCCAAAGGACCTGAAAGTACAGCCTGGGTCACCTTCCCTTCCTTGTGCCCTGCGTGGTCTTGGCTGCCAGGGACACACTGTGGTTTCCAGTCTTCATGAAAGCCCAGCTGGACTGGCGTGTGCTCTGCAAGCCTGGGCTGCCGCTGAGCCCAGAGATGCATCCAGGGCCACCTTCTCCCCACCTCATAGCTATCTCCCTTGGCAGTCATGAGTCCTCCCAAAGGTCTGACAGCACAGAGTGGAAATCCAGATTTTTCTCGTTTCCTTAAGGACAGTTAACAGAGGGATTCTGTGTCCTCTGGTCACTAGGAGCAGTGCTATGATCGCTCCCCACCCACCATTCCACAGGCAGGAAGCAGGAGGCAGGAGGCAGGAGGCAGAGGCAGGAGGCAGGGGGCAGGGGGCAGGGGGCAGGGGGCAGGAGGCAGGAGGCAGGAGGCAGAGGCAGGAGGCAGGAGGCAGGGGGCAGGGAGCAGGGGGCAGGAGGCAGGAGGCAGAGGACAGGAGGCAGGAGGCAGAGGACAGGAGGCAGGAGGCAGAGGACAGGAGGCAGGAGGCAGGAGGCAGGAGGCAGGAGGCAGGAGGCAGGAGGCAGGAGGCAGGAGGCAGGAGGCAGGAGGCTGGAGGCAGAGGACAGGAGGCAGGAGGCAGAGGACAGGAGGCAGGAGGCAGAGGACAGGAGGCAGGAGGCAGAGGACAGGAGGCAGGAGGCAGAGGACAGGAGGCAGGAGGCAGAGGACAGGAGGCAGGAGGCAGAGGACAGGAGGCAGGAGGCAGGAGGCAGGAGGCAGGAGGCAGGAGGCAGGAGGCAGGAGGCTGGAGGCAGAGGACAGGAGGCAGGAGGCAGAGGACAGGAGGCAGGAGGCAGAGGACAGGAGGCAGGAGGCAGAGGACAGGAGGCAGGAGGCAGGAGGCAGGGGGCAGGGGGCAGGGGGCAGGGGGCAGGAGGCAGGAGGCAGGAGGCAGAGGCAGGAGGCAGGAGGCAGGGGGCAGGGAGCAGGGGCAGGAGGCAGAGGCAGGAGGCAGGAGGCAGGAGGCAGAGGACAGGAGGCAGGAGGCAGAGGACAGGAGGCTGGAGGCAGAGGATAGGAGGCAGGAGGCAGAGGACAGGAGGCAGGAGGCAGAGGACAGGAGGCAGGAGGCAGGAGGCAGAGGACAGGAGGCAGGAGGCAGAGGACAGGAGGCAGGAGGCAGAGGACAGGAGGCAGGAGGCAGAGGACAGGAGGCAGGAGGCAGGAGGCAGAGGACAGGAGGCAGGAGGCAGGAGGCAGAGGACAGGATGCAGGAGGCAGGAGGCAGGAGGCAGGAGGCAGGAGGCAGGAGACAGAGGACAGGAGGCAGGAGGCAGGAGGCAGGAGGCAGAGGACAGGAGGCAGGAGGCAGGAGGCAGGAGGCAGAGGACAGGAGGCAGGAGGCAGAGGACAGGAGGCAGGAGGCAGGAGGCAGGAGGCAGGAGACAGAGGACAGGAGGCAGGAGGCAGGAGGCAGGAGGCAGAGGACAGGAGGCAGGAGGCAGAGGACAGGAGGCAGGAGGCAGAGGACAGGAGGCAGAGGACAGGATGCAGGAGGCAGAGGACAGGAGGCAGGAGGCAGGAGGCAGGAGGCAGAGGACAGGAGGCAGGAGGCAGAGGACAGGAGGCAGGAGGCAGGAGGCAGGAGGCAGGAGACAGAGGACAGGAGGCAGGAGGCAGGAGGCAGGAGGCAGGAGGCAGGAGGCAGGAGGCAGGAGGCAGTGTGGACTCACTGGGACAGAAGAGAGAATGGAGAGTGAAGGTTCTAGAAACTTTGGAAGGGTATTATAACGCTTATGCATGAAGGCATGGGAAAGGAAAGCGGGGCTTCAGGCCTCTCTAGGCACCGTGCCCTCCAGGACCTGCCACGCATTTGCCTATTAAGAGGCTCTCTGGATTCTATTTTTTTTTTTTTTTAACGGAAATTCATTACATAGGTGTGATTGAATAAATCACTAGCCAGCTGTCCCCTCACCCACCCCTAGGGGCCGGGAGATGAGGTTGAAAGTCCCAACCCTTCTAGTCCTGCCTTGGTCTCCTGGGTGACCGGTGACCTTCTCAAGCGTGCCTCGGGGCTGCCAGCCATCAATCAACACGTCGTCGAACGCAGATCTCGTTTGGGGAAAAAAAAAAAGCTAAGGAATTTGGGAGTCCGTAAAAGAGGAAACGAAGCATTTTACAGTACCACAGGAAGTAAGGCTGAGTGTCTGATGTCTTGCAGACTGTAGGCCCATGGTGGGGTGGCCCCACTTTGGGGAGGAACTGGGGAGGCGCAGACACGAGAGCGATGATGTCGATTCCTGTGTGCGCTGGAGTCAGGGTTATTGAACTAAGAGTGTGGGCTCCGGTCCAACTGCGTCCCTCCCCAGATGCGTTTTTTCAGACAGTTAATTTCCCCTTGCCCTGGGTTTGTTCTCTATAAAAGAGACGTACAACCAAGCTTTTCGTCCCATATCTGTAATCCTCACACTTGGGAGGCTGAGGCTGCAGGATTGACAGTTCAGGCTAACCTGGGCTACACAGCAAGTTCAAGGCCAACCTGGGCTAAATAATGAGAGCTCATCTCAAAACAACCAAAACGAGACAAGGCAAAAACAAGACAAAGGCGGCAGGATCTTGCTCCGAAACCCTGAGGGTGGCCGTGTCGACACGTCCGGAAATGTACAGGAGACGGTGGCCGGCGTGGGGGCCACTGCCTGCGACAGAAGATGGAGAAGAAAGCGAAGACGTCAGAGCGTGTGGAAGGGAATGCCTCTGGGTCTCAGGGTAGCAGCATGGGTCCTGGCCAGAATTTGGGTGTCTGGGGGCCAGACCCAGTCACCCTGTTGTCCAGGGCAGGACACACTGTTCACCTGCCTGCTGCACAGCCTGGATCCACCTGACCTTCACCCCCCTTGCACCCCCACAGGGTAATGATTTGTGCCAACGATATTTATGAAAGATTAATCGGAGCACCTCCCCCCCCCCCCCCCCCCCCCCCCCCCCACCTTCCTTGTGGCCAAGTATGCAATGACCTGCTCTCGAAAGTTTTTTTTTTTTTTTTTTTTATTTATGTGTCATTTTATTTATCTTACGGTTTGTTTTTGTTGGTGCAAAACGAGGCTTCTCACTGACATTTTGTGGAGCCATTTTTATTACCAGTTTCACCGCTGGTTTTAATTAAGCTCTCCTTTGCCTATCGATAACTTTCTTTCACTTTCCCTTTTTAATGAAATAATTGTCTCCTAAAAAAGGAATGTAACATATACTCAGAAAAACAACCTCCTGCACACATGTACACGATGCAGCGGGAATATGCACGTATTAATATACGGAGTCCTATCACTTAAAAATGTAGCCCTACAGTGGCTAAACACTATTTCTGCAACTTGCCTTTCTCCACTTGAAATGAAGGAAGCAATTGTAGAAACACTGACTTTGGCCTTAAGTTACATTGTTACCGCGTGTGTAGCATTTTAGCGCCTGTAAGTGCTGGTTTAGCCATTCGTACCGGATGTTAGGGATGTTAGGCTGTTCTGATGACTTCAGACAGTACCCCGGCGAGCATCTTTTGTGCGCCTATGCAGTTAAACTCACACAATAAATTCATAGATGAGAAATTGCTATTATAATTGATTTTCTGTTTGGCGAAACACCCTGAGCTCCCCACCCACTTCAGAGTGCTGGGGTTGTCGGGGTGTGTAACGGTGCCTGGTTTGAAAGCCATTTTTAATGGGATCCTTTGGAAGACTATTTATAACATTTTAAGTGGTACAGTTCACACAGAGACAAACCTTTAGAACTCAAGCGTTAGACCAGAATGAGCCTTGAAGTCCGACTAAGACTACCACGGGCAGGTAGAATGGGTTTCCTGCCTGCTGGGCAATCCGTAATGCCTGTGCGCTCAGCAGCCCAGGATCGGGTTATACGGGGCCCCTTTGGGAACAGGTCAGCTTGCCTCAGAGTTAACGAGGTAAATTTCGTTTTCAATATACAGCTCTTATTAATCTCCCCCCTTTGATAATCTCGTACGTGGCTACAAGGCACTCCGCTTGCTCTCACCTCACCTTCTCCTGTTTCCGGCCCACCCCTTCAACCCGCCCCTTCCTTACAAATCCTTTCCATTTCGGGGTTTTGTTTTCTCACGTGACCTCCGGAGTTAAGCCAGGGCCATCTGCGTGAACACGGGTTTCGGACAATGACTGCCTCTCCCGACAAATCCGCAAGTAGCCAATAAACAGTTCGGCACAGTAGGTGATGGTCATGTGAGGGCCTCCTTGGTCCACGCTTGAGCGATGACCATCCCAGTCTTGTGCAGGCCCGGCTGCTGTGAGCCAGAGCTTTCAGCGACTACATCACACCCAGATGATACGATAGGACTTTTCCTATCTGCAGGCTCTTACACCCCGCCCCCCATCCCGTGTTCTCTGAAACTTAGAGAGGGGGTAGCATAAGGTGGAGCGATCAACTGCCACTTGTTCTTAGCAGGCAGAGAGGTGAATTCTTCCTGTGCACCTTTCAAATGTGAAGGGACCCAGAAAAGCAGTGTGCCCACTGGCCTGATCTTGTTTGAACTGGCATACGCGCTTGCTGAACACAGACTGGCACTGGAATTCCAGAGGAGCTGGCACAGACTAGCTCTGCCTGAAGCATTTTTGAGGTACCAGCTGTTCAACCAACCGAGCCCTGTCTGTGACCTAGAATGAATGCATTCTCCTCCTCCTCCTCCTCCTCTTCCTCCTCTTTCCTCTTCCTCTTCTTCTTTTCCTTCTTCTTCTCCCCTTCTCTTTCCCCCACCCCTCCCCTCTTCCTCCTTCTCCTCCTTCTTCTTTTTTCCAGACAGAGTTCCTCTGTTGTAACGCTGGCTGTCCTCTAGACCAGGCTGGCCTAGAACTCACAGAGATCCACCTGCCTTTGCCTCCCTAATGCTGGGATTAAAGGCGCGCGCTACCACAGACCCATTACAATGAATCATTCCTGGTGACAATCTGAGTGCTCTGAGAAGACACTGGCAGAGTGCCGAGACGTCTCTGACTCAGGGGAGCTGGGCCCCAGCAGCGAGGATATCTGCGGTCTCTGACACCACGGTTGCCTCTGTAGGTTTTTCCGAGGGGCTCGTCACAGGTCACGTGAATAAACAAACTTCTGTAATGATGGTTACTTGGGAAACGTGGCAACTCTCATCTCAAAAGCCAGGAGCCACCAGTCACAGACATGGCCTGTTGACGACGGGGCCTGCATTTACCATCTCCTCTGGGTTTGCCCGCAGCACATTGCAAACGCTGGCTCAGTGTGAGAGATGAGACAACCAGGAACAAGCTTCTTCTAGACCACAATAGCATCATCACCCTTCCCCCAGTTTTCCATTCAGTTGCTCTTTATGTGTCTACTGTAATACATTTCAGCATCTCAGCTGGCAGAAAGCAACAAGAAAGCACCCAAATAGTAGGGGAAGGGTCTCTACCCCTCCTGGCAGGCTACATCCTCAATCAGAGTGGTCCAGAGGCCACTGTCCAGACACAAGCACAGTCAAACAGAACACCTCTAGCAGATGTGCAGGCCTGGGCACTTCCTGCACAGTTCCAAACTGCTCTTCAACCGTATTCTGCATTTATCTTTCATTCCTCCCTCGCCTTCTCATCTCTCTTCCCATTTCAGAAAGATGGGCTCAAGTTCAGTCTTCCTGCCTCAGCCTCCTGATAGCGGGAATACAAGTGTGTGTCGCCCTCCTGGCTTCAGCTGCGCTTCTGTGCTTGAATACTGCTCCCGGCCCTCTCCTTGTCCGAGAGATTTGTGACCAGGTCTTAACATCTTTGCATCTCAATTTTTGTAGCTGGTAAATAGAATAATAATTCTTGTCATCCCTCTCTGACAGATCTACAGTGAGGGCCTCGTGTGATGTGGTTTAAATGAAATAAAAAAAAGTACTTTCTTAAATATGAAGGTTTGGAAATTACTCGGAGGATCACGGTCAAGTATTTGCGTATTTAGGTTGGGGTCAGTGCGTGTGAGCGTAGAGGATTCATTCATCCTTCACCCATGGCACATCCGTGCATGTATGTATGTATGTATAGATACATGCTTATGTATGGATGTATGGATGGATAGACATATGTATGTATAGACAATATGTATGTACGTGTGTATAGCTGGATCGGTAGATATTCCTTGCATTGAATGATGGATTGATGTATGCATTATGGGTGGATGGATGGATAGATATATGCGCAATACATGTATGTCTGGGTGGGTGGATGTATTTTATGTGTTATATAGGTGCATGTATGGACGGATGAACAGATGAATGGATGTGTCCACAGCACATCGGCCCACACCAGATCCACTTGTCTATCTGACCACCAATCCACACCTGTCCATCATGGACTACCTGTCCATCATCCATGGATATGAGCGAACATATGTACATCTATCCATCTTTCCACATACACATACATACATACACCTCCTTATCCATCCATCATTTCATCCATCCATCTAAAACATACATCTGTCATATGTATCTGCCATCTACATATATACAATACATCTATCCATCCATCTATCCATTTATTTATGCATACATACACACACACTTATATAACACATCCATGACATACATCCACCCATCCATCCATCCATCCATCCATCCATTATTCCATACAAATATATATCTACCCATCTACCCATGCATATATATATATACACACCTATACACACATTCACACATATGTCTACCTATCCATCATTCCATATAAACACACATCTATCCATATATACATACAACACACACGTCTATCCACCTACCTATCCATCCATACATGCATACAGTACATGCATCTGTTAATTCAACATCCATCCATACATCTACCCATTCATCTACATATCCATGTACCCATCCATCCATCCATCCATACATATACCCATTCATCCATCATTTCATACATCCGAACAGCACATACACGTGTGTGTGTGTGTGTGTGTGTGTGTGTGTGTTTCATAGGTGCATACATCTACTCATTCATCCATCCTTGCTGCAGGCATGTATTGAGAACCTCCTATGGCTTTGAAACTTTGATCCCAAGGGGAAGCAGAGGCATACTCCAAGTCTAGACGCTTCTTTCTAGTTGGGAGACAGACAAGAAGAGTGGACAATACAATACATCACAACACTTTCATTCTTCATTAACAACAACAACCAAAACAACAACAGTATCCCACCACCAAAACTAACAGAATTCCCAGACACCCAGTGTTCCTAATGTACTTAGATCTAAAATCTCAGTCCATTTGATTGTCCCTTGGGTTGGGCAGGAGGCAGTAGTAAGCACGTATCCCTCTGTTAGGCAGCCCCCCAAGAGGCTGATGAGGCTGGTCTTCCACGCCTGTGATGGGGCTAAAGCATTAAGGAGCCATGGTGACCCTAGCTCTCGGGGCCTGCTGGACTGGCTGGTTCCTGTGGGGCCCTATTTGCATGCGGGGCTGAGGAATCCCAGTCTAGTTTCTGTGAAAAATAGGAATTAAGCAGAAGCTGTTGTCAAGACAAGAAGAAAAAGATTTCCTTGTTGCCTCTTTAAAGAAACTCTTTCTGGATGTACCTTCTGCAGTGTGACCTCTCGGCCACACCCAGAGGAACCTGCCCCCAGTCTCCCAAGGGAGTGTCATACCTGAGTTAATATAGACTCAAATTTAACCGAGCATCATCACCTTAACACAGTTAACGGCGCATCAAAGGAACGCAGTGGCCTCCTCAAACTGAGGATGTCCTGAGACCTCTTCTGTCTTTCTTCCTACACATGCCTCAGTGGCTCATCTTGCTTGTCAACTTGACACACTGGTGAAGACAGAATCTCAGTCGAGGAATGGCCTCCGTTAGATTCACGGTAGGCATACTGTGAGGCAACTTCTGGATTGTTAATTAATATAGAAAAGCCTAGCCCACCGCGGGAGGTGCCATCCCTAGGCAGAGGGTTCCGGGCTGTATAAAAAAGACAGCGGACTGCGTGCTGAAGAGCAGGTCAGCCTGCAGTATTCCTCTACAGTCTCTGCTTCCAGCCCCTGCCTTGAGTTTGTGCCTTGGCTTCTTTTGATGATGGATTGTATGTAACCCTTAAGACGAAGTGAACTCTTTCCTTCCCAAGTTGCTTTGGATCACCGTGCTTTATCATCTCGATGGAAAGCAAACTAGAACAAGGTGTGTGTGTATGTGTGTGTGTGTAGGGGGAGGACGGACCAGGGGATTCTGGAGCCCTTAAGCATCAGTCCAGACTTCTTTCAGGGCAGAGTGAGAGCTCCTTGGCCATTAAACAGTACAGGGAATGTGGCGCTCACGGAAGCAGCGTTTCTGAGCACTTGTAAGACTGTCATTAGTGCAGGGGTGACACAAATGGCCAAGGCAGAAGTCTCAAGTGTGTGGGGTGGAGGCCCTCAGGGTCACTCAGTTTCTAAACAGCCACCACCACAGAAAAAGCTGCCATGGGTCCTCACTGAGTACCTTAAACCGGACACTAAACCTGTCTTCTCTGTTCAGTTGACAAAGACAGAAATAAGAAGGATTTCTCCTACCATCCAGCCACGCCCACCCCGTTCCACCACTTCATCTGAATTATTTTGTTCTTTTATGTATAAAGAACGTTGAATGCTTTTCTGGGTTCTTAAAAAAAAAAAAGGAATTCAACAGGCACGATTCTTCTCTAAATTCGGGCCATCGACACAGAGGAAGCTCAGCTTTAAGGTTTGTGACATGGTGCGTATTATCCGTGAATAAATTTTCGTGGGGTCTTTGATCTACTGAGTGTCAAATAAAATGTGATACCCACAAAATTCGTGTGTGACCCTGACATTTTTCCAGTACTTAAAGTAATTGCCCTTCCGTTTAATAACAGTGTTTATAAAATTACTTTCTGATTGGCTAGGTCCACGGCACGCTCGTGTCAATAATCTGCAGCAAATATATGCCCGTGGCCTTTGGCCTTGGTTTTCAAAATCATTTCCATCTCTTGAGCGTGAATGGGTGACTTGCCCTGCGAGCGAAGAGTCAAGGCTCCTAGGCTCAGATCTCCCTCTGCTGTTTGGCCCCGGACAATTCTGGAATGAGGAAGGGTCACGTGTCCTCGGTGACTTCCGTGTCTTCCTGATGGGATTCGCGGTCATAAAGAGAGTGGCCCTCACAACAGAGTCAGGGCTTCGGGGCAAGCTTCGTTTTTATCTTGGGAGCGAGTTTCAGTATCCATATCTTATGGACTTAACGAAAGATGGTTTGGGGACAGGTGAGCTGCTTCCCGAAAGCATTTAAGTGGGGATGCTTCCGGGAGGTGTGTGCTCCAGACTCTTGCTTGAAAGTACTTAGGTCTGAGTCCTGAGGCTGCGTGCCCGACATTTCCAATCCCGGTCAGCTTGTCTAGCTATTTTTTTTTTTTTGGTCTTGTTTTATTTTGAGACAGGGTCTCACTATGCAGCCCTGGCTGGCCTGGAACTCACTCTATAGACTAGGTTGGCCTTGAACTCACAGAGATCCACCTGCCTCTGCCTCCTGGGTGCTGGGATTAAAGGCATGTGCCACCATGCTGGTTTTGCCTGGTTTTTTGAGGGAACACCATGCATCTATTTTCTAAGGAAAAGGAAGCTTTCTAGGCAGGGAGTACTGGTGAGGAGAGCCCAGGGCTCCTCCTCTTATGGGGAGGGAGAGGTAATTGTAGCAACTATCCATTTTGATTGAATGACTTGAAGGCCCATCAGCTACCGTAATACCTGAATACTCATATATGGACTTCTGGAAGAATTCTTTCTAATGTACTTTGAAATCTTTTATCACGTGTCATCATTTTCACTTTGAGCGTGTGTGTGTCGGGGTGTGCGTGTGACCGCCCACATGTGGAGAGACAACGCGCAGGAGTCACCTCTCTCTTTCCACCGCACGTGTCCTGGGAATCGAACTCAGGTCCTGTTGGGCTTGGCAGCAAGCACCTCCACTAGCTGAGCCGTCTTCACATACCCTCGATTTTTTTTGTAAGCTTTTTATCTCAAAGTAATAGCAGCATTACAAAAAAGAAGAGAAAAGAGTTGCAAACGAAATCAATGAAAGTATGGGATTCTCCCCTACCTCTCTCAGGGTCCTTAATTACAAACTCCTTCACATTTCCTTGGCCCGGAGGATCGAAACTCGGAAATGAACTCCAGAACAACGTTATTAACCAGTCTTCAGCCCTTGCTCAGACTTCCCCAGCATCCCATTGATGGCCTTTCTTTGGGCCAGGTTCCAGCTCAGCAGCCTGCCCAGTAGCTTTGCGTTCAGCCGCTCTGTCCCCAAAGCGGCCTCTGACCTTGGACAGTTCTTCGATCTTCATCTTTCGTGATCTTGACACCCTAGAAGAGTTAGGGTCAGTTGTTTTGTAGAAAGCCCCCAGCCTGGGTTCAGTCACTGTGTTCTCACCGTCAGGGGGGGAGCTATGGGTTTTAAACAGGAATACCCCTCGGAAGCACTGAGCCCCTGGAGCGTGTCATCCGGAGACTCAGAGAGCCATGTCTCAAGTGATGAGGTTCACATCTGTCACTGGGTTGAGACAGTCTCTTCCACGAACCCCAGTCAAAAAGTTACTGGTTCTTTTCCCCCCTTTATGACAGGATGGGGTCTTGTGGAAGGAGCTTTGAGACGATGGAGATATCCCGAATCGGTTGATGTCCCCTCCTGTGCCCCCCTCATTTCTCTGGTTCTTAAATGGGAAACCGTCCATAAAGGGTATCCTATCAGATAGTCAATTTTATTATCGGCGGACTCCCTGGCGTTAGCTTTGTCCTTGGGGATGTATCTGCACTGCTGTCAGTAAGTGCTGTTCAATCTATCACACATTTGGAACACATTTGAATACAATTGAGTCGACTGTCATTTCAGAATGCACCCATCCCATTGCAGTGCCCCAGAAGGGCTGTGTATGCCTGCTCTCAGCTAAACCCTTAGAAAGGATATGCACCCAGAGGAGAATCTCGGCTTCCTTTCACCCTGACCCCATCAGAGCGATACATATACTTCGGGACATATTCTATACAAATGCATATGTGTATTCATTATTTGTTTCCCCAGCCAGGGTTTCTCTGTTGTAGCCCTGGCTGTCCTGGAACTCACTCTGTAGACCAGGCTGGCCTCAGATTCACAGAGATCTGCCTGCCTCTGCCTCCCGAGTGCTGAGTGCTGGGATTAAAGGTGTGCGCCACCGCCGCCTGGCAGTGTTCATTAATTTTTAAACACAAGTTGACAGATGTCACATATGTTGTTCTATGCCATGTTCTTTTGTTGGGTCAGGGTGTCGTTGCAGTGACAAATTGTCTGAGAAAAGTAAGTTTGTGAGAGAAAAGTTTATTTGGTCTCAGGGTTTCCATCCACGGTCACCTGAGTCCTCTGCTTGGAACTGCCGTGAGGTAGAACACCGCGGGATAAGTACTTGCCTCATGGTTCCAGAAAGTACAGAGTAAGAAAGGACAGGGCTGGGATCCCAGCATCCCCTTCAAAGGCACAGCCCAGTGGCCTAACTTCCCCCCCACTGAGCCCCGCTCTCAAAGATCCCACCACCTGCAAGCTGGCGACCAAACACATCAGCCTTAAAAGACAATTAATCCGTCCCCAAACCGTAACAGTTTGTTCCATGTTGGCATCATACGCATCTCTGTAAATATTCTGTATTTTGCTCACAATGGCAGAGTCCCTAGTTCTTTGTGATGATCTACAATAATTTACTTAACAAGCGCCTTGTGCGCAAGCAGATTGAATATTTAAACAAACACACACACACACAAAGTATTTCTAAACTGGCCATCTATGTGTGTGTGTGTGTGTGTGTGTGAGAGAGAGAGAGAGAGAGAGAGAGAGAGAGAGAGAGACAGACAGACAGAGACAGAGGCAGAGGCAGAGACAGAGGCTGACAGAACAATTTCCAAGACGCAGGGCTGCTGGGAGTCGGAAGCTGTTGTTCAGCGCATAGGTTTCCCATTGTTTTAGTTGCCTGTCTTTAATTATGAGTGACACCGATCGTCTCTCCATCTGCTTCTCATCTCTAGCTCTCTCCCTGGAATGACGTGGCTTTGCACATCATTCGCCCATTTTTTTCCCCTCTATTGCATGATTGATATCTTTCTCACTGATTTGCAAGGGCTTATTACATATTAAGGAAATTAGCCCTCTTCTGTCACTTACGTTCTAAATATTTTTCCCCGCGTGTCATACGCCTCTTGATCGTGTTTAGATTTTCGTCGTGGCGAGGTTTGAGTTTTGTTCTCGGGTTCGTTTGTCACACCGTGGCGTGGGTGACAAGCTCACTCCCAGGTTTTACGTCGCCCTGCCCTATGCGTCTCCTTTAACCCTCATGCCTCCTCCCCTTTTCTGTTTAGATCTTTAACTACCTAGATTTCGTTTCGATGCGAGGGAGGGAATTAAGGCACCGGTCTCATTCTTTTGATCCTTCTTCCAACGGCGCGCGGTGGCTAGCTAGCTGCCAAAAAGGCATCTTCGTTGTCCACTAATTCTCGTGTGCGTTCATATCTCTCGCGCTTCTCCCGTTTCTCCTGCTCTGACCTGTCTGCTCTTCCTGCATCTGTCCCGGGCAAAGGAATGATTACAGAATTCAGCGTCCCCTCCCACAGGGCCGTTCTTTTCCTTCTTCAGGATCTAGCCATCCAGTTCCCTGTGGTTACCATAAGATCTTTGGTCTCAGGTGGAAATGAACTTCCTCAGAAAATATTTAGCAAAGTTTTTTTTTTTTCTTTTTTTGAGGGTAGGAAAGGAAAAATTATGATAAAAAATATGATAAAAATACAGTTTATAGCATTGGCTTAGAAGCAAAATAGAGCTTTCCAATCGATGCCGCTCTGTGGCTTTAAACAACTGTTACTCATTCATTTGTGCTCTGTGCTGGTTGAGTTTTGTCGGTTTGACACAAACTGAAGTCACCCGGGAAGAGGGAACCTCTGCTGAGACACCACTTCCATCAAATCATCTGTGCGCCATTTTCTCCTTTAACGATGGATGTGGGAGCATCCAGCCCACAGCGGGCAGTGCCATCCTTAGGCAGGAAGTCCAGGGTTCTATAAGAAAGCAGGCTGAGCAAGCAGTGAGGAACAAGCCGGTAAGCAGCACGCCTTCTCGGCCTCTGCTTCAGTTCCTGCCTTGT
Source organism: Cricetomys ansorgei (assembly GCA_026225945.1). Taxonomy (NCBI): domain Eukaryota; kingdom Metazoa; phylum Chordata; class Mammalia; order Rodentia; family Nesomyidae; genus Cricetomys; species Cricetomys ansorgei. The sequence goes on along the minus strand of JAMJFZ010003296.1, from coordinate 3,755,873 downwards.
TTTCCCTCAATGATGGACTGTACTTTGGAAGATGAAACGAAAGAGTGATCTTCAACCCTCCTAACGCTGCCAGCCTTTAATACAGTTCCTCACGGCGTGGGGACCCCCCCAACCATAAAATCATTTCTGTTGCTACTCCATTAACTGCAATTTTGCTGCTGTTATGAACCATAATGTAAATATCCGATATGCAGGTGGTCTTAGTGACCCCTGTGGAAGGGCCGTTCGACCCACAAAGGGGTCACGGCTCACAGGTTGAGGACCCCTGAAATAAACAGTTTCCTTCCGGAGTTCTTTTGGGACACAGCGTTTATCACAGCTACAGAAATCAAGCCCTCCATTCATTCTGAAGTTTGTTTCTAGTCCCCACCCCACTCTGCACTGTAAACCAAGTATGATTTTTTTCCCGTTTCGCCATCCTAACTGGCTATTATTTGCATTCACCTTAACTTGAGGGTTTCATACATTCGCCACCTCTCTGAATTTTTCTGCCACACCCTTTTTATTTCCCATTGGTTTCTCACAAGTATCCCAGGACGGAATCACATCATCTTCAGATAATAATGGTCCTTTTTTCTTTTTATAAGCAACGCTAGAACCCATTTCTCTCTCTCTTTATCCTCTGCGGTGACTGACTAATATATTCCAGAAGATGCTTGGGAGGAGGTGGTGGTTGGTCCCCCTCCGATTCCAAAGCACGTGACTTCAGCCTTCCCGCCCGGCATCTGGCCATATGTGTGTGACAGAAATACCCTGGGAGGACTGTTCGGCTGATTGTTTATTTGTTTTAATCAGAGATTCATGTTTAAATTTATAAATGCCTCTTATGGAATTTGTGGAGAGGATCAAATATTTTTCCTTGACATAATATTAAAATAGTGAATCATATTAATAGATGCTCTTATGTTAAAGAATCTCTTTATTTAAGGAACTCACTCTATTAATAGATTTTTCTTACATTAAAATATCTTTTTTATTTAAAGAATTAACCCTATTTGATTAAGATATTTTTATTCAGTAGTGAAGATTGAACCTAGGGCCTCCTACTTGTTAGGCAAATGTGCTACCAGTCTCTAGAGCCTCACTGGGGGATTCTAGGCAGGGGCTCTACCACTGAGCCACACACCCCAGCCCCTCACTAGGGGATTCTAGGCAGGGGCTCTACCACTGAGTCACACCCAAGCCCCTCACTGGGGGATTCTAGGCAGGGGCTCTACCACTGAACCACACCCCCAGCCCCTCACTAGGGGATTCTAGGCAGGGGCTCTACCACTGAGCCACACCCCCAGCCCCTCACTGGGGGATTCTAGGCAGGGGCTCTACCACTGAGCCACACCCCAGCCCCACACTGAGGGATTCTAGGCAGGGGCTCTACCACTGAGCCACGCCCCCAGCCCTTCACTAGGGGATTCTAGGCAGGGGCTCTACCACTGACCACACCCCCAGGTCCTCACTGGGGGATTCTAGGCAGGGGCTCTACCACTGAGCCACACCCCCAGCCCCTCACTGGGGGATTCTAGGCAGGGGCTCTACCACTGAGCCACATCCCAGCCCCTCACTGGGGGATTCTAGGCAGGGGCTCTACCACTGAACCACACCCCCAGCCCCTCACTAGGGGATTCTAGGCAGGGGCTCTACCACTGACCACACCCCCAGCTCCTCACTGGGGGATTCTAGGCAGGGGCTCTACCACTGAGCCACATCCCAGCCCCTCACTGGGGGATTCTAGGCAGGGGCTCTACCACTGAACCACACCCCCAGCCCCTCACTGGGGGATTCTAGGCAGGTGCTCTACCACTGAACCACACCCCAGCCCCTCACTGGGGGATTCTAAGCAGGGCTCAACCATGGAGCCACACCCCCAGCCCTTCACTGGGGGATTCTAGGCAGGGGCTCTACCACTGAGCCACATCCATGTCCGGAGACAGTCAGCAGATACGTTGCCCAAACTGATCTTGAACTCAGGCTATCGTCCACACAGTTCTGAACCTTCAGGTCATCCTACCGCAGCCTCTCACAACCTGGAATTACAGACCTGGACCCCTAGTCCCAGTACAGCGTTTCTCCACTGAGTGTATTATTACACACCAACTCCTTTTGATATTATTTAGGTTTTGCTGCCCTGCAGTTAGATGTCTGGTTTAGAGAACATCTCTATCAGGTTTTGGTATCAATACTGCTTTTTCAAAAAGTGGTTAGGAGATTTCCTTCCTCTCACATCTTGAGCAGGCAGACAGAACTTGTGTCACTGGAAGAAATCACAGAATTGAGCTATAGAAACATCTAGGCCTAGTGCATTTTTCTCTCTTTCTCTTGTGGTAAACGGCTTATTTAAAAAACTCCCTCCCCACCCCCCCTTGTAGTCAGCTTTGGTAATTTCTCTTTGGCAAAAAAAAAAAGTATTGTATTTGCATACAATTAAACAATGCATTATTGTAACTCTCTGTTGTAACTCTGGCCGTCCTGGAACTCACTCTGTAGACCAGGCCGGCCTCGGACTCACAGAGATCCACCTGCCTCTGCCTCCTGAGTGCTGAGTGCTGCGGAGTTAAAGGCGTGTGTCACCGCCGCCCGGCTCTTTTAAACTTAGAATTTTATGTTTGAGGGTGTTTTGCCTGCACGTACGCCTGTACACAAGAGGCCAGAAGAGGGCGTTGGATTCCCTGGGACTGGAGTTACAAGCAGTTGTGAGCTGCCTTGAGGATGCTGGGAACCGAACCCGGGTTCTCTGCAAGATCAGCAGTGCTCTCGACCAAGGAGCCATCCCTCCAGCCCCACAGTGCACTCTTTGCATTTCCTTTATGCATGCTTTTATCCATCTTATTCTACCAGACTTTGTGAGTATACTTTGTCTTTCTTGAGATAGGCCAGGATTTCTCAGGTCTTTGCTGGGGGAGCGGGAGCCTGTCCCACGACCTATAGAGTGTTCTGTGGCATCCCTGGCCTCAGAGAGAGAGGTACTCGCCAGACACTTCCTAGTGTCACTTGCCAAAGCATCTCTTCCAGCCGACGACTGTGGAGATGGCTGGTTTATTCTGCCCCCACCACGCACACCCACACACGGTAAGAACTACTTTTATTTTTTTAGACTAATTTTCGATTATCCTGTTTCTATGCTGGGAACTCAGTACTTTGCACGTTTTCTTTACTTGCTATTAAATAGTCTATGTTTTTAAAAAAAAAAAAAGCTATTAATTTTATGGATACAAGTGTCTGTCCTAATGTATGTCTGTGTACCACACGGGTTTAGTCCCCACATTGGCCAGAAGAGGGCGCTGAATCCTCCTGGAACTGGAGTTACAGGTGGAATTACAGAAGATGTGAACTTCCGTGTGGGTGTGGGACTTGAACCAGGGTCCTCTAGAAGAGCAGTCAATGCTCTTAACTGCTGAGCCTTTAATCTGTGTTTTAAAGTTTCTTTTCCCTTGAATGAATACACACACACACACACACACACACACACACACACACACACGGATATATATCCCCTTGATATGCAATTATTTTTTAAACTAGGGATTCTACAATTTTTCTTTAATTTCTACTTAATCTTGAGTACCTTTTATCTTTAAAATGTTCTAAATGTTTGGTTGTTTTCTGTCTTATTTTAAAAACTGGAGCTCTGCTTCACATACATCCTGCGCAGGGACCACCACTGAACTCTCTGGCTGTGTTTCTACTCTTTGGGCGTGCAGAACGATTACTGGTTCTCCGTTTCAGGAGAATGGAGCTTTTCATATCACCCCTCTAAGTTCTTTCTTTCTTTTTTGAGTTAGAGTCACCTTATGACCGTTTCGTTTTGCTTTGTGGTTTTACTTTCGGGTGCCGTGCGTCAACCACTGAGCCTAGTTGAACTCTTTAGTGTGAAGTGTCTCTGATTTCATTTAAACTTACCTGGTACAAATACCGAGTTTTTATTTCATTTCTGTTTGCCCGGTTTATTTTCAAGACTATGTGGCTCTGGCAGGCCTGGAACTCACAGAGATCCACCCACCTCTGCCTCCCAAGTGCTGGATTAAAGGCGTGCACTGTCCTGCCGAAGAAATTTGTGTTTTATTTTATAGTGTGCGTTGATGTTACAAACGACGGTCATTATCATTTTATTCTTTTTGAGTTTCGTTGCCTAGTGAATTACATATATAGGGTCATGGTTTATCTTAGTCTTTATCCCATAATGATTTATATGTACCCATCGCATTGAATATGTGCCCAGCAAAGAGAGTGCTTTCCTTTTATAGGTGAGTATATTAGTCAGATTCTATCACTGTAACAAAATAGCGGATATACGTTAGTTAGGAAGAGAAAAACCGTTGTCTGGCTCACGGGTTTGGAGGCTCTAGTCCATGGTCAGTTGGGCCCATTGCTTTGAGCTTGTGACCGGAGTATATGGCGGTACTCACCACATCCAGGAATAAAATACATTAATAAGAGGGTAAGTCTAATAGTCTCCTCAAGGCGCACCCCCAAAAGACATGGAGACCTTCCACCGGCTCGCGCTAGGATTCAAGCCTTTCAAAGACAGGTCTGCGAGGACAGTCAACATCCAAGCCACACGGATGTGGCAAACACACTCAGTTCTAGTTCAAAGGTTGCATGTTAAAATCCCCTTCGGCTCTTCGTCTCAGTTATTTCCCCTGTTGGTGGGATAAAACGTCCTGACGAAAGCACCTTAAGCGAGGAAGGCTTTGCTGTGGCTCACGGTTTGAGGGTACAGAGTCCTTCACGGCGGAGGAACCTGGTGGCGAGGGCAGGTGACCAGAGGCAACCAGCCACGCTGCATTCAGCCAGGACACAGAGAACCACCAGTGTGGGTACCCAGCGACCTTCCTCCGTCCCATATATCCCGGGGGATGGCGCTGTGCGCGCCGAGGTTGAGGGCGGTCATCCCAACTCACTGAACTAACTTAATCTCTCACAGGCCTGCCCAGAGGCGATCCTCATCTAAACAGTCCTCCGTAGGCGTACCCAGAGGCCTGCCTCCTCGGCGTCCCCAGGTCCTGACAAGTTGACAGTCAACGCTAACCTTTTGCCTCTTTTGAAAACCACCTGCTCCGTGTTCTGAACTTTCTCCATCTTCTCGTATTTTCACACCGGCAGCTAGAGAGCCCTAGCGTTTTAAATATCTTCAGGGCCGCCCCTCTATTCTCCAACAACATTCCCAAACCTCTCTGATGTTTTTTTGTGTTTGTTTGTTTGTTTTGCATTGCTCTGGTATTCAAATGCAATATCCACAGGATGCTTTCTCGTCTTCATTCTCTGTGTCCAAAATATCTGAGGGTTTCATAAAGCTAGGTGGACTGTTCCAATGATTATATTTCTTCGTTCGAGGAGTGGTTTATTACTTTGTATAAACTGCACTTGTGTGTGTGTGCGTGTGTCTAGCGTGTCATTCTTCTTCCGTTAGTTTGCTTTAGGTTTTGCTTTTGAAATTTTGTTGGGTTTGATCAAGCTCTCCTTGCAGACCCCTCCTTAGCAGGCCCGTTGGACTCCCTCTGCGCCTCACAGAGCTTTTCAGTTGGCCGTTTGGTCTCCAAGCGGTATGGCTGCTTTAAAGACCTGGTATTGGGTTGGTTTGCAAGCTGAGTGTGATTACAGGACTTGTTCCTCTCTCTTTCCTGGAAAAGCTTATTTCTCACTACGCATCTGGTATTCCGCCCTCTCTCTTCCTCTGACAGGACAGAATGGTCTCTTGATCTTCTTTGTAACAGCTTTTAGGGCTTCATGCTTGAGTGCTGTGTCTACATCACCTCCACCCGCTTTCCCTCCAGCTCTCCTCTGCGTCCCCCTACCCCCTCACATATCCCTGGCCTCTTTTTAAATTATATATGTAGTTCCATACATGTGTCATATATAAACGATAAGTGAGCTAATCTGGCACTGTGGACACGCGTATGTGTTTAGGACTGACCACGTGGGATTGGATAACCTATCAGGAGCCTCGTTCCTGGAGAACGCCGAGGCTCTCTCTCTCTCTCTCTCTCTCTCTTAGCCATCAATCCTCTGCAGTTCTTCATGTAGTTGCGAGGCCTTGTGAAGTTTCCTCCACCTGCATCGGAAGTTCGATTGCTGTTGCCACTGAGTGCGTCTTACCCAGGCAGCCGTATGGTTGCGATTCCACGGGTGCAGCTTCTTCACGCTGCGCACTAAAGACGCTACCTCACAGCAGACGTCCCGGTCCTCTGCTGGCAAGAGGCTGGGACTTTAAATGTCTTAGTGAGTAGTGAGTTAGGTCACATCCTTCGGTGAAGGCCACAGCTCCTACCCACCCCCTGCCTCTCGGGCTGTAGGCCATGCCTCCTTTTGAAGTCCGTACGCCATCGTTTCCTCTTTCAGGACGTTTCTTGTTCTCTACCTACCTTTCAGTAACATACAGACTCCATCCCAGTATCAGGTTCTGCTCCCGAAGGCCCTGGAGTCTCCCTCCTTGGTGCCTAGTAATGTACGACAAACCCTGCAGGAGCTAACATCGGGTCTTAGCACGGCCCTTCACCAGGAGTCTGCGGCGTGGAAGGACAGAGCTCTGCGGGAAGGCACAGGCAGAGACAGCAGGCCACTGCAGCAAGGACTGGGACTCACAAAATCGAAAGGACGCTTCCCGCCGGAAACTACCCAGAGACTCCCTGCGCTCCTTACTCTGCCTCAGTCTTCCCCCATGACGTTTCCCACCCTCCAGCATCTATATGCTATATGTTAGATTGACCTATATGTTAGATCGACTCTTCCCGTCTTCCCGGCCTCTAGCCCTCACTCTTCAGGAACGGGAGCTCCATGAAGAAAAAGGAAAGGTTTGCTTTGCTGATTTGTAACTGGCAGTCTGGGAACTGGAGCAGCTCTAGGCATGCAGTAGGTGCTCGATAAGCATTTGTCGAATGAATGAGTGCCTGTGGCTGCCAGGCACGTGACGCACGCTTGTGACACGGGACCGACGTCCCGTTACATTCCTGTCGTTGTCGTCCCCTGATTTCCACAGCTTCAGTCTCTGCAGTTTTAGTTACCAAATGAGGACTAGAGGCGTGGCTCAGTGGTCCAACGTACGGGCTACACTTCTAGAGGACTTGGGTTCGATTCCCAGCACACACACCACGCCTCAAAGCCGTCTTGTGGCTCCAGTTCTTTCTGGACGTTCTCTTCTGTCCCGCTCAGACACCAGGAACGCACGTGGCGCACAGACACACGCGCGCAGGCAAAACACTCACATACGTCAAATGAAAATAGACCCTTTAAAAACATTAAACGAAAAACTCCAGAAACGGATCTATGCTTCTGGCTGTGTGCGGTTCTGAGTATCACAGCGGGCGTGCCCGCTCGGGCGTGACTCTTACCTCTGTCCAGCGTGTCCATGCTGCGTATGCTGTGTCCTCAGCTTGGGAATTATCCTGGTTATCAGACTGACAGCTTCAGAATGTCAGTACAGGTGGCCAAACGGTAGAGGGTCCTGCACAGCAGGATGGAGGGGGGCGTGGGGGAGAGACTCCCAGAAACTTTTATGGCAGGACATTGTTAAAACTGCTGTTTCATTGGTAGCCACCACTGTTCATCGTCCTCATTTCTAAATTAGGCATCGGTAACTAAGTGGGTAACTAAGAATATCTGTGGAGGCTTCGGTAATGTCTTTGGTGTGGGCATCTAATGGATTCTTGAAGCAGACAAATATTTTTAGAGGAAAAAAAAAAAAGTAATGAGCAAGAGAAAAACAGCAGCAGCGACAAAAATCAACACCATCAGGGTCAGAACCGAGCAGAGTCCACCAGGGATTGGCACAGGGAAGTATTGGGCCACAGGGTCCACGTGGTCTGAAAACAGACGTGTAGGAGGTGCCAGGGGTCCTCTGGCTTCTCCTGCCACACAGGACTCACCGCGCACGCTCACTGCTTGGCAGACGTGGCTACTCTCCCGCACTACCTCGCAGAGTCTAAATGTCACCCCATGTGCACCAGTGGTGATTGCAGTGAGCTGTCGTGGTGAGCTGTCTAAAGGGGGTGTCAGCTCGTTGGACAGGGTATAATTTCACGCAATGTGTTCTTGTCTTATTTTAGTTCAACATCATTTCCCAGTCGCAAACCTTTTGAATGACACACAGAATGCAAAACAACATAAAAGTTCCTCCCTCAGGCAGATCTGTGTCCAGGTAGATCTTTAATTATTCTTTTTGAATCCTTATATTAATATACTACCCCAATTTTGGTGCCCGCGCATGCCCGCGTGCACACACACACACACATGCACACACGCATGCACACACACACGCATGCACACACACACACGAATTAAAGTCTGATGGAAAAGATTCGTGTCGCTTGTACTAGATTTTATTTGATATTTTGTGATAGGCTCGATATTTTTAGAAGCCATGGATCAAGGAAAGGCCTTCGTAATCAACAGCATTCTTTAGATGCGGAACGCCAGACAATATTCGCAACGAGTAGGAAGTAAATGATCTCCCAGTCTTCTGAGGTGACATTTTAGAACCTGGCGTTCATCTGTAGGACGGTGTTTCAGTCATATTGGAAGGAAAGATGGAACGTAACTCTGGGGTGGGGGAGGGGTGCGCAGTAAGTTCTGGAGCTCTCAGATTAAAAGCCAATATTTAAGTCTGTTTGCTCATTGAGTTCCGTTACAAAACCAAAGACACTTGCCAGTGTTTGTCGGGTTGACATGCTGTATGCCTTGGATATGTGTAATCTGTATTTGCCAATTATACCTCAATAAAGCCATGGGAAAAAATTTGGTAATAATAATATTTTAGTTAGTGCTTTGAGCATCCCATTCGTGAGAGCTGCACTTACATCTCTCTGCCAGGCTCCTCCCTCCGGCTCGTCTCAGGCCCCTTCCACTCCCTTTCAAATCCACGGCCCTTTGTTTTTTAATTACAACTGTTGCACACATCTACGTGTTTATATAACTTTATAAGCACGGCCTGCTGGGTTCACTTAGTGTTGCTGGGCTGTTTAGGGCTGGCCACCCGGGACTGGATAAGCAATCGGGGTTCCATCCCTGGGTGAAACTGATTCTCCCTCTCCCAGACACCACCAATTGCCTATAGTTCTTCTTCCGGGGGTAAAGCCCTGTGAGAATCCCCCCAACTCATGTTGGAATGTCAACCGGTGGTGTCATTGCTTAGGTCTTGTTTGGAAGGCCATATCTTTGGGATTTCTTGGGCGCAGCATACCTGTCACGTGGAGGATACGATCTTTCAATCCCTTCTTCCGTGGTGTTCCATACGCCTTAGGTGTGGGTCTGTTCGCTGACCACATGGATGTCACAGCTAGTACTCCTCTATCTGGACCAGACCCTGGCCTGTTCTGTGCAGTTTTGCCCCTGACAGTGTTGGGTTTTGTGGCTACTGTTGTGTAGAGATGCAGATGCATCAACAGAGGCTGGGCACCGCGATCAGTTGTTCCCCGCATTTTTCCCAGTTGGGGCTTTCTGCGACGGTCCCCGTCTGCTGCAGAGTGAAGCTTCTCTGCCCAGGATAAGTGCTGCCACAGAGGCCCAGTTAATACTGTATACCAAGAATGAAGCAGCCTGACAGGATTGGATCTGTTAAAGAATCTTTAAATGTTTCCTGATTAATGCATACAGTTGTACAAATGTACGGAACACCATGTCATGCTTCTGCAACGTAGCACGCATTAGTTCAAATCAGGGTGTCCACCTTCTTAAATAGTGTGTGCGTGTGTGTGCACATGCGTGTGCATGTGTGTGTGTGTGTGCGCGCGTGTGCATGTGTGTGTGTGTATGCATGTGTATGAGTTCATGCGAGTGTGTGTATGTGTTGAAACACTCAAAATTCTTTCTTCTAGGTCTTTTCAGATACTGGCCATTAGTGCCCTCTGTGCTCACAGACCGCACAATGAACCTTGGGGTGCTGCGTGCCAGGGCTTGTCAGTCACCCATACCCATAATTCCATACCTACTCACCAGTCTCTATCATCCCTCCCCTCCCCCTCTGTCCGCAGAATCGGATAAGACCATTCTGTTCTTCATCCCCAGGACCCCGCTGTGTTTCCCCATCTGCACAGCAGTGGAGGTCTCTCCCACAGACCATCATGGACGACTTAAAGCCCTCTGTGGGGAGCTGACCTCCATCCTCACACGTGAGGTCGGACTGCAGAAGGCTGCTGTCTCTCTGTGCCACAAGAAAGTACAAAGTCCAGACTTCACCTGGGGGTCAGGGGCTGGGATCCCGTTCTCTGCCAGCCATGGTGGTGCACGGCTGCAGTCCCTGCACTCTGGCGCTCTGATGAGCATCGCTCCTGTGGCTTTCCAGTTAAGCTCTCTGGTTCAAGGTGTGAGCAAGCTCTCCAGTTTCAGGCAACCTGGGCTGCATAGCAAGACCTTTTCTCAAAGGGAGGGAGGGAGGGGAGGAAGAAGGGAAGAAGGGAGAGAGAGAGGAAGGAAGGAAGGGAGGGAGGAAGGAAGGGAGGGAGGGAGAGAAGGAAATGTTAGCTAAAGAGTATTCCATATTTTTTTTAAGATTTACCTTTATGACTTTAATTATACGTGTGTGTCCACGCCTCTGGTGGACACACGCACATGAGTGGAGGTGACTGTGGAATCCAGAGGTGTCAGCTCTCTGAGAACTGGAGTTCTAGTTAGCTGCGTGTCCCCTGGCCTGGGTACTGCGAACCAATCTCATTAGTAAGGGCTCTTAACCACCGGGCTGTCTCTTTAATAGCCCTGTTCTATTAAAAGCTGTACAGAGCTGCAAACCCAAAATAACGTTATCTTCCCGTCGTCAACAACCACAATGGCACAGCATGAAGTTACTGCAGACACAGAGCTGACGTAAAGGACAGCTGTCCACAGACTGGACCTGAAGCTTTCAGACGGAGCAGGGGCCACCCACCCATGCACGGAGGGTGCATTTGACTAGGAGACATCCTTACAGTCCCCGGGGACTGGGACCTCCAGAGCATCACCCCAGACTCACGAGCCTCGGTCTTCTTCTCTATTTTCGACTCTCTCCTCTTGGACCGCTGCTTGATTCATCTGCCTTTTACCCACAGCACACTAAACCAGTTCCCCAGGCAGAGTCCAGCGCCCTTCAATTCATAGGTACAGTCCTTGAACCAGTGAATTAAAAATAAGTTTCTGGCTCTCACACTTGAACAGAAACCTGTAGTAATCAAAATTGGCTCACCATGAACTTCCTGGCCTGGGCTTGAAACATCCATTTCTCCCGCTGACGTGAGCGAGAGAGAGAGTCAGGTTTTCCTACCACCTTTCAACTGGCCCTCAGGCAGGTGGGAAGAATAGGTTCCCTGTTATTTATTTGGGTGTTTTGGGCAATTTGCTGTGTATAAAAGCTCTAAGTATAGGAACAGCTGTACTTGCCCAAAGAAGGGACTCGTAATGCAGGTTTAAGTGGTGTTCAGCAGGCACAAAACCTCAGGGACATCAGCAAAATCCAAGCTGAGCTCAGTCTAGGAACCATTGGTGCTCTGACAGTTGTTGTTGCATGGATGGGGCGGCCTAAGGCCCTAAGTTCACCATCCCTGTTACTGCCCGCACTCTTGGCTCCTGGCCTCCGTAGGTCAGAAATACCGGTTGTTCGAAATCGTAAGACGTTAGAGAAGTGTAACAGGCAGGCCCACGTTCACACCTCTTAAAAGTCTACTTAGAAATAGTCCCTGTTGCGAGAGGCTTTGGGTGTGTGTGTGTGAGGGGGCAACACATTACAATCCACTCTTTTCCAGCTATTTAAGGAGGTGTTTATATGAATGCCATTTAGCCTGGCTCCACACTGGCCCGACCTGACTTGGTGACACACTATCAGGCATTGCCAAGGTGAAGAGATGACACATCCTGGGTAGTGAGGGAGGCTGCTCGCCTCTCCTAGGTCCCGAGGCTCCTAGTTCCCTCCGCCCCCAGACTCCCTACGTGGCCAGTGCCTAGGTGGTCTAGACAGCCTTGCTCACCTCTCTCAGCTGGTTTCCTTCATACCTGTGACCACACAACCCTCTCCCACCATGATCTCAGGTAGAAAAATCTTAAGAGTCTCCCTTGCCCCCTACCACCAGGCTTTCCCACTCTGTGACCTCACATCCAGAGACCTTGCTTTCAGAGTGAGTCTGGAGGCCATCTTCAGTCCCTTCTCCTCCGCACGCTGGACCTAGTACTTGGAGACCCGGATGAGCCAACCCCCCCCCCACGCTGGACCTTAGAGACCCGGATGAGCCGCCCCCGCCCCCCACGCTGGACTCCGTGCATGGAGACCCGAATAAGCCCCTACTTACCAAACTCAGTTATAAAACCAAGGGGAAAGAGGGACCGTGGACACTGAAACAGACTTGGGGAAGACAGTCCTTCATGGATCAATTAACTAACGAACAGAAGTTATACCCTGGCAGAGACTAGAAACAAGAATGAAGGTTCTTTGGAATGGACCCGAGAGAAGACGAGGCTTCCTTATCAGGACACTTACCCTGTAATCGATAAAGTATGGTGATACCAAGAGGCCAGTTCGAAATATAAGATGTAAAGAAGTCAACGACTATTTCTTGTATATTCACCGAATTTCATTGTACTTACATGTGGACATTCGTTATCTCACACGAATTCATTTTTATTTATATTCCTTATCTAACTATATATGAGCTTTATAAACCCTAAGGATGTAAAAGTGGTAATTTCTCCAATAGCCAACATTTAGAGATACAGCATCTCAAAGTCGTATTGCGAACATCTAGTTACTCAACTTCTGTTTTAGAGGCGCTCTAATAAACTTTTATTTTTAGAGGTTTTATTTTATATTTTAGTAATAAGAGTCTTCGTGTTGGTCTCATCGCCTCTGCCATAGAGCCTGTTCTCAGCGCTGGCCAGTGTTTCTCTTGATGCCATGCCTGGCATGGCTGGGGCTGTTCAGCTCCCCAGGGGCTCCTGTCACAGAACTGACTCACCTGCCTCTAACCTGAAACTTCGCTGTGGCAGAACTCAACCCTGGCTCTCTGGGTGAGAACTGCGAAGCTCCTGTCTCGAAGCCATCGCACTGCCTGTGCCCTCTGCCACCTGCAGGACAGTCACACGGTGAGGTAGTCAGACACACTGCAGGGTAGTCACACTGCAGAACAGTCACACTACAGGAAAGTCAGTCACACAGCAGGGCAGTCACACTGCAGGGCAGTCAGTCACACTGCAGGACAGTCAGTCACACTGCAGGGCAGTCAGTCACACTGCAGGACAGTCACACTGCAGGACAGTCAGTCACACTGCAGGGCAGTCAGTCACACTGCAGGACAGTCACACTACAGGGCAGTCAGTCACACTGCAGGGCAGTCACACTGCAGGACAGTCAGTCACACAGCAGGGCAGTCACACTGCAGGACAGTCAGTCACACCTCAGGGCAGTCACACTGCAGGACAGTCAGTCACACCTGCAGGGCAGTCACACTGCAGGACAGCCATACTGCAGGACAGTCATTCACACTGCAGGACAGTCACACTGCAGGGTAGTAACACTGCAGGGCAGTCACACTGCAGGGCAGTCAGTCACACTGCAGGGCAGTCACACTGCAGGACAGTCAGTCACACCTCACAGTCACACTGCAGGACAGCCATCTGCAGGACAGTCAGTCACACTGCAGGACAGTCACACTGCAGGGTAGTAACACTGCAGGGCAGTCACACTGCAGGGCAGTCAGTCACACTGCAGGACAGTCACACTGCAGGACAGTCAGTCACACCTCAGGGCAGTCACACTGCAGGACAGCCATACTGCAGGACAGTCATTCACACTGCAGGACAGTCACACTGCAGGGTAGTAACACTGCAGGGCAGTCACACTGCAGGGTAGTCACACTGCAAGGGAATTACACTGAAAGGGAATCACACTACAGGAAAGTCACACTGCAGGACAGTCACACTGCAGGACAGTCAGTCACACTGCAGGACAGTCACACTGCAGAACAGTCAGTCACACTGCAGGGCAGTCAGTCACACTGCAGGACAGTCACACTGCAGAACAGTCAGTCACACTGCAGGGCAGTCACACTGCAGGGCAGTCATACTGCAGGACAGTCACACTGCAGGGCAGTCAATCACACTGCAGGGCAGTCAGTCACACAGGACAGTCACACTGCAGGGCAGTCAGTCACACTGCAGGACAGTCACACTGCAGGGCAGTCAGTCACACTGCAGGGCAGTCACACTACAGGACAGTCAGTCACACTGCAGGGCAGTCACACTGCAGGGCAGTCACACTGCAGGACAGTCACACTGCAGAACAGTCAGTCACACTGCAGGGCAGTCACACTGCAGGGCAGTCAGTCACACTGCAGGGCAGTCACACTGCAGGACAGTCACACTGCAGGGCAGTCAGTCACACTGCAGGGCAGTCAGTCACACTGCAGGGCAGTCACACTGCAGGACAGTCACACTGCAGGGCAGTCAGTCACACTACAGAACAGTCAGTCACACTGCAGGGCAGTCACACTGCAGGGCAGTCAGTCACACTGCAGGGCAGTCACACTGTCACACTGCAGGGCAGTCAGTCACACTGCAGGGCAGTCAGTCACACTGCAGGGCAGTCAGTCACACTGCAGGGCAGTCAGTCACACTGCAGGGCAGTCACACTGCAGGACAGTCACACTGCAGGGCAGTCACACTGCAGGACAGTCACACTGTAGGGCAGTCACACTGCAGGGCAGTCACACACTAAATGGCACTGTGAACATGGTTCCCCACCTTGCTCAGTCCTTCTTCATCTGTGACATCCCAGCAAGTCCTTCCCTGAGGTTTGAACAATTCTCATTCTAGAATTCCACCCGGCCGGTCTGTCTTCAGGGTGTGTCACCATCTGCATGTTCCAACCCGGGATCCTCTGCATGGATAAGGGTGTCATCTTCTTACCTAGTTAATCAAAGGCCAGCACTTCCTGGGTGCCTGGTGCTGGCAGGTCTTTAGGTTGAATGAATGAGTGGATGAATAAGTGAAAGAATGAATGAAAATTTTGCTCCTTTTCACACGTTTAGAGAGATTGTGAGCCTTATGACAAGGATTTGAAGTGAGCCTGGCTCTGTATGGATCCACTCTATTAGTTCATTTTTTTGTGGCTATAGCAAAATACCCAAGGATGGATTATTTACAAAGTAACAATGAAAACAGTAAAAATAAAAATAATAAAATAATTTATTAGCTCATGATTCTGGTAGCTGGAAGGGAAAGCAGTCTGGTGGTATCCTGGCTATGGCCCTCTGGCTGTTGTCATAGCTTGGCAGTGAAGCTGAAGGAGGAACGGCACCATGTAGCAAGGACCAAAACTTCTGGGTGACCTTACCTTGTCACAATTCATACTTTGTAGAACAAATTCACTCTTGTGAGATCTGGTCTACTCCAAGAGCCCAAAATCAATCCATTCTTGGAGATGGGGCCCATATGACCAAATTATTGTCTACTAGGCCTGTCCCAATCTTATTGCCACGGGAACCAGCCTCAAACACACAAATCTCTGGGGAACGAGCTCTTTACAACACTTAGAAACTACTCTGTAAACCCTCTCGCCTGCTTTGTAAAACAACGCAGCTTAAGGGCTAACTGGGGGATCCCGTGGTGTGTGTGGTACCCTGAGATCTGCATTGACAAGCAAGAAGGCTAACTGGGGGTTCCCATGGTGTGTGTGGTACCCTGAGATCTGCATTGACACGCACGGAGAAGGTCCCTAGGCTCATTCTGCTGTGTAACTTCTTGGCGTCCTGAGTCGGCCCCTCCAATTTCCACCTATCCGAACAGCTTGGCGCGTGACTTCTTTCTTACCGTGAGTCCTGCTCTTAGACTCCAGGGCCTGCCGTGAGCCTCAGCCCTTCTCTCTCACACACGGCCTTGCATGAGCCCCCAGGGCTTGAGGAAGCCCCTCAGCAAGGAGATGTAATGGCTTAGCCCTTCTCTCTCTCTCTCTCTCTCTCTCTCTCTCTCACACACACACACACACACACACACACACACACACACACACACACACACACGGCCTTGCATGAGCCCCCAGGGCTTGAGGAAGCCCCTCAGCAAGGAGATGTAATGGCTTAGCCCTTCTCTCTCTCTCTCTCTCTCTCTCTCTCTCTCTCACTCTCACACACACACACACACACACACACACACACACACACACACACACACACGGCCTTGCATGATCCCCCAGGGCTTGAGGAAGCCCCTCAGCAAGGAGACGTAATGGCTTCTCAGCAGCTACCTTTTTAAGATTCACTTTTTGTTTTTAGTTGCTTGGGGGGATGGTTGGGCTTGGAGTGCAGTGGCCGCGGAGTCCACACGAGTCTGACCTCTTGGAGCTGGAGTTACAGATAGCTGGGCGGGCGATGGGAACCGAACTTGAGTCCTTTGCAACAGCAGTACACGCGCTTAACCACTGAGCCACGTCTTCAGCCTTGGGAGCATTTTTTTTTTTTTTAATGTCACATAGACTTCCAGATACTTCCCTCTTACAATGGGCCATAAAGGTTTTTGTATTGCTTTATTTTTTTGTTTTGTTTGTTTGTCATTGTTTGGTATGGTAGAGGAAGAAATTCAAAGATCACAATATTTATTGTAAGGTGGATTGTTCCTCAGACCTGCTCAATTTAAACATGCCCGCATCAAACATGCCTTAGCACTGATGATCTATGGGGACCCCAGGCGTGCTAAAGGAGAGAAGCTGGTTGGGGTCTGGCTACCTAGGCTTGGGGGAAGGCAGCCATGCATGGGGTTGCAGGGTGAGGCCTCTGACTGAGGTGTCAGCTTGGGCATATAGCCAGGAGAGCACAGATGTCACTAAGCCCAGGTGAGCTTTGCCTGTCACCCCGAGAGGGACACAACCCCAGGGCTCCTGCCTGGCTGCACCTACCTATCAAGCAGTCACTGCTCACTTGCCCGATCCGTAAGCTGGAAACCTTTGATCTCAACCATCACCTGTTGGTATTTCCCAAGTGGTACCATCTTTCCAGGCAAGTCTAAGGGAAACATTGGGCCAATCATATCCCAGCCAGGTGAAGTGGGTAAGTCCTCTTACAGACGGTGGTGATGCCAGTGACCCCTTTCAGGAAACGCTTCTCTTTGTGACAGGAATCCTGCTAGAGGCTCGATTTAATTTAGTTGTCTTTGTCTTCACAAGCACTGGTGAAACAAGAAGCAGTATGCCTAGTCTACCAATGGGTTTTAAAACATGTTCAAGGTCATACCAAGGGTGTGCTCTTCCCAGCATGCCTCATTCAGGGGGCACTCTGCACGTCACTTACCCCAAATCAGCTCAGACAGCTCCTAGGCAGAAATAAAACCCCGCCTGGGGATATTATCACTTCCTCTTCCTCTTCCTCCCCCCTCCACTCTCTCTCTTTCAAGATGGCAGCTACATGAAGGAATCAAAAGGATGGAAGTGGATAAAATGATTCCAAATGATTTTTTTCCCCTCATATAGGCAAGAGATTATATTGCCAGTTCAATGCTAATAATTACACTATTTACCAAGAGGGGAAAATATCCATGTGAAAGAAAGGAAATTTGGTGAAGAAGAAGAGGAGGAAGAGGAGGAGAGGGAGGAGGAGGAAGAGGGGGAGGAGGGGGAGGAAGAAGAGGGGGAAGAAGAGGAAGAGGGGAAGGGGGAGGAGGAGGGGGAGGGAGAAGGGGAGGAGGAAGCAAATCCACAAAACACCAAATGCTCCTATTTGCTGCTTGGTCCAGTCTGTCTCCATGGAAGGGAGTCAGGCAGGAGATGTCGCTGGCTGGAACAGGGTGATAAATGGCTCAAAGGTGTCAGACATAGGAAAGAATTATGCCTGTCTGACCTATGAGGGGATAAATCCCCAGTCTCCGCTTATGGCCAGAAGATGTGACTTTAAATGCCATAAAAATTTAGCATTTCCCCCTTCCTAATTGTCTTCTATAATTTTGCCAGATTTATTAAAACAAGATTTGGGGGGGGGGGGTGTATTTTTTTTTCCTTCTATTCACTGGTAGAATGTGGTCTTTAGTATCATTTTACATAATTTAATACAATTTGTTCCATCCATTGATTTTCATGGGGATACAAGCTGTTCACTTGTGCAAAAGCTGGCGTAGGCATCAGAGCTGGCACCGAGGCACCTCCCGGAGCCCGACGCTGCAAAGTTCTGGGGGGCTCCGGCCATTTTGAAGCAGGATCTGCAGAGCCGTGGCTTCTCACACCCGCTTCCGTCCCCCAGACGGAGAACCAGGAAGGGAACCCTGGGCCACACCACAGCTGAGCTAGAGAGGGAGGACTTGAGTCCCCCCTCCTTCCCCCAAGTGTCCCCAAATGTGCAGGCTGACGGAGGAACACAGGTGTTTCTTAATTACTCGTGCAGAAGGGAAGTGGATGCTGAGCGGATGTGCTGCAGGGGTGACCGAGCCAGACTGGGGCGTCCAGCCAGCAGCAGCCATGCTCTGACACAGGGGGGCCCTCCCCTTCGGCCCTCCCCCCTTCCCCTCCCTTGTTTACAAGACTGGAGTAGTGGGTGTTTTAAGGCTCAGCCTAACCCTCCATATGCGGAGAGAGGCACATACGGAGCAACCAGTGTGTAGTGATGGAGTCCCAGGACCCACGGCGAGGCTCACCCATGAGAGGGTTTCCCATATCTGCCTCCTGATCCAGCTCCCTTTGGACCCCTCTGACCAGTCTGTTTCTAAGGGGCCGTTACTATTTCCCAACTCTAGGCATGGAACAGGGGAATGGGGTCCCGGTGGTGCCTTCATTGTGCTGGGTGACCTTGGACCCGATGCTCCACCTCTCTGGGTCGTGGTGCCCCTGTGACAAGGTCTCTCAACCCCTCCGTGCGTTGTAGACATGGAGCTCTCAGATCCTACGGAGTACTGAGTGGTCACAGGCAGTGATCACATTCTCTTGCTTTGCTCTCTCCAACATGGTCCTGCCTCTGAGCAGTGGCCAGAAATAGGCGTGGGGCCATGTAGAGAGCGTCACCCCTCCGTTCAGCCCTGACCTGTGCGTGGCGCTTACAGACAGGCTCAGCACCGATCCGCCTGGGTGTTCCAAGCATGGCCGGTTTTTGCTGCTGGCTTTCTGAGTACCCTTCACACACTACATCCCAGGACCAGCACCACCCTGCCCGCTTCAGCTTCCTTTGGCCAGTGCCCAGGGTCTGAGCTTGTCAAGTCATACCCCTTGACAAAGATACAGCCCCTCCCCGGTGGACCCTCTCTGCACGAGGGTGCCCCCAGACAGTGATGAATCATCCCCTCCTCGGCACCCCTGGGGGGACGGCTAAGTAGGCCAAATGAAAGGATCTGAGCTGGCCTCTGGCCAGGGCACAGGGCTAATCCTTGCCTTTGTGGAAGAGCCTGGGGCTGGAAGCTCTGCCACCAGTCACAGCCGCCTGTTACAGTGCTGGCCTAGCAGCCCTGTCACCCCACCCGAGGGACCCCGGAGACCTCCCACCCGCCTCTTCTGTCCTCTGCCTTCCGAATGCGCCTGGGAAGACTGACAAGGGGACACAGCGCACCTTGGCTCTCCATCCTAGGCCAGAGCACCTCATGCCTGTGGGCAGGGGTGTCACCCAAGATGGGAGCCGCAGCGCGTGGCGATTCAGTCGTGTGCGTACAGAAAGAACAGTGGTGGGGAAAGGGAGCTAGCCCTGGTGCTTGCTCGCACTGACTTTGACTTTGGGAGAGTCCAGTCTGAACATAGCTCCGTCTGAGAGCTGTGTGGTGAGTGGGGCTGTCACCGAACTGTGCATCTCGGGAGCATCGGGGGCTATCGCTAGTACTTCAGCTGGGCCGCATAGGCAGGGAGAGACTGAAGCTGGGCCTCACACGCTTTATTCTCTCACCCGTTCATCGATTCCCTGAACACTCTATGTGTCTCAGATATGATCCTGATTGGGATTAGGAAAGGGCGTATCCGTCCAGAAAAACATGGCGACATGCTGTGTGTGTGTGTGTGTGTGTGTGTGTGTGTGTGTGCGCGCGCGCGCGTGCGTGCGTATGCACCAGTACCCAGTACCTGCTCTGGTGTGCTTGTTTCTACATTTGCATAGCCATGTGTGCCCGGACATGCAAGGACTTGGATTTCCTGGAAGGGAAAGGAGACTCTGGGCAGGAACAAGACCAGGCTGAGCCTCCTTTCAGCCCTGGCCCGTAGACCCTGCCAGCAGCTTCTGTTGTGAGGGGAGCTTTGAAAAAATCCTCGTTTCTCCAGAAAGCCCTGCTTGGCACAGCCTACGCATGCCCCTTCTGCCAGCTCTTCCTATCCCAGGAGCTGCCCCCACCTCACAGACAGGGGCGAGGTCATCGTCGGACTCCTAGCCCCCAGAGCCAAGGTCAGCGGAAGGAAGCAGCCACCCAAGATCGCAGGTGAGGCCAGGCTGGGCACCGCAGGGAGGTTCCTTTTTATTGCCCACCCCAGTCACTTCCTGAAAAATTAATTTGCAAATGAATCCCATTTATTGAGACCTTCTGGATTGGATAACAGATGCAGTGTGACCTGTTCCAGAACACCATCCAGAAAACAGATCCCAAAGCAGTCCGTGGACAAAAGGGTATGCGCTGGCCGGGCCCACTGCCTCGTCCGAGCTCCACGTTCAAGGCGGGCACGCGTATACTTGGAAGGCTCCTTGGAATCGGGGCTCTGGTCCGCGGAGGTTCCCGGAGAACGCGCTGAGCCCAGTGCTCCTGGCCGGCTCTCTGGATTGGTTCTCCTGCAGCCTTTAGAAACAACCAGAAGCCGGCTCCCCCCTCCCTGGCCATCTGCTTGGAGCATCTGGTAATCAGGTGCAAGCCCCACACCGGAGCACTGAAGCTGAAATGTGCAGTCACCTTGCCACCCACACTGGCTTTTGTTACGGCGCCAGGCTGCCCCTCCTCGTGTTGGGGAGAACGGTTTGGGGTTAGAAATCCAACTACCGACTTCACAGTAGCTGCGTGGAGATCCTGGGGCTGGCCTGGTCTCTAGATCGTCCCACTGGGGTCTGTGGACTTGTGTCAGGAGTGGGAGAGAAGAACGCTTTCCTTAGCCTGCTGAGTACACTGGGTCTCGGCTCTCTGGATCCTGGTGTGCAGGAGAGGCCTTGGCCATTCTCTGTCTCCACTTTAACATCGAAAGTGGGCATTCTTCCATTGGACCGCTCTACGGTACGGAGTGACCAAGGGTAAATTTGAGGGACCATAAAGACACGCAGTGGGGTGACATGGGAGTCTGGGGATCCGCTCTTGAGGCTGCTTGCACCTCTCATTCCAAACCAAGCATTTGAAACGTGTGCATTGGTAATGTTGCAAATAGCCTTTTCTTTAGCTTCAACACACACACAGGAGGGTACCCATAGTTAGTGCAGGGCGACTCTGCACAGGGGGACTATTCTGCTACCTGAACCACTGGAGTCCAAGCCCACATTGCTTACATGAAGAGGGGCTCTTGATGGCCGTTGGTTCTTGTAGACATGACTGGGTATGCCACATTTCCAAACAACCGGTGGTGAGGGGGCCTATTCTCCAGCGGACTTGAGCCCATGGACACTGCATTTGCAGATTTCTCGTGGAAGTGTCACCAGTGGACCAGAGGATGGTGGTGCCGGACTAGTAAGTGTGGCTAACCGCTTGTTGGTAGAAGTTTCATATCCTCTTGCCCTCTGTCTGAATTGTCAACATGGTCTTAAATATGCAAATGAAGACCTACTGTGTGTAGGGATGCCCCTTCTGTCTGTCCCACTGGATTAGTCGTTGGAAGGGCACATGATGAAATACGTAGAGACTGTTCTATAAAACCAGAGGTCCCATCCATGCTTCTGGGTGCGCATCTATCTCTTCCAGTAAGTCTGGCCAATGCTAATCATGACGGTTGGTTGGGTGGGACAGAAGTCAGACTGCTGAGATTAGCGATGGCTTTTTTTGTTTTTAAAGGATGCAAAGAAATAAAGAAGTCAGAGAGCCTCGAATGGACCTGATCAGCTCATCTCAAGAATTTTACTTGGGACTTCTGTTTCGTTTTGTGTTTTCTGGGCAGGATCTGCCTATGTGGCCTATGTTGGCTTCTGACTAGTGGTCCTTCTGCCTCTGCCTCCACAGCACCTAGGGTCGTGGGCCTGCACCACAATCGGCCCAGGGAATCCTCTTCCAGGGAATTCACAGGTGTGGGGAGTTCAGAGGTCGGGTCCGGGCTTGAAGGAGGTGCAGAGGCCTTGGCTCCTAGAGGGCTTCTCCATGTATAGTCTCCTGCTGCTGTTCTGTCTGCCACTCATTTGCCCTGGAACCCTTCCCAGCAAGGCGGCCAAAGGGGACAGCAGTGGGCGTTAACGGTGGCATTCCTGCAGCTTCTGTGATTTTAGTGAGAAACATACTACCACCCTGCCTTCCCTCTCCTTGCTGAGGTCGCTCAGAGGTATAGACACTGTAAGCGTCCCCACATGATCTAGCTTCTAAATGCTTCCACGTGACTCCTCTAGTGCATCTTTATCAGAATTTTAAGCCCACCTCCCAAGGATCTTTGGTTTTACAGATGCAGTCTTTCTTTTTTCTCTCCTTTTAACCACACGTACGTTTAACACGTGGTGCTGTTTCCCTCATGAGGAATCCCTGTCCAGAGCCTGTGCCCTGAGCTGACACTCCCCATCCCTACCCCACGGGGGCTCCCTTCTCAGCGGCTTGGGTACAGGAGGGTGGTGCTTCCTGTACCCTGGTGCACACTTGGCAAGCCTTCCCCTACTGGCACTCGAGCCCCAATGTCTTCCTCCCTCTCCTCTTGGTTGAGCGTAAAGACAAGGTCCCTTTGGCTTAAGGCGAGACGCTGGCTCTCTCCGATGGTTGTGCCGTAAGTTAGCAGAAGTCTGACAGTCATTTAATTTTCATTGACAAACGCTGTCATAATATTGAGGAAAAAGTGAGATGTTATATCAACAGTAGTGGTCGACGTTCAGCCAGTCATATGGACCGGGCGAACACCATATGCTTCCTCCAAATTCGCCTTGGAAAGCTCTGGCTAAGAGCTTGACAAAGCTCAAGACAGCAGTGGGGAAACGATTACCCTCGAGAGGGACGCAGTCAGGCCATGTTCCCGGTTCCCTGATTTCTTAGGAAAAAAATGAAAAAGCAGGCCACCTTCCAGGTTTCAATAACCGTCGTTCCTCTCCCTGCTCGGGGGGTGTGGGGGGGGCGCACTCTTCGAGGACTCAGTAGAAGGTGTTTGGCACTGAGGGTCTCCCACACACCAAAGCTGACATTCAAGGCATCCAAGCAGATGCCTGCTGACAAACCGTTCTATCAGCGAAGGTCTGGAGACGGTAAAACAGCACCAAGTTCCCGCTGGCTTACTTACCCTCCCTCCGCCTTGGTGGCTCTGGATACCCAACGCCACCAGCTGTTGCATTCACACACATAAAAGGAGCCAGAACCAAAGCCTGGTTCATAGCATGCACCCAGATGACCCCCTCTCCCCGCCAGACAAGGAGACAAGATTTTCATCTTGAAGACGTAGCTTGTGATATCTCTCCAACCCCCCCAGTATGGGTCAATTCAAACCGTGAGCAGGCTAGATGATGCATTTGTGTACTTGGCCGTGCAGGTGTCTGGCTAAACCCTTAGACAGGCATCTTGGCTGGATGCTTCTACTAAGGGATGGGCAAGTCAGTCTTAATTTTCTGTGTTTCGAGCACTGGGCTTATTTTAATTCTGTTACTATACATAGAAAAAGGAACGGATGAGTACAGTTACAGTCTGGGAGAAAATCTGTGTGTCTGTGTGTGTGCTCGTATGTGTGTGAGGGCATGTTTAGGGACACACCATTCCCGTGCATATTCAGCTGGTGTCCTAGCTCAGCTTGCCAAATACTCGGGGACCTTCCATTCTCTGAAGGATTCCCACCCCAAACAATGCTAAGTAAAGAAACAGGCATATGGCGTGTATTGGAGATGGCTCAGCACTGGCGGGGGAACATCCGTCGTGGCGAACAGGTATCTGGAAGAGACGACAGACCCATCCTGTTCTTTTTGGAACTTGCCGAGTATTTGGATTTTGTCACTGCTATTGTTGTGGCTTCGTGCTCATTATTGCCTTAACAAAGACAGGGAGAACGTGCAGTTCTCGGAACTGGGCACGGGCACAACTGCTCTCCAAGATGGCTCCCTGCCTGCACCAGGAGCTGTCAGGGAGCTGTCCTTCTTGCTTGCAAGGCACTCTTGCTCTCTAGTTCCCCCAAGGGGGTGAATTCTCAGCAACGCAAAGGCTCTCTGGCCAGGAGGAAAGAGTGCCCGATGGGCGCAGAGGCCTCTCAGTGCAGATGGCTCTCTGAAGGCAAGAAGAGCTCCAGCACGGCTGGGGTGTGTCCTCGGTACCCAAAGCAGGCGCTGACTTAAAAATGCAGGGCAGATTGGAGGAGCAGCTGCCCTCCTTGCGGATGGCATCCGTCGGTGGCTATGGAAAGACGACTTCCGGCCTGCCTCCCATTACCGTTTCATTACACGACAGCAGATCTTTGCACGGATCCATACGCTGCCTCTTGGACGGGGTTTCTAAACACAGCAGGACACTGTGGGGAGACAGAGCAGACCTCCTCCTCTGCCTGCTGGAAACCTAGCTCCCTGCCATGTGGCATTTTGAAACCGGTGGCTGCAGTCCTCTCTGGCTACCTCAGGCGACGAGTGCAGCCCTCCCACGGACCGCTACGGTGCTGTGCAAGATGCCCGGGCTGCAGGGTTTTCCAGAAGGATCTCTGGAGAGGAAAAAAAAAAAAAATCTCAACTTAAAGTCTATATTCTCACCCAGGTACATCTGGCCTTCGAATTCTTTCTTGTTGGGATCAGTGCGATAAATGGGTACTGTTAATGAGCAGTGGTGACCACTAAAGGGAGTGGATCTGGTCTGGTCTGGTCTGGTCTGGTCTGGTCTGGATCTGGTCATCAGCATGGAATAATTTGGGCTGCATAAAGAAGATGCTAGAGCCATCATGCCATTGTGTTTGCTGACTCCAGGCTGGGAAGACACATCCCTCCCTGGTTGTATAGTTCAGGGAACCCCAGAGGGACAGGGGAACACAGACTTTTTCCTCTCCAACATAGCTGCTGTGGCTTCTCCGCCTCACTGGGCTTCTCTCTCTCTGTGATGAAGTGAAGGGGCCGGAGTGCATCGCTTCTTAAAGAATGAGGTCTCTTCTTATTCGTTGAGCAAAGAGCTTTGTCTCCCCACCCCCCCACCCCGTGCATTAATAACTACTAATAACTACACGTGTTCTTTGTGATCTCTTCCTCAAAGACAACAGTCTACAGGCATAGATCGTAGGCCTCTACGTGCCACTCTCTCCACCCCTGTAGCATGAAATCCAGACGTTCTTCCCGCCCAATGCCTTCCAGTGACTTGTGGCTTCTCATGTGCCTTTGAGACATGACCGGTTTGTCTGGGTCATGGCAGCACCTGTCCATGCCAATGGTCAAAATGCCAAACACCGTGAACTAGGAGCGAGTCTCCCAGAGCCGGCTCAGCCTGCTTCCAGCGGACGCAGGCGCAGTCAGCGTCTCCCCTCTCCCCTCTCCCCTCTCTATCTCTCTGCTTTCTTCCTGTATTCCAGTGGGCCTGGACACACAGCCTAGCATGGCTATGTCTCCTAAGTTGAGTGTTCTAGAAGATGGTCTAGGGGCCCTCCTAGACTTCTATCACCCACGGGTTGAGATGTCCTCTGTAACTCCTCCGGCAAGACCGTTAGCTGTGCTTTACCTAAGGGATCCCTTCCACAGTGGTCTGCATCCACACTCTGGGACCTATCGGTGAGTTGTCCCAGTGAACTCATCGCAGCAGGTCCTTCCCATGGATCTTCTCCACCTGTCCTCAGAGCCAGCGCCGGCCTTCCCATTTTCCCCAAGATGAGTCTTGGAAGGAGACGGGACAGGCTCTGAGGCTCTACACTAGGCTTGAAATGAAAGAAAGAACCCCTGGACATCACCCAGAAGGAGCGCTGAGATTGCAACACACCTCTGTAACCTATTTTTTCCCCTCACAGTCTTTCCCTGCCCTCGAATGAGGTCCTGGCATAGTACTGAACGCGTGCCTTTGCCACCCCACATTTCAGTCCGGATGAAGCCAGCATGTGTCCGTCTCAGAGCCAGCC
Organism: Cricetomys ansorgei; assembly: GCA_026225945.1. Classification (NCBI taxonomy): domain Eukaryota; kingdom Metazoa; phylum Chordata; class Mammalia; order Rodentia; family Nesomyidae; genus Cricetomys; species Cricetomys ansorgei. The sequence goes on along the minus strand of JAMJFZ010003296.1, from coordinate 3,729,829 downwards.
TTTTGACAAGGAAAGCTTATTCTAACATCCAGTACCACTTGATTACTGCGAGGCCCCTCTTAGACTGTGAGACCGAATCTCTTTTCCCAGGGTCTCAATCCCTGCTCTGCTTTCAGATGCTTAGTAAAAGTGGGATTCATTAGTTTTCTGTTTGGGATAACCCTTCTGGTACATAAAATTGACTGAGTCGCTCGCCTCTCACCTTGCCCTTCTGAGAGAGCCTGTGCCGGTTTGAAGGGAGGGCTAACAGAGGCGTAGGATTGTTGCATGGGGATTTGTGTAAGGGCGATGCTGTGCCCAAAAAGCAAATGGCCGCTTCACCCTGCTTTCACCCTGTGAATACCCGGAGCATCAGAACAAACATAAGCATCGTGGACCACCCAGAAGTAGGCCATGAATGTCCTGGGAGCTTCTCCCTGATGGTTCTAGGTATACTGACAACTTTGAAGGCTCTTGTCCTGAAATACCATCTCTCACTCTGGGTGATGCTAACGTCAAGCTTGGCAGGAAACCAGAAAGCCCTGGCCAGTATGGCTGGTGCAGCCTATGCCCAGACTTCTGCTGTCTCACCAGGTCTCCACAGCTATAGCTGTGATCATGACCTTCTGGGTCTGACCTTACAGGTCTGAACACTGGCCGTGGCTTGAATGTGAATGTCCCCTCAGGCTCCTGCATTTTGACAGTTGATCTCCAGCTGGGAGCACTGTTGCCGGAGACTGTGGGACCTTAGGTGCCTTGGCCCAGCTGATAGACTTAAAACCAGGAGTGGACTTGTGGGTAACAGTCTAGATCCGGTTTGAGCTTTCTGCTTCCTGGCACGTAGCCAGGTGTCCCACCCTACCCACGCACCCATCCCTGCTGCAGCTGTGCACCAGTCCTGCCTCCAAGCTTTCTCCACCATGGTGGGTTGTACCCCTGAAACCATTAGCTGGGATAGAACTTTCTTCCCTTAGGTTGTCTCTGTCAGGTATCAGGTCACAGTGATGGATGAGAAAAGTCACTAATGACATTTAATACTTCTTCGGCCCCCTCGCTGCCTGGAAAGAGATCTGTGGGTATCTAAAGGATATTGTGAGGCAGTCACAGGCCAGGGGAGCTCAGGGCAGATCCTTACAGATCTCCAGGGTCAAGAACAACGATGCTGGTGTAGTAAACACACTGACTCTATTTCCAGAATACTAATTCTTTCTTGGCTTCAAAAACTACCCAGTTCTTTGGGGCTGGAGAGATAGTTCAGTAGTTAAGAGCAGTGACTGCTCTTGCAGAGGAACCAGGTTCAGTTCTAGCACCTACATGGTGACTCACACTGTCTATAACCCCAGTTTCAGGTGGTCTGATGCTCATATTCTCTTCTGGCTTCTATAGACACCAGGCACGTGTGATACACATACACACACACATACATATATACATACATGCATAATACATATATACATACATACACAAACACACATATAAATACATACATGCATACATTTATATATACATGTATGCATGCATACATACATATACATACATATATACATACATGCATGCATATATACACATATAAATACATACATATATACATGCATATATACATAATAGATACATACATACACATATACATATATACACATACATACATGCATACATACATATATACATGCATATATACATAATAAATACATACATGCATATATACATACATATATACATACATACATGCATACATACAGGCAAAATAACTATACACATAAAGTAAACATATATTTAATAATTTAAAAATTACCTCTTTCCTAATTTCAGATACCATATTCTTTAATTCTAGAATTTTCCACCCCAGCTCTTCATGTTGTCCTCTATTTACATATATTAAATATCTCTATATTATTATTACATATATTAAGTATCTGATATATATATTAGTTGCGCTTCTTAACCGTTGTAACTCAGTGTGTGGAGCATCTGTGAGTCTGCTTGTACCACTTCTCTCCTCATTTTCCTTTTCCTCATTTGGTCTCATTTCCTGGTGAGCCCGACAACTTTTCATCAAACGCCAGATCTTGCGTGTAAATATAGAACTCAATGTAAGCTTTAGGTCAGAAGAGACAAGCAGGCAACTAATGTGAGCCGATTATGTCATGCTTGAATTTTTGAAAAGCCCCATTAAATATATAGAAATAGTCAAGGTAACTTTAGTATATTTGATTTAACCCTGTGTGCCCCAGAATAGTGTCGTTTGAGCATATGGCCAATTATTAACTTGATATCGACACATTTTCCTCCTTATCAAGTCTTGGCAATGTGTGTGATTTGTACTCTGCACCAACAGCACTTTTCAGTTCCGTGGGAGCTGCAGCGTCAGTGTCCAGGGGGCGTTTATAGGAGCACAGTAAATACAGAGTTCCTGTAGGCTGGCGGGCTTGGGGCAGGTCAACTTCAGTAATCAGAAAGACATCATTACAAGGGTTGTTATTTCCTGTTCGCCCTCAGTCTACACTCCTCCCTACAGGGCTCCCAAATGAGTAGTGGTCTGCTCACCAGGGACTGCCTCCCACTCTCCGGGCCCTGGATTAGAACCCTTGTCTCTTCTACCCCTTGGATTGCAGAAATCTGTGCTGAGCTCATCCCAGCTGCCACCTGTAAAGCAGGCTCTCCAAACAGGCTTTCTCTCTGCCTCTTTCTTGGCCCTTAAAGTCCTGGCATTTTATGCCTTAAATTAATTTACATGCACACTTTTAAAATATATACATATTTTTAAAGTTATTCTTCATAGAACAGCTTATTTGGTATAAGCCATATCCAGAAGTGGAAGTAAAGAAGGAAGAGGAGGAGGAGGAGGAGGAGGAGGAGGAGGAAGGGGAGAGGAGGAAGGGGAAGAGGAGGGGGAGGAGAGAAAATCCTTAACATGTTAATCAACTGAAGCTAGATTTTTTTTTCTCTTTGGCAATCAAGACTATTTCATAATTTGGACAAAGACTTATTTCTGTCCTTCTGACTCAACCCACCAGACTACCTAGAGTCTTATTCTGTTCTGTCGTGCAACAGCAGAATACCCAAGGCTGAGAACTTTTACAGGTTTATTCAGTTCCCATTCCCACAAGTTCTGAGAGCGCGGTGCCAGGTTCTGCTCAGCTCAGGGTCCCACGATGTACTTAATCACGTGATGGGAGAGTATAAGAGAGAGGTCACGTGGTGAACCTGAGCAAGGGGTGGGGGAGGGGCCAGACAAGCCCCTTTTTTTTTAATACCAACCTCCTCTCTCTTAGAACTAATCCACTCCTCCCCGTCCTGACCCCCTCCCTGGAGACAGCGTTAATCCTTTCAGCGCCGCCCCCATGACCTGATTACCTCGCACCAACCTTCACTTTATTTATTTAATTCTCATTTTATTTCATTTCTTTTCTCCTCCTCCTCCTCTGCCTCCTCCTCCTCTTTCCTCCTCCTCCTCCTCTGCCTTCTCCTCCTCTCCCTTCTCCTCCTCTCCCTCCTCCTCCTCTCCCTCCTCCTTCTCTCCCTCCTCCTCCTCCTCCTCTCCTCCTCCTCCTCCTCTCTCTCCTCCTCCTCCTCTCCCTCCTCCTCCTCCTCTCCCTCCTCCTCCTCTCCCTCCTCCTTCTCTCCCTCCTCCTTCTCTCCCTCCTCCTCCTCTCCCTCCTCCTCCTCTCCCTCTTCCTCCTCCTCTCTCTCCTCCTCCTCCTCTCCCTCCTCCTCCTCCCCTCCTCCTCCTCCTCTCCTCCTCCTCCTCTCCCTCCTCCTCCTCTCCCTCCTCCTCCTCCTCTCTCTCCTCCTCCTCCTCTCCCTCCTCCTCTTCCTCTCCCTTCTAGTCCTCCCCGCTCCCTCTTTTCTTTGAAGGACTAAGCATAGAGCCCAGGTCCCTTGAACACACTAGGCAAGCACTCTGACCCTGGTCTAGTTTTTCTTTTTAAGATGTCTTATTTTTGAGAATCCCGTACACATACACAACGAAATGCAATTGTATCTGCTCCCAACTTTCCGCCTCCGCTTCTTCATACGTCCCACTTCCAACTTTGTGTCTTTTTTTTTTTGGATAACCCGCTAAGACCAATTAGTGCTGCACATATGGGTGTGGGGCGTCCACTGGACCATAAGAACCCTACCAGTGTCCACATCCTCCTTCTCAGCAACCATCCATACCTGTGGCTCCTTGGAAAGGGGTCCGGGGGCCCTCACCCCACCTCTGCCAGAGGCACCACCAACCTAGTGACTAAGCCTGCGGCATGTAGATTCTGGGAGACAAGTGGTATTCAAAGCACGATCTGGTGGGCTGGTTTCCTGTTCTAGAAACAAGCAGAAGGAAATCAAGAAATTTATAGCTGGTGCGAGTCAAGGCCAAGACCCCCAAGTCAGCACTGCCTTTGACGGTTTCCCACAGCCCAGGCCTTCCACTGACCTGCTTGAGGCCTTGCTGACCCAGTGGATCATGGGAATGTGGAGAAGGGTAGCACTGGCTACTATTTGGGTCAAGCTCAGGATTTTACATACACGGGAAGGCCAGACACAGTGGTAAACTCCTTCCTCTCCCCCCCCCCCCCCACTCCAGAGTCAGGGAGACCAAGAGTTCAAGGCCAGCCTGGGCTATACAACAAGACCTTGACTCACCCCTCTGCCCCCTCCCCCAGATTGACTTATTTTATTGTCTGAGAATTTCATGGATGCATATAACGTGTTTTAATCAAACCCGCCTCCCTTCCTTTCCCTCCAATGCCCCCCATTCTTGCCCCATCCCTTTTCCCTTTCAACTTCACAGTTCTCTCTCTTTCTTGAAACACACCGCGTCCATTAGAGCTGCCTATTGCGCATGAGTGGAGGGCCATCTCCTGGAGTATGAGTAACCTCTGAGGAGTGCATACCCGAGGAAAACTGATGCTTCTTCCCCCAGTGGCCATGGTTTACCAAGAGCTTCTTAGCTGTTGGTGGGACCTCATGAGCTCCACCCTCCCACCCCACTCCCGCCACTCACATCTGGATTTTGTCTGGCTGAATCTTGTTCAGGTCTTGTGCACGCAGTCCCGGCCACTAAGTTCATATGTATAATGAAGGTGCCGTAGCCATTAGTGCAGACACCCGCCACCGCTGGCTCTTACACTCTGCTCTTTGATGACCCCCGAACCTTAGGGTCAAGGGTGTAGTATGGATGCCCCACTTGGAGCGGAACACTGCAAGTGTTATTCTCTGCACACTGGCCAGTTGTGGGTTTCTGTATAATTACCGTCTACTGTAAAAAGAAGCTTCTCTGATAAGGGTTGAGCGATGTACTAATCTGTAGGTGTAAAGTAAGACCCTAGGGGACAGCTCAATGCTGTGCCCATTTAGCGGGATAATAGTATTAGGTTCTCCCCTAGGACCTAGCACCTTGTCAGCTACGTGTTTTGGGCTCACATAACAGTACCGGGCATGAGTTTCATCCTATAGATTGGAATTGAAATCCAACCAGAAAGTGACTGGTTGCTCCCATCACATGGGTACCACTACTGTACCAGTGTGCATTTTCGCTAGGATTCTTTTTGGATTATTGAAGCTAGAGAAGAACTCAGCTGTGTTTCAAAACATGAAGACAGTCACTTTTGGTCTAATCTCTTTTGCATTTCATCCTGTACTAATGTTCTCTGGCACTGTGACTGTACTCCACATGTGACTCACGTGTTAAGTAATATATACGTGTGTGATATGAATTCTCACGTGTTATTATTTTTATGTCTTGGTAATGGGGTTGGGGCGTGCCTGGGTGGGCACGTGGCAGTCACTTGAACATCTAGCAGGAGTCGGTTCTCTCCTTCGGCTACGCGGTTCCAAGGATTGAACTTAGCAGGTCAGGCTGGGCAGCAGGCACCTCACTGACCCCTTCCGCTGAATTTTAAGCTCTGAATTTACCTCTCAAATGCAAAGACACCTCCTACCAAATCTCAGGATGTCACAGGGCAACAAGGCAACATCTTTGGCTGAGATCCACGACCTACCTGCTCAGTTCACAAGATCTTTAGGGCCCTTAGATAAGTGGGGGCAGGCCTACCGAGGCGTTTTAAGGGCAGGCTGTAAATGGCAAAGAGATCCTAATTGCCAAAGGCTAACTATAACTTTCTAAGCCAGAGAGAGGCCACTGCGATGAAAGGGATGATACGCTCCCAGAGTAACCCAAGGAGAACCAAATTGCAACGCGTTCTCTGGAGTGCCTGGCTCTTTGCAGTGGTCTTGTGGATGGGGCTGCCGCTGGTGTGGCATGTGAACTGCCTTTTGGCAACCAGATCCTATTTTAGATGCGCTGAGAGCTGAGTCCTATTTTAGATTGACTCATGGAAGGAACCCCGTGGTGACTCTGTAAATCAGAACGTTCGTTTGCATTGCAAATCTTTCTCTCCTAAGTAATCTTCAGCTCCTTAATTTTACAAATCGTATATTGTGAATTTAAAAAAAAAAATTGTATATTGGATTTAACAAAGTACACTTGGAGGGCACGTGGGATCCATTTTAGCCCTGGAGTTTGGGATTGTAGTGGAAGGAAGGTCTTCCCTTTCATTCTCCCTGGAGAGTTGGCATGGCTGTCCTTGATTTCTGGATGACAACTTTGGACAACTTCCTTCTGAGGAAGAGCATGAGCCTTAGTTATGGGTCACTGCCAGCACCAGAACATGGAAGGAGGCAATGTCCTCACGGGTGTCAAAGGAGATGGAAATGTGCTGTCTGGCTCAGAAGGTCTGGGAGAGGAGAGGAGACTCAAGCAGGAGGGTCTAGGGATCACAACGGAGTGGAGGCCGGAATTTCAGAAATAAGTTACCAGAGGTGCCCAACAGCTCCAACTTCAGCGACAGATAGATCCCACTGAGAAAGGAGAGCCTGCCTCTGTTCCAATCTAGTCTGGGGAAGTGACAGGGAGGGCTTTATCTGAAGGCTAGATGGAGGAGCCAGCGAGAGACTTTCTGGGTTCTTACATGGGGGTGGGGGGGTCAAGTACACTTAGGTTTTTTTGTCCTGTGCACAGAAGTAGAGGAGGCTGAGCTTGAACATTGCAACTCAGTTCCTCGGGGATGCGACCAAAGCAGGTGCCCTCTGATGGCCGGCCTTGACATATCCCGTTCTCTTTCACCATTTCATGCAACACCAGAAAGCCAGGGAGATGGCTCAAAAGTCACATCATAAATGATGAGTTGGCTCAGTGAATAAAGGTACCTGCTGCCAGTTTACAGCAGGAGAGAGCCAACTCCCTGCAAGTTGTCCTCTGACCTCTACCTGCGTCCTGTGACCCAGATGTGCTCCCCTCCCCACAGAAATGAATATAGAGTTTAATCATAAATTTAAATAATAAATGTTTGCATCATGTATTCAAGGTATTCCTAATGACCGATTTGCTCTCATAAAGCAAAGCCATCTTTGCACAAATTGATACATCAGGTATCAATACATCAAGCATCAGGTAGCACAATTTCCCAACTTCACAGGGATCCTGTGACAGAGGCTCCCCTTCCAGTTAGCAAGTAGGTCTAAGATTTCAGTCGAGGGCGTGTCTTCCACGTCAGCCTCAACCACTGCTAACCTTCCAAGCCACTGAACTTTGCAAGTCACTGTGAGACCCAGGGACTCCCTCAGAAGACCTGCTCAGTCTTCTAACCAGATGGGAAGACATTCCCAAGACACAGACTTGATTTTGGGAAAATGCAGAAGGCGCCCTGTGAAGTTCCATCCCTGCTGGAGCTTGTTGAAAATCCACACATGTATCAGTAATTATTTAACAATCAGGTTCTCCTAAACTTTTATGCCGTTTATACAGTGTTTAATTTACATTGATTTTTTTTTCCATTTTACATGTAGTAATTAATTTTGTCTTGCTGACAGATGATTCTCGGGGACTGCTTTCCAGAGACAGTCCTGACAGATACTTTTTAACCCTTTGTCTTCCCGTGAGTCCTTTTCTAGTCTTGGGTACTGCTGGCTATCAGAAAATGATTTCTTGGAGTGATTGGGGCTTGGGAAGAAACGGAGATGGGAGGCGAGCTTCCATTTAGAGGGCGCTTCCATTTAGAGGGCTTGTTTATTTAAGAGTATGGTAGGAGTGAGATTTCTTTAAAGCTCTTTAACATGAGTGAGACAGGATGGAAAGATCTTTGTAGTTTTAAAAGACATTGTAGAAACCCCCAAATTTGAAAATAAAGAAGTGTTTTGTGGTTTTTTTTTCCCTCTTTAAATCCATGTGTTGCTTTGACATCATGCAGGCACCAGGGCATCTCACAGATATCCTGACATCCTGCGGGTACCAGGGCATCCCACAGGCACCCTAACATTCTGCAGGCACCCTGACATTCTGCAGGCACCAGGGCATCCCACAGGCACCCTGACATCCTGCGGGCACCATGGCATCCCAGAGATACCCTGACATCCTGTGGGTACCAGGGCATCCCACAGGCACCCTGACATCCTGTGGGTACCAGGGCATCCCACAGGCAACCTGACATCCTGTGGGTACCAGGGCATCCCACAGGCACCCTGACATCCTGTGGGTACCAGGGCATCCCACAGGCACCTTGACATCCTGCAAGCACCTGCTTGCCTGTCCTGCCTGCTTGGTGTCCAGGTGTCCAAGCGAAGTCTGGGTGCCTGCAGGATGTCAGGGTGCCTGAGTGATGCCCGGGAGCTTTCAGATTTGGGCAGTGAAGCCCACCTTCAGGCTGAACTTTACCATGCTTGGTCTCAGGCCTATACTATAGCCAAGTGAATGTCCATGATCAGAGCAGCCTGCTGCCTCCAAAAACCATGGTGATGCCCATGATCCATGCCCCTGCCACACTAGCTGGACTTAATTTTCTTTTATTTGTTTTGTTTTTTCTTTTTCTTTTCTGTTCTTTTCCTTCTTCATCCTCCTCCCCCTCCTCCTCCTCCTCCTCCTCTTTCTTCTTCTGGGCACAGGAATGGGAGTGTGAAACAGGGAGGAATGGGAAGAGTGTTTTATTGAGATACATTGTATGAAACTCAAGTTATTAGTAAAAGTATTGTAAAAAGATCCATGTGTTCCAAAAACTATCCATATGATGGGGAAAGCTTCAGATATGAGGGCATAAAATTGGAGCCCCAGGTGCCAAATCTTATGCACCTTTTCCTATGCAAGAATTTCTGTTCCACTTGGCCCGTCTCTGGAAGATGTTGGAAGATACTGTCAGACCAGAGCAGAGTAGTCTCTGAGTCTATAAAATGAAGGCAGAGATAAGAGCACAGAATTTTCTTTTTAAATGTTGGAACGAAGAAACCTCTTGAAATCTTTAAGTTGGGACAATGTACCTGTTATTACGACCGAGAAGGACATTGCTGCCTTCTTTTTGAGACTCTTCCTCCTAGGTGACCTTTTAAATGTGGATACTGCTCAAGTCTCACTTTAATATTAATGAACGGTGTGTACGATAGAAGGAGGCTCGAGTCATTCTGATATTTCGCACGTTGGAATATCTGCCTGCACATCCAGGTCTGCTCTGTGGGTTTGCCGCAGTCCTGTAAGCGGCAGAGGGACTTCAGCTGGGATCCCCCCAGCATGGAGCTGTCTGTGGACCGGCCGTATCTCAATCAGAAGACATCATCCCTTGCAGATAGATTACCCCACGAGTATGCACATGTCCCAAGGCCACTGGGCATCTCTCAGACTCTGGATATTGTCCATGTGTCCCTGCACTGTGTGTGAGCCATCCATGACTTTCCTCAGCTAGACTTTTCCCTAGGTCAGCTTTAAGGAAGAGCCTGGGAAATGGTGGTGGGGGCAGACCTAGGTCCCCAAGGTGGTTTTGTGTGCCATGATTCTCTGTCCTTGTGTTTTCGTTCATCCTCGTGGCATCTATCACTACAGTGATAGATGGAGGGGACCTTTCTCTCCTTGGTATATCTCCCAACAGTTCCTGGCAGAAAACAGAAAGTTCTCCTTTTGTCTGTCATTTCTACCTGTACACTGCAGTGCAGCTTCTGGGAGAGACAGGTGCCCGAGCACAGTGTTTCCCGACCGTGTGCGCACACACACCACTCGGCTCTCCAAACGGGGTTGTACAGCGTTTTACGAAGACGTATGTGCATGACCACGTGATGTGTGAAAGGCGTCGGGTGTGTTCGCGAATGTCCCCCCCCGCGATGTGTAATATGCACCTGTGGTGTGCGCACGTGCTTGTGTGTGAAGCTGTCAGGGTGTGTGTGTGTGTGTGTGAAGTGTGACTTCACCCACCAGTGGGCATGTGTCCAGATCGTGGGGCTCCACCCCCCCCCCACAATCATGTTCTATATCTTTGTGTTAATTATTCATGTACAATTAGCGGCTGGGTCTCCCCTTCCCAACTGATCACAAGCAATCTCACTGCGTTTGTAGAATAGTCACGTGGCCATCACGTTCCAGCCAGTCCCTCCCAGTGGTGCTATCATTGTGACCTGAACTGGTACCTGCTCCCCAGCACCCCACCTGCGTGAGAACAGCATCGTATTTGGGCTGAGGAGGAACTGTGTTTTAAAGAAAATTAATTTAAAAAAAATATTCAGATCTCAAGAAGTTCCAGCAGCCATCCTAATCTCTCCATGGCAGTGCTCACAAGTACTGTCGCTCCAGACGATTCTTCATTTATTCTCCACCCCCCACCATACTCCAACCCAAACTCCCCACGGCTGGAGATTAGTCTTTTGTGAGGCAGGTCATCAAAGCTTTCTTAAAGTCCCAGTAAATTATACCCCTGGTTTCCCTCTTCAATTCCTTTTTGTTACTTTTTCAAAATATTCTATTAGTTTTGTTACGTATGATCTCCCTTTTGTGAATCCATGCTGAATATCTTTAATTAAATCATAACTTTCCCTATTTTGTCTCTGATTAGTGTTTCCAATATCTTCCCCACTGCTCAAGTCAAGCTTACTGGTGTTTAATTTCCTTGATCTCCCTCAGAGTCATTATTAAATATAGGTGTTGCATAAGGGTTCTGGTCCACCCGCACTCCTCCGGCTTCTCGGGGTATTTGTTAATCGGCCCCCTGTCTCCTCGCCTCCTCCCGCACAAAGTTGAAGATGGCTCCCACTTGCTCCAGAGTTATAAGTCCTTAGGTAGCCTACTTTCCTCCTCACCTGTTCTGCTGCGACGCTGATCTCCTTTGGAAATATTTTCTTCTCCTTCGGAAACACTTGTCTGTTGCAGGCATCTGCTCTTGTCTTCTCTTTGTGGATATAAGAAGGCAAATAAAGTCACTTTATTTAATTATTTTTTTGGCAGTTGTCACACTTTTCCCAATACACCAGGCTCTCTGCCTCTTTAAGTTTATTTTATTCTCTCTCTCTGGACAGGATCTCACAGGATGTCATTATGGAGCCCAGGCCAGTCTCCAAGTCTCAAGTCCTCCTGCCTCTGCCTCTCTAGTCTGGGGTTATAGCCGTCTGCCACCAGACGGGGCACCTCATTGGGTTTTAGAAAAGCATGCTTCCCGTGCATGAAACTCTTGAGTTCAGTAGCAAGCACAGGAACGGGGGTGGGGCATGGGGGAGCACCACAGACCCAATTTCTAGTACCGTTTTGCTAAGTCCCTGTTTCAGGAACTGGTATTTCCTTCCCCACAGGTTCATAACAGTTAATCCAGGGCAGAGTGCTGACCTTCAGCAGTTCCAGGGGAGGTGGGAGGTCCTGGGGCTTCCCTGACAACCACCGGCAGAAGAATCTGGCTCCCATTATGGGTTGTAGGGAGGTGTAAAGTTTCCCACATGTCTCCCTCTCTTGGAAGTCTTTCATCTGAAGTCAGCTCTAACCTGGAAGTTCTCCGTTGCTTTCGATCTGTGCCGCATCTCTGATCTGCCTCTGTGTTTGACGGATGTGTTTCTGCTATCCAGGGACTTGCTCACCTTCGGGCAGTATTGTGGGCTCAGCCTCAAATGGAATTTGCTTCTCTTTCTGGCTTCCATTCCCTGGACTCAGATAAAGGGCTGCTCCCGCAGAAGGTGCCAGCCCCTGCCTTCAGATGCTTGGAACGGCAGGCGTTCTTGTGAAGGGCATGGGCTCCAGGGGCAGCTTTGGAGCCTGACCCGAGGTCCCAAGGAGCCTCCTTACACATCCTTCTCTCGCTCCCTACCTGACCTCATTTCCTCTTCCACCACACACAGTACAGACAGCTCATTGAGCTAAAATGCTGCTCTCTGGTTGTAACTTCTACGCCAAGTTTAAAAGCGAGATCTTTCCTAGAAACCCACAGGCAGGCTCGACCTACATAACACCGAAAGGGCGAGGGTGGTGGCCCGGAACAGAAGGTGCCAGGCTCTTCCCCTCCAGCAGGGGCTGCTGGCCTTATGCAAGAATCCAATTGCAGAGGCGACATCAGCCAAAAGAAGAAAAAAAAAAAGTCAAGAAAGTATGAGTCATAATTAGTCCTTTTGACATTGTTTCACATCAAAAGACACACAGTCTGTGTACTGTGTCCCTTGTCCCTAACACAGAAACTGCTGGAGCTTGCAGGCACAGAGGGATTTGAAATTTTCAAAGCTTAATAAGGGCTGTACACACACACACACACACACACACACACACACACACACTCCAGTTTTTTTTAAAGTGCATTTAATTGGGTCAGAGAGGCTGTTACCTTGGGGGGTGGTCTCGGAGATCGCTCAACCACCTTTTTAAGTTACCATGTTGTGTTCTGACCACCTGTGATACCCTACAGATCTGCCAGTTGTCCGGTATCAGATCCACCCATGAGAATCAGGGAGCCCAGGACTCTCTCGGAGCCCAAGAGCTCCTTTCTCCCCAACTGCTAGCTCTCCACAAAGAGAGGCCAATGTCTCCCGCCTCAGAGTTACGGAGCTGCATGTCGGGGGCTTGCCATTCTGACATTTACCAAGATGCCCGAGACCCAGATCCGCACCCGACATCTCCATCCTTTCCACTGAGGCTCCGACAGCTGCCCCCCAAGACCCGGAGGGTTGGCCTCAGTCAGCCCCGGTACCTTCTTAGCAGCAATTAATAGATGAACTTTGTGAGTGAAAAAAAAAAAAAAATCAAAGTCACAGGTGCTCTGTAATAACGACTGGAGCATTTACAGAGTCGGACATTCTGTCATTTAATAAACCTGAAACGAAAAAGCTTTTGTCTGTGAGAGGTGACCAATAGGAAAAGAGTTGGGATTATATGATATCTCATAACTTAATCATATGGCTCTTAAGAGGGGAGCGTACACAGCTGTGTCTCGCTAATATGCATGCAATATGTGTAAGCTGATATGCTTTAATTTGAAACTTGTTTTTAGCAGGAAGAAAGAAGCGTTTAGATGAGGGACATTAAGATTCAATATTAACCATTTTTCCCCCCCTTTGGGCAAAATTAGTCACCACTTGATTTTTCTAAAGCAGTATTCTATTATTATTATTATTATTTTATAATTTTTTTGCTACACTGAGATGTGTCCAAGCATCTTTAAAGTATGGAAGAGGAAGACAACATGTTTAGCCATCGAGGGACAATGGGTTTGGAAAGATGGACACTGGTTTTTTTTTTTTTTTTTTGACTCTCAAGTCTCCTGTTCGATCCTTCAGGCCTAGGGACAGGGCAAAGGTTACTGTAGCTTGGAAATGGCTCCCGGCTTTGTGCCTCTCTTGTCAGGCACAGTCTCTGCCATTTTAATTGTCACTTTGTGCTACTTTAACCTGAATTATTTAAGTATATTTGCCTTAATAATCTTACCACCACCGCCACCCCCCCCAAAAAAAAAACCCACTAAGACAAAGGAATTGTAGATTAGAGACTTTTTATTTTCAGGGCAAAATGATACGGATAAGTGAACATCAACTGACCAGAAATTATTTGCTTCTGTCTGTTAGACACGTAATGGAGTCATTTAACTAGTCAAATTAGGAGCCGCGGAAAGCACCATGCTTCATTACTGAGTTCGAATGGGCACCATTTTACATTTACGTCAAAAATTATCTCATAGCAAATTAATGTTTTTATTGTGCCGAAAAGCTGGAGTTACGCGGTGTTAGCACCACCTAGAGGCTGCTCCGGGAAGTGGCGGGAAGGGAAGGCCGCACAAGCCAGGGCCTGAAGATCAGGCTAGAGATGCAGCCCTGACCCGGGTAGGGAGGAAAGGCGGAGGGCAGCTTTCCTGATCTCAGCTTGATGCTCTGTGTTCCACAACACCTGGAAGTGGCCCGCTCTCAGACTCTGATACTCTCTTAAGTCCTGTACGGTACCTCTACTCGCGACGTTGAGACTTCTATGTATTTGTTTTTGTTCTGTGTGTATGGGTGTTTTGCCTGCGTGGGTGCCTGTGCATCACACGTGCGCATTTTTCCACGCCGGGGCTGGAACAGGGCATAGGATCCCCTGTAGCTGGGGTTACAGGTTTTTGTGAGCTGCCGTGTGGGGTGCTGGGAATCAAACCCAGGTTCTCTGTAGTACCGAAGGTACTGTTTCCCACAATGTTCAGCCCACGTCTTTGTATTCCTTATTTCTCTTTTCTGGTTCACCTGAGCCTCTCCACCCAAAGACTTACATTGTATCCAAACATCAGATGTACGCCAAAGCACTGTTTCTAACATAAAGGCCACCCCCCCCACCCCCACCCCCCACCCCCGCCATGACTGTAACAACGAAACATCATTATAACCTTTCTTTTGTTAGTGTCAAAATTTCCCACTTTGGGAAGATGTATGGTGTATATGATACTGTTTCTTTTAAAACCACTATGAACAGTCTCAGTTCTCCATCCAAACAGGTTACGAAGGTTCGCGGGCGCCCCAAGAGTGCCGGCTCCCGCTTAACGCAGAGAGAAATAACTTAGAATAAAATGGCAAGCCCTTCCCAATAAAAATATTTATGAAAATGATCTGAAAGCAGTCGGTGGCTCTGGGAGAGCTGAGCATACTCTCAGAGCAGAAGCAAAGAGGAGAATCGAAGCATATAAATAGCATTGAGAACTGGAGAATATTTCTAGACAATATTGATGTCTAAAATATATGTGAATGACTGCGTAATGACCGAGGCAGACATAATTCAAAGTACAGTCAGAATCTGGCCTCCAACTCACAGCTTTCAATTCTCCCGGAGACATCTGCTTGCTGAGAAAGCCTTCTTAACAGCTGCTCCGTGGAAAGGGGACAGAGCCCAGGGCAAGGTGGGGATGCTGAGAGATTCAGGGGGCTCCCAGGTGCCAGACCTCGGCTGCAGGACAAACTAGTGACTCCTCACTCTCCAGGGCGTATAGAGCCATTCTGTTCATGCAGGGGGAGGTGGAGGAAGGAGGCTGATTTTGGGGATCAGGGAGCAAAAGTCCGCGCAGGTGCGGGATGCCTGCCCAAGGCTACAGCATCTCTCAAGAGCTGTATGGCAACTAGTGTCTCACAAGCCAGCCTGGCCTCTGGCTTCACCTAGACTCACCTACTCTGGCCTCACCTCCCCTCACCCGCTGAGCTGCCCCTCTCATGGTCTTAAACTTTTCCTCATGCGCTGAGTAGAAACTGGAGATCCTTTCAGAAGAAATTGCAGGTGTAGTTTTTCAGAACAAAACACAACGCTCTGACTTACAATAAGAACATGCCCAAGCAAACAGACAAACATCTGTGCTGCTCTTAATAGTCTCAGTCGGTTCTTAACTTGAAAGCTGCTGGCCTAACCAACTTGCAGACAGAACCAGGGGATGGGGAGGGGGTTGTGGGGAGGGGGAAGAGGCAATACGCCTGAAGATTTCTCAATAGTTTCAGCAAAGATGCAGGCATTTGAAGGTTTCAGAGATAGGATCTCTTTCTTAGGAAAATAAATAGTTGTGGACCCTCAGGTGAGCCAGCTAAGTGTAGTATTTTACATCCATGCTACGTTCAGAAGTTCAAGAGTTCTGCTATCACCCAGAGACCCGCAGAGAGGATGAGAGACGGGACCAGGGAGACTGATATCCGAGAGTGAGTTCTCTTTTGTTCTGTCCGGAGCTTTGTGTGTGTGTGTGTGTGTGTGTGTGTGTGTGTGTGTAGCTTAAGCTACCAGCTCAGTGGGATTTCTTTCAAACAGAAGCAACAATGTTAAGAGCTAGCTACAAGCACTGTGGTCTTCTCTTCCCCTTTAAAATGCAAGAGGAGGGTGGGATTTTTTTTTTCACCTCTTCTCATGAATCTTGCCTGCCAGAATGTCTCAGACTTCATGTTATGTTTACCAAGGCCAGGCCGGAGGATCGGATAATTTATAACCATCCCTATTGGGTTTTATGTAATAACTTTGAAACTCGTATAAAGTAATGATCCACAAACTCTTTTAATGTTCATTATAAAATATGAAATATTCCTCAGAACCATCGCAATTATGTGACCAGACATAACTGTTTCACACATGAGTAAATATAGGGAGGTTTAACATAACTTTATTATCTCCCTGTCTTTCCTTCACATTGATGTGATAATGCTGTTTTAATATTTTTTTTTTTTCTAAAGAAAAGTTAAGTAATTTTAGAATCTCTACCGAGGCCCGCTTTATTGGCTTTTGTAATAGAACTCTCAAATCTAATTGTATTTATGCACAGACTGACACTAGTAAATGCCGTGAATGGAGAGAAATGCCCCCCCCCACCCAGTGGTGTACTCCATAATTATGGAGAGCGGTGTCTCTGCTGACAGGACCTGGGGACCTAGGGAGTCCATCCGGGAAGTGAAACTACCAAGTAGGCCGGCTCTCTCCTGTATCCTTCTCCTGGAGATGATGCTCACAGATGTTCAGCAAAGGAACAAGTGAGTGCAGTACTGGGCAGAGGCTCTGGAGAGCTCCCTTCCCAAACCGTGCCTCCCTCCTCAGGCTCTATCTGCTCCCTGGCTCCTCTGGGGCATGGAGCTCATAGTGTGAAATTTTCTGTTTCTTAAGGAATTTTGTTTTTCCAGAACGCCACCTGATTTGATTAAAGTTGAATATTTTTGTGGCGGCTGGGAAGGGGGTGGGGGTGTTGACCTTTCTCCAGGCAGGGCTTAGGGATGGAAAGTCTCCTGAAGTGAGGTGGTGGGGGAGCCTAAGGACTGGGTTGAGCTAGCTCTGGAATCCCTGACTAGACCAGCAAGGCTGACAGAAGAGACGCCATGAAAAAGGAGGTGTCTCCGCCTTCACATCAGCAGAGGGAGGCAATGGGTCCCCTGCTCTTAACTGATCAACCTCATTCCGTCTCAATCATGCACCAGTCTTATATAAACATTTTGCAAAGTGTAGTGTGCACATGCGTCTCCGTGGACCTTGCAAAATGCAGACCCCGGCGGCAGGGATGGGGAGAGCCCAAGCTTTCTATGCTTCGCACTGCCTCCTGGATCATGCCCAGGTGAGCCACCCCCAGACCTTAGACTCATCTTCTCCTTGCTGCTCATCCTCATGGGGTGATGACAAGCCTTATGGAGGTCAAGCAAGGCCTCCTGGGGCTCAGTAAGGACATTATTGGTGGCCTGCTGGCTGGCTTCGGCACACGGAGGGGTGGGGTGTGTGTTTCCTCTGGCCTGCATCACGCTTACACTTTCGTTTTCAATTAGTTGCAAACAGCCGGAAGCATTTTGTTTTTTAACTTACATATCCGGATTTCTAGGCCTTCTGGGAAAATGTGGAATGCCCTAGACATAGCACAGGAGTCAATGGGGGTTGGGTTGCTATTCTCAGGAGGCAACTCTCTCTCGCGTAGTCCCCTTCACACTGAAGTGTTCTGCCTGGTCCTGAAACCACCCGAGGTAGCAGTGAGCTGTCCCCCAAAGCCTCTTGGTGGCTTGGCTCTCCACCAGTGATCAGAGGTAAGGGGCTTTTCAGAAGTGGTTGCTTCCAGAGGACTCTACCTTCACAGAAGGAACGACACACTAGTGGGTGTAGAGAATTCGAGGTCATCATCGTGAAAGGATGGAAACTAGGAGGCCGGGCTTAGTTGGAGGAAGTGGGCCACCAGGCCTATGAACAGACCATGCTGTCAGCCAGTCACCCACCGAGACCTCTGAAACTGTGAGCCAAAAGAACTCTTTCTTCTTTGGGTTATTTTTTTTTTCCCCCTCAGAAATCTGTTGTGATGACAGAGACCAATACAAACAAGGGACTGATGTCAGAGGAGGGAGGTCTCCCTAGCCCACGTAGGGCTGTGCAGAGGCCTGAGACTCTGAGGCTACCTGCTATGGGTTTCTCTGAAGTCCCCTGTGACTCTTACCTCACCCAAGTCCCAGGATCTCTCTCTCTCATGCCTTAACTGTGTCTTCAGGCAGTTCTGTCTCTGTCTCTCTGTGTGAGCTCCTCCTTAGCTCTCCTCAGCTCTCTAGCTCCCACAAGCAAGCCCCTAGAGATGGTGAGCTAATTAAAGACCTGACAGTCTGCCTTCCCTGAGGCCGTTCTTGGAGCCAGCAGGCTTGGTGGCAAGGCTCCTTGCTGCTTTCTGGTGGCAGGTGAGGGCCTAGCCCCAGTGTCTAGGCTACTGACTCTTGCCCTTTACCTGGGAGAGTGTACAGTTTGGATTGTCCTCAAATCTGGAATGTTCCTTATGCTTAGAAAAAAGTATGGGCACCCGTTCCCATGGTCCCTTGCCCACTCAGTCCCTTTGTCATATCAGTTGCTTCTGGAAACCAATGGACTACATTGGGGTTTAATGTAACAAAAACAAAAAACAAAACAAAAAAAAATCAAAACAAACACAGTCAGCTTTAACATGGTCATTTCTCTTGGGGAAATTCCCCCATGATGCTCCTGGTCACATGATGGCATTAGGATGAAACCATAAGGATAACCTTGCTTCCTGGACAGTGGATATCTTGGCATCTGGTTCCTTTAACAAGGGGGCTATCCATGTAGTGGGAGGGGCTTAGGGCCTTCACAGCGCTGACAGAAGCTCAGTTTTCAGTGCCCAGGGAGAAGTAGCTGGGAGCTTCTGATGAAGACCATAGGCTGTTGCCATGAGGCAGAGCCTGTTGGGCCCCAAGCTGATGCCCCTGATTCAGGTGTCTGTCCTGCAGAGCTTATCAAGACCGTGCTTAGAAACTCAGTATTTATCCTGAGCAGAATTCAGAATAATGTTTCAAAAATGGCTACTGTGAATGCTGGTTAGAAGCAGGGTGTTTTTACCACCATCACCTACAGTGGACAATTTAGGGGGCCTCGGGTCCCCGGCCTACCCCCTGCTGTGGAACATCTGTTTCAGGGGTGTTGGTAGGTACATCTAGGCTGTCAGGAGTCTCACACATGATGACTGGCTGGGCACTCATCAGCATTTGGCTGTTGGTCAGATAAATTTCTTATGAATTGACCCATCTACTTTTTCCTCCCTCCTCCATCCCCCGGAACTCCTGGTGAAACCATCAGGTTCGCCTTGAGTCTCTCTCAGAGGAGACTTGTAAGTACTCTGGGGACCCATAGAGATGAACTAAACGCACCTACGAGATAGACACAGGCGTTGTGGGGGCCAAGAGAAGTGTGCTGTGGCTTGGATCTATGCTGTCCCCCAAAAGGCTCAGGTGTTGAAGCTGGATCCGCAGCCAGTGCCGCCGAGGGGTAACTGTATCTCGAGGGTTCTGACCTCATTAATGGATCAGCACACTGATGGATTCATAGCCGAGCAGGCTCTCAGGAGGTGGGGAATCTCCTACAGTGAGTATCAACTGGGGCACCCTTGAAGGGCGTGTCTCTCCCTGACCCTCCTCCGTTCCCTGGCCACCAGCTTCCTCTGCCTCACCCCAGGCCTTAGCAACAGGGACCAATCAAGTGCAGAGCCCTATGAAACTGTGAACCAAAGGAAATCTTTCCTGCTCCAAGCTGCTCACAGCAGACACTTTGCCACAGCGATGGGAAAGAGACTAGTCCCAAATTCAGTAGTCTCCCTGGAGAGCAGGGGTTACTTTCCAAAATCTCCCTGATACCGAAAACCTTCAGCTACAGATGTCAAGATTTTCCTTACACGTGCACACCCATGATAAAGTCTTAACTTATAAACAGGCCCAAGAAGAGACCGGCAACAAAAAACTAGTAATAAAAGAACGGGTATAACGACAAGATATCATAAATAGAAGTTATTTAAGACGTATTCAATCACATATGGTGATTTCCGGAAGTTTCTATTTGGAGTTTGCAGACTGAAGCTGGGAAAAATGAAAGTTTAGAAAGTGAATGGCACAAGGTGGGGGGGGGGCTTGCTCCCCTCCTTCCTTGTTAACAGAACATCCCTATAAAAGCCTTGATCCCCTGATCCTTCTGCCTCCCCCACCCCATCTAAGTACTGAGATTTCATGCGTGGACCCCCATTGCCATGTCCAGGTTCGGAATATTCGGTGACATTCTCAAAGGAATGCTGAAAGGTCTGCACGCTTGAAAGACCGGGAGAACAGACTGCACCAGAGTGACAACGGGCCGAGCAAACTCAGTGAGCTCAGTCTTCCCCTGGTCGGAGCGAGTCTACTCAGAGAAGTGGAACACGGCATGTCTATCACATCGCCAGCCCAGGCACAGAAAGGTGGTGTCAAAATCAAGGACGAGAAGAGACGGAAGATTGAGAGGTCAGAAGCTGCCTGGGCCTCTACAAATGGAAAGACTTTAACTCAAAATCCAATGTTTTAGCCTTAAATAGCGGGCCATATCTGTAATCCCAGCACTGGGAGTCCGAGGCAGGAGGATCGTGAGTTTGAGATCAGTCCTGAGCTAGAAGAAAGCCCTTCTTGTCTCAAAAACACCCAAAACCAAACCCAAACCAACACCAGAAGGAACTGGCCAACCTCAGAGGAGTAAACCCGGCAAGCAGGACCCATACCTGCCACCCCTCGGTCTGTGGAAGCTTCTGCCAGCCCTCCTGTCTCAGGGTACGGAGGGCTTGGGAAGGAGGCAGGTCTGTGGGGCTGCAAGGAGGTGCAGCCAGAGTGTCTTAGAGCCCACTCTGGGGCTCTTCTCTTGCTACCCTCCATATTAATTGGAGAAATGACCGTACGATCCTCTGAGTTGGAAACTATTTTAAAGAAAAAAAAAAAGACAGAAAGAAAGTAAATTCATTTGTGATTTCTTTTAAACCACGCCCAGACAATATTGACGCTGGGTGGGGGGGGCGGGGGGTTAGTCAGCCCCCTTGGCTGAAGCACACCGGCTCTTCCCACGACAGGGCTGCCGGGGAAGACACTGCCTACTGATTCCTGCTCCCTTTCAGCTGTCCATACTATTATACGGAGCAGTAGGACTGTGTAGGGACCCTCACATCCCAGGCCCCATCCTTTCTGTTCGGAGGCACCTGAACATGGGCTATGACACTCTTCCGGGAGGCGTCCCTAGAAGACTTTATCCGAGTCCCTGCAAGGAGTGCACACCTGAGCACAGTTTCGTCTCCATCCCACCAGCCAGCCTCCCTGACAACAGAGGAGCAGAAGTGCTCTGTTTCACCCAGGAACTCTCATGCTAAAATATATAACGGGCCATGTAAAGGAAAGAAATTGATACAAGGTCTCAAAAATAGATTCGTAATTCAGTAATAGCTGATAAACTAATAAATATCTACCAGTATTATATTTCATACCTTCCCAAAGATATCTGAGGAGCACTTAATTGTTACTGACTAATCAATTATTCAATTAACCTTCTTCTTATTGAATATATATTTGATACAACTTTTTGAAGCTTCAGCTTTAAAAGGCTGCTATCGATTGAAAGTTCCGAGGCCATATGGCCTGGTTATTGGATTTGTGCTGTCGTGATTGACAGCAGGGACCAGTAATCTCATGCAAATATTTCAGATGATGTGCAGTCTTGGCGATGAGTCCACAATGGCGATGTTCATTCTGTAGATAAACGTATTTATGTGCACAAGTGTCCATACACACGGCAGAGTCTCCGCCTCGTCCGTGCAAGTGGCAGCCCTGTGCACACACACGGAGTTGGCCCCATCTAGTGCAAACACTGGTCTCAATCCAGGCCCACTCCAGACATGAGCCCAGTGTTCCGAAGAGTAACTGCCTCATCTCACAGTCCACCCCCCCCCGCCCCCCCCTGATATTTCAGTGATTCAAATTTCGGAGTTCTTCTATTTAAACAAGATAAGGGAGCAGCCGTGTTCCCAGATTCAAAAATTGAATTGCATGAGTCTCGGGCTTGAGAGTTGAAAAACACAATCATTTCAGTTCTCAGAAGATCTCTTCTCTCCTGTCTGGTCCTGTGTGACTTCTCTAGAATCTTCTTAGGTAACTTTAGGTTTGTAAAGTGCTGACATTGACTGCCTGTCTTAATGTCACTTTTCTCCCTATGAGAGACTTTGGGGTCAGTGTGCAGAATTGAGTCATGGTCACCATATGCATGTAGGGGGATAAGTCAGAGCTCAAAGCTGTGTTTGAGAAATCACTGGAGCTGGGCATGGCGGCTCACACCAAGACTCCTGGCACCTCAGAGCCAGAGACCCGTTTGGAACCCTAGTCTGAAAAGAAAAAAAGAAAAGAAAAAAAAAGAAAAGAAAAGAAAAGAAAAAAGAAAAGAGAAACAGAGAGAAGGGAGAAAGACAGAGGATGGAGAGAGACACATAGAGAGATAGAGAGAGGAAAAAGAGAGAGAGAGAAAGAGAGAGAGAGAAACAGACAGAGACTTACAGAGAGAACCAGTGACAGAAAGAGAGACACAGAGAGAGTCTGGGGTGACGGCTCAGTGGTCAAGAGCACTTGATGCTCTTGTAGAGGACCTGAGTTTGGTTACCAGCATTCACACTGGGTAGCTCATGACCACCTGTAACTCCAGCTCGAAAAGACTGGACGCCCTCTCCTGGTCTTCACCCGCACCTGCACTCGCTTGCACATACACACAAACATACACACAAACCAAAGTTTTTGAAAAGAAAGAAAAGAATACAAAAATGTCAAATAAAGTCTGTGCTTTGCCATTTGGGGTTATATAGAGCCGTGCGTGCACACGTATGACTGCAAATTCTTTTGGAGATCAAAGAAAAAATATCTACCAACTAGATCTAAACTGCGCCTGGCTGTCCCTTTGCCATCTGATCTGCAGGGAGGTCTGTGTCAGGATCTTAATTGACACATTCTTGATAATGGGGCACTTAAAAATTACCCACGTCCAGGAACGGGAATAAAGTTGAATCAGGTGCCTCTACAGGAGAGAGCACCATGTAGCCATAAAATTATATTGCAGGGGAGTAATTAATGGTACAGAGAAACATTGGCAGTGTCAATAACATTTAGTGAAAAACTGGACCTGAAACATAAATTTCACAAAACATATATGATATAGTTATGCCTCGGAAAAAAAAAAAAAAAGATAGAGTGGATTTATAGTCGGAAGGCCCAGGGGGTATTTCTAGAAGGCAGGAAATAATTCTTTATTCTTTGTGCTTCCCCCATCTTCTGAGTCATCTATATGTTTTAGTAACTAGCCCCCGAAGATCACGAAATTAACAGCGTTCAATAGCTCAGAACCAAACTCATTTGACGCATCTGACTGTCCCGGAAAGGACTTGTTTTTGTGTGTGTGGGGGGGGGTCCCTCCTGACCCCCTGAATCCTCTTTATCTTCTCCCCCCTTCAGGGTGGCTCTCTGACATGTTGAGCTTCGGATACCCAGATGGTCTGCTCCCGCCCCTCCCCTAAAATAGCCACAATCAAGATATCAGCAAAGAGGTTCTATCCCCAAAATACCATCCCCAGGCTGACCTCCTTAATGCAGGCGCATTTTGGTAAATCTGCGCCTAATGATTTTTTACATTAAGCCCCAGCTTGTGTTGGGTCCTTGTGAGGCGCAGTAATTTAAGAACACTCATTTTGCACATTCCGATCCCATTATGCTACATTGTTACTGAATAAAGACTGGTATTATGTTGCTCCCATAAAGGGCAGAAGTGGCCTGAATTTTATCTGCTGAACGAATCAATCTGGATTATGTCAGCTGAAAAGAATTGCAGGCTGCAGTCTACCGCAGATGGGGGGGGGGGGGGAGGATACTTTTTTTTTTTTTTAAAGATGTATCTGTTCCTTCTGAATACGCGAACCTAGATAATACCTTGTGGTGACTGAAAAGTAGTTTTTCTCCGATTTATTTTTTTTTTCTTTCCTACAAAGAGTGCACCAATTATCATTTCAACATAGCATCTTAGGGGATCAAGTGAGCACTGAGGACCATTTCCCCATATTAATACTGGGCTGTGTTTAAGTCGCCCCACTGCCCGTTGGGGCTGTGGGAAAATGACTGGACAGATAATGAGGAAAGAACACAGAAAAGACAGGAGGGTGGGGTTTGGCAAGGACCGGGGCTATTCAAACAGCTCCACCAGGGAGATGGAAATAAGCCCTTCAAGAGGCTGGCCCTTCTTTCCTTCCTTTCTTTCTTTTTAAATTTAAGAAATAGTTTCCCTTCGGCGGGAGGGGGGGCCCGGGAAGGGGGGGGGGAGACACATTTAACCCTAACTCCGTCTTGCCCCTCCATCAGCCCTTTCTCAATATCGCTTTGAAATGGATAGTGCACATTTGAAACAGTTCGCCCCTTTGCAATCGGTTTCAGAAAACAGGGTCCAATTTCCAGTCCCTCCGCGCAAATTTCTTAGCATGCGGCGGTGTCATTCAATACCTGAGTGCAGCGTGGTGCCTTCACCCTCACTTGGGAAAATACGGTTGGAACCCCTCCCCCAAACAGTTTGCGTGATCTTTGAGCTGACTGTGAATAAAATCCACCTCTTCCTCCTCTTCATTCCTTTATGTGTGTGTGTGTGTGTGTGTGTGTGTGTGAGAGAGAGAGAGAGAGAGAGAGAGAGAGAGAGAGAGAGAGAGAGAGAGAGAAACTTTGAAACTCAGGATGGTGTCTACACACCCAGTAAGTTACTTAAACGGCCATCACGTAACGGCTGCAGTTTATAAGCGCCCCCCCTCCCCCATGCCCCAGCCAGTGTGATGCGGCCCCTTCCAAATATTTACTTTACAGATGAATAGCCTCTCCTAATATTATTATGTCCAGGCTTGCTAGATTTCTATGCAGCAAGCCTAATTCCACCATCTGTAAAGTTCTAGATTTTTATAATACTTCTAAGCTGTTTCTAATCTATTTTTACTGCCTTGTTCTGTCCTGAAATGTCAAAGAGTGCAGACTAGGTCTAGGAATTAACATGACAGTTAAGAAACTTGGCGAGGCTCTACAGCAGATTGTGACATTAGCGGAACACAAAGGGGACGGCAGAATTAACATTAATGCGTGCTTGCAGACACTATAAAAATCTATATGTCCGCGATCAGGGAATTGAAAATCAGGCCCCGTTTGTTTTTTTTTTTTAAGGACACCGCTATTAAAGACAGATCTTTACAGCGATGGGAGATTTCCATATGAAAGGCGAGTTACTGAGAAGCAGGGCCCTGGCCCCTTCTGGAAAGTACAACAGGTTTACGTCCTAGGTCAAGCAGGCATATGGCTGACTCTGGCTGCCAACGCCCCCCCCCCCCCCACCCACCCCGGTTTCTTTAATCTGCGATGAAACTGACTTGAAAGCACTAATAACATTTTCCCCCACAGCTGGGGAAGCGATCATGTGGTAGACGTACCTAGAAGAAGGCTCATTTGTTTAGATTCACAGATTGAAAAAATAAATCACGCAGGGCCAACTTTTAATTTCATTTTAGGAAGGTTTCAAAGAGCTGTCTGGAGGAAGGCATGCTGAGTTGTGTGTTCTCTCTCTCTCTCTCTCTCTCTCTCTTTCCCTCCCTCCCTCCCTCCCCTTTAATTCTTCCTTGGTGATTATATAAACACTAATGACCTGACCTCCCTGGTGGGCTCCTGGATTCTGATTGGGGACCTCTGAGTCCTGGCATTTTAACCACGTGACTACAGCCACAAGGAGGGGTGGATGGAGCCAGTGCAGTTCACGGGTTCCTGGGGTGCAGGCTCAAGACCCCGTTCTTCTCGCCTGTGTGACCTCAGGTCAGTTTAGCAACCTCTCTGGACCCAGAGTCTTCATTCCAGAGAGCAGGGAACAAATGCGTTCCCACAGGGTGGCTTTCCCGGGGTGGAGTATGCCTCTGCGAAGGCCCAGCTTACCGTGACTGTCCGGCAGTTACTTTTGTTCTTTTGTTTTTAATTGGAGTGGAGTGGTAAGACTCTGTGAGGGTGGAGGGGGGGCAGGGAGTGAAGTCCTGGCCTTTAAACATAGTCTGCTCCCCATGGAGTCAGTGCAGCTGCTATCAAAGAAATCTTTCTTCTAGAAAGACCTCTGATCCCATGTGTACTCTGGGTGCCTCCCTACTGGGAGGCTGAGGGCTGAGACACAGCTGCTAGCTCAGATCTTAGGCCTGTCTGCTTTGCAAGCCAGCACCCCAGGCCTCTGTTTATCCACCTGTAAAAAGGGCACAATAGTACCTCGTAGTTCTGAAAGCAAAGTCAGTCAACCAACAGGAAGCCCAGTATAGATACAAAAGGAACCCGAGTCAGTATTTGACAGAGATTCCCGCACACATGTAGCCTTTGCTGCCCTGGTCACTGTAGCTGAGATGTAGGACAAGCCTAGCCGCCCCCCCCCCGCCCCCCCAGAGCAGGTCAACAGAGAAAGACAATCTGATAGATACACAGGGGAGTATTAGTCAGTCGTAATAAAAAGAACGAAAACATGTTCCTCGCGGAAGGAAAACGGATGAAATCGGAGGTCATCGCGTTGCGTGAAATAAGCCAGGATACAGAGAAGGAAATACCCAGTGTTGTGTCTCGTGTGGAATCCGGAACGATGAAAGAAGAGAGGAAAACAGCAGAGTGGGGTGATCAGAGTTGAGGAGCAGAGTCAGGAAGGAGGGGGCAAAGCAGAGCTGTGGAGGGGTAGCTATAAGGACACTAGACACATTCGTGGAAACTTCACAATGAAGCCCAAGATTTGGACAACTAGTACGCAATTTTTCAAACGAGAAAAAGATCTGAAACCTTTCAGTTTGCCCAGGTGGGGCAGTATTTAAAAGCAATAAACCGGTATCTGATGAGAAAAATTTACAAAAGCCTTTTGGAGCCTGCTTTTCTCAGAGCTGCCAAGGATGGCTACGCTGGTCTGTCCATAGCAGGACAGGGTCAGCGCAGGCACACAGCCCCAGGGGGCTGAGGGAGGCTTGTCTGCTGTGGGCTTCTGCAGGGTTAGGGGCGTGCGGGATGTCTTTGGGAGAGTGTCTTTGCAACTGTTGACTTGGTCCAGCCTGTGTGGCTTGTCCCTGGGAAGGGACGACATCGGGACCCAGGGTTTCAAAATGATCTGGAGAAACCTTCCCTCTTACTAGGCTCCAGGGACCAAGTCAGCTGCCCCCACCCCAAGCTCTCCCGGCAAGCACTGCGTGATCCCCAGTAACAACAAGGACTTTGGGACCTGCTAGTCTGAGGAATCCCCTCCACCCTCTACCCCCGGGTGGCAGGTGTATTCTCTTGAGGTCAAGAAACTGTGTGGAGGAGGCCCTCACTGGCCAGGAACGCAGGGGCCTCTCTGCAAATGCTCCTCAGGTGTGCACTTACACGCATGCTCACGTGGCTCAGTCGGCTCTCCCAGGGGAGACCTAGCTGCAGCTGTGAGCCAGCCTCCCCCTCCCTCAGCATCTGCCTTAGCTTTCCCTCACTTTGACGTCCCCAGTGGCTCAGGCTCCTGCTACAGGGCTCGTGCTCACGCCTCTGGCTGGCGGGGCTGCACTTGTGGGCTCCTGCCCTCTCTTCCCCCAGTGCACCCCCAGGTAGCTCTCAGGGCCGGTTGCCTTACCCGGTCCCACCAGTAGATGGCGGCATCCGCACAGCACTGAGCTTGTGATTCCCACAGGATGCAATTCAGCTGGCTCTCACTGCTCACTCGGCACTCCAGGCCTTCCAAACCGACTGAACTTTCCAAATGTTCCAACAACAGCCCCGGGTCCCTAGAATCCCACAGGTAAGGTGAGAGGGAACTGGGGGCATCACTGAATCTAGCAACCTCTGTCTCAGAAGTGCAGCTGGGACACATCTTTTAATTTTTTTTTTAGGGGAGAGACTTGCTCACAGTTAAAAATCTGGGACATTTTACGGAGCACACCGGGCCGTCTCCGAGAAGTCAGGAGATGCGAGGTCTGGGACTTGAGCAGTCTGAACCACAGTGGGTCCCCACGCTCTGCTGTACAGCTTGGGGGCTCTCAGAGCCACACTGATGTCTGCGGTTCTCCCAGGGATACGAGCTGTCCTGGAGGCCGATGGCCATAGCTGTCCAAGCCAGTCTTGTTAGCATCTTTCAACACTGTAGCAACAGCTATTTACTGCAGGGTCCCGGGCCTCCCAGCCCCGGGCGCTTCCTTCATGTCGGAATCCACAGAGACACTCACAGTCTGCTGTCACTTGCCCAGTAGCACAGCTGGGAGACACATGCTCAGGCCCCTGTGGCTTGTTGGCAGCAAGCTCAGGTGGAGCCCTGGGAGAAGGCCTGAGGCGTGCATTTCCGGCCATGGCCCCCAGGAGGTGCTATCCTCACCAAGAACACTCACAGGGCTGTGGGAGACTCTGATGACAGTCCTGCTCAAGACCTGTACCCGGGTTAAAGCAAACAACTGACAAGAGCTGTCTAAAGACATTGAGAATGAGCTCTTGGCATTAGAATTTACTCCCCCGCCCCCCCCCCCCCACACCACCACACACACTTTAATTTGCTAATTTATTTACTAAGACAGTCTGTAACTGCGAACAGGAGTGTGGCCCAGCAGGGGTCAGTGTGCTCAGAACTGGGATCTGAACTTAAGCCCTGTAAGTTATGACTTAACCACTAGTCTCATTTCACGAGCTTGGAGAGGTTAAGACGCCTATCAAAAGTTGCACAGCTGGTGAGCTGCACAGGCAGATTTGCAACCCGTTCTTCAGGGAGCCATTATTTCTCGCCATGTTGCATAGCTTACTCATGTGGTGCTTTCTGGAAATGTTAACTGTCATCCCTCACCCCCAAAGCTACTGGTTTTCTTTCCAGATATTAAGTGCAATATTAGGAAAAATTGCTGCAATCTTTTTAGTTCTCAATGATGAAGCTGGTCATGTTTCTCTCTGAGAAACACAGAGTTAGGATGGGTTCTACTGAGTGCTTTACGTTGGGGTGGTTCCTGGCCTTGCCCCACCCAGCTCTGTGCAGGGACTGATATTTTATCATATGGGCATGGCTTCTGCGTTCCCCGTTCGGTCTGAGTCTAGAGTCTTCTCCCCAAAGATGACGTGTCAATGTCCTCCCTTCCCCCCGCAAGCTGAGGGAACTTCTTGATGTGTGGCCAGGGATAGGACTTTCACCTGGAGTTTAGAGGGACTCATCCTGGTTCTCAAAGACTGTGCAGTGATCTCTGGTGCCCAATAGAGGAAATGAAGAGGTGCTGGGTGATTTAGGGTAACCCGCGCCATGGGGTCTGGCGCCCTCATGTAACTAACTACTTGTGTTGCTCAGAGAGCTTGGGAATAAAATTGTGGAGGACCAAAGCCACTCCCTGGTCACCCTGAAGCAGCAGTCTGGTGGACAGGACCCTCTGTTGACCTTTCCTACAGGAGCTGTGGGGGGAATCCTTAGGGCACCTCCTCTAGCTCACCCCTCCCCACTGTGTGCCAGCTCCCAGCAAGGCTCCAGGCTCTTAATTTGATTACAAGAGAACCTGGGACCTGGCTTGTGGGCCAGCTCAGGTTGGGTGGGGCTTCATGTAGGCCCTCCCCAGGTTGGGTGGGGCTTCATGTGGGCCCTCCCACCCAGGCGTCAGTCCCAAGGTGTCTTCTGCCTGCGGCTCTCATGGAGAATCCAGAACCTCCGCAGAACCCAGCTAGATACTCCACCCCCTTGGGTGGGGTGTGGCTCAGCTGTCTCTCAGTTAGGAGTTGCAAAAGCCAGCTTGATATCTCTCCCTTACCTAGTCACAACTCCTCATTTGCATTCCTTTCTTGCCCAAGCCACTAGCAAAGGTCTGGAGGGCTGTGCTGTGCAGATGTGTTCCCAGGGCCCATGGAGACTGTGGTCCCCCTCTTAGTACTGCCCCCAGATGCTCCCTTTAGGCAGCTGCCTGTCTGCATCCAACTTCCCTGAGGACCCAGCCTCAAAGTCCAGCATGAGCGAAGGAAGAATGGGACAGGCTCCAGAAAAGGTAGGCCACAGACCCAGGCAGGTCTTCCTCCAGGGAGAATCCCCTCATCTCTCAGGGCCCAGGAGCATAGAGCTGCGAGTCCTGAGATGGCCACAAGAGGGCACCCGATACCCACAGAAGGACCAGGCTTTGCTCTGAAAGATGAAGAAGGTGGGCGCAAACCACACCTGTCCAGTTTAGCCATCACAGGGGACTTGAGGGAACGATGATCGCGCGGGCCAGGTGCACTTGCTCTCAGGAAGAGTTAAAGTAGGGGAGACCTCAGTTTAATTACCTGGCTCACTCACTCGTTTCTGACTAGGGGCATTTATGGAGTGCCTGCTGTGTGCAAGACCAGGTAACACGGCAAGAACCCCAGAAGGGTCCCAGTGCTGGAGAACCAGTAGGCCCATAGTCTTCTGGGAAGTTCATTGCTGGGGAGCTCCAGCAGGCTCCCTCTGGTGGCGGGTGTGTGTGTCTGTGTGTCTGTGTCTGTGTGTCTGTGTCTGTCTGTCTCCCTGTGTCTCCGTATGTGTGTCCGTCTGTCTCCCAGACCTTCTCCATGACAGTGCTATCTTGATTGTTCCTCCCCTGTATTAGACACTATGGTAGTTTGGATGAGAGGCGACCCCCACACTGGTCTCCAGTTGCTGCTTGGTGAGGCTCAGGAGGCGTGGCCTCGCCGGAGGAAGTATGTCCCTGGAGGTGGGCTTTGAGATTAAAAGCCTCTTGCCATTGCCGTTGAAGGGGTGATCTCTCAGATTGTGGCTCCAGCTGCCATGCTGGCCGCCCTCGACCCCCCCCAGAGGGACAGGTATCCCTCTGACCCCTAAACAAGGCCGAACCCTCCTTCCCAGTTGCTTCTGGTCATGGCAGTTTTTTTTTTTTTAATTTTTTTACACTGACAGAAATGTAACTAATACAGTTCTTTTCTTCATAGTTGTAACAGAATGTCTTCTAGAAACAGCTTCACTGAGGAAGGGTTTATTTTGGCTCCTGGTTCACAGGGTCAGTCCGCCAAGGCTGGGAAGGCTTGTTGGAATAGCTCAGTTCCTATCCAGGCAGGATGGGAAGTAAGACATCCCGGGAAGTCATCAGGGACTGTATATCCTCAAGGATCTACTTCCTCCATCCAGGTCCCACTTTTCCCAGGTTTCCCGAGCTCCCCAAACAGCACCACCGTTCACATCCTCAGATCACTAGCCTGTGGGCAAGAGAGCATATTCCAACCATAAAACGCTTAAAAGAATGCTTTATTCAAACTTGGTTCAGTTCTGTAGCTCAGCCTACACAGAAAGTCCCGCAGGTCAGAACTAGCCACATGTGTGCCAAAGATCCCTCCTCTTCTGTAAGCGTTCCCGGGGGGTCTGGAGGGCTTGCACCTGAGGTGATGACTTAAAGGTGCAAGGCCAAGCCCTTGGTGCAGTTAATGTGTATATAAGGACTCGTGGGGTTGCCATAGAAACTGGCGAACACATGCTTGGATGCTAAGCGAGCTTTAAGTATCAGTCTGGCCCACTGGATTCCCAGCACTATTCCTACAGAATAGGGCATTTTAATTTCCACTTGGGAAACAGGGTCAGATCCACAAGACACAAGACCCCAAGCTGCCTCCCACTGGTAGTGCTGTTCTGCCCGCTGTCTCGGTATCAGGAGGATATGGCTGAAGATGCTGAAGGCTAAGGAGAAGCCCTCTGGTCTATAAAAACAAACTCAGTGGTTAAAACCCTGCCCCTGCTTAGCTCTGTGACCTCAGGGAACGGAGGGGCAGAGAAATTTTGGAGCCCTTCACTGCTATGGACCATTTGAGGATCCACAAGAAGCAAACCTCGGGTTGTCTCTCTGAGACCCAAGATGGGAGGATGCTTTTACAACAGCTCCACCCCTTTTCAGGAGCACTGGCTGCTTTTGTCCAGTGCGGAAACCCGCCTAAACAATACCCTTTGCC
The DNA here is from genome assembly GCA_026225945.1 of Cricetomys ansorgei. Classification (NCBI taxonomy): domain Eukaryota; kingdom Metazoa; phylum Chordata; class Mammalia; order Rodentia; family Nesomyidae; genus Cricetomys; species Cricetomys ansorgei. The sequence continues at coordinate 3,697,909 of JAMJFZ010003296.1, read as the reverse complement.
AGAGACCCTGGAAGCTTCTGACACACGGGGGAACAGTCCACAGGGACAGTGAGGAGTGAGATGGTCTCCACTTCAGACGTCCTGTGCTGGGGGTCTGGACTTCACTCCAAGCGTCCCCGTTGCTTCTGCCTGATGACTCAGACTTCCCACCCAAAGCCTGGCGTCCTGTCCAGCGATTGACAGAGAACACAAAGTGAGGTCTGCACTCTGAGCGCTATTGCCCTGTCTCCAGGCGTGGTCAAAGCAAACCCCTAGCAGGAAGGGAACACAGAACTAACCAACCAGCCAGAGCAACCACTTCCCTCTTGCCTAGTGGAAGCCCACCGAGCCGGCAGCCAAGGGCAGCTCTGGAGTGCTCAGCCCACCGGCCCCACCCCACGCATACGCAAACCGGAATCCTGACTGCAGGTTGTCTGTTGTTTATGGCTAAAATATTACCAGTGACCGACACGCAGCCCTTACTCCCATGTTGTCATTTCACGTTAATTGAACACCCCCCCCCCCGTTAATCTAATAGAGTTTAGATTTATGTAGGGGTCTGTAGGGCGTCATATTTTAATCAATACACATTCCACATCCAGATGGACGGATGCGCAAACTCCCTTCGCGCCCGCACCCGGGTTCCATCAGCTGTCAATAGCTCCTCGTCGAATCCCGTGGAGAATCAGATTGATGGACCCAAGCATGTTCCATTCATCACACAAATTAACTTTTGGGGGGAAATGGTGAGAAGGGTCACACAGCACCTCGAGGAGGCAGACACTGCGTTCCGGAGATGAGGAGCTCTGCATCATTTATCTGGGGGAGTCAGAGCGGCAGCGGGAGTGGGGTGGGGATGGGGGGGGTGCCTGGGATAAGAGGGCACCGGATAGGACACCCTCTCAGGGTGAATCTGAAGTGCTCTGTAGCTCACGGACACCCAGCACTGCCTCTGGGTGTCGCTGTCCCGTGCGGACCCGGGGGCTGGTCAGGAACACCCGGGTGCTATCGGAGAGGGTGGGAGATTCTCGGTGCAATCCTGTCTGCCCTTCACTCTCATGTGTGCTGGTTAGTTTTGATCAGCTTGATGCAAACTAGAGTCACCTGGGAAGTGGGGACTTCAATCGAGGAATTGCCCCATCAGACTGGCTTGTTGGGGCATCCATCTTTCTTCCTCCCTCCCTCCCTCCCTCTCTCTCTCTCATTCTCTCTCTCCCTCTTTCTTTCTTTCTTTCTTTCTTTCTTTCTTTTTCTTTCTTTCTTTCTTTCTTTCTTTCTTTCTTTCTTTCTTTCTTTTCTTTCTTTCTTTCTTTCTTTTCTTTTCTTTTCTTTTCTTTTCTTTTCTTTTCTTTTCTTTTCTTTTCTTTTCTTTTCTTTTCTTTTCTTTCTTGATGATTGATGTGGGAGGGCCCAGTACCCTGTGGGTGGTACCATCCCCAGGCGGGCAGTTGTGTAAGAAAGCAGACTGAACAAGCCATCTAGGCGGCACCCTCATGGCCTCTGCATCAGCTCCTGCCTTGGCTTCCCTCTGTGGTGAACCTTAACCTGTAAGCCAAGTAAAGGCTACATTACCCCAAGCTACTTTAGTCAGAGATCAGCCACAGCAACAGAAAGCAAATTAGGAAACCCTGGGTCTTCAGGTGGCGGGGCCTGTGGAGTGGCCTGTGGAGTGTTTTCCCTGTGGCTATTTGTGGCGGTCAGCAGGAACCATGGAGAAGCAAAGGATGTGTCGCCGTCAAGGACAACTGGGGGCTGGGCCTTTGGAGACCCCGGAAGCTGCTGCCGAGCACTCCTTGTGGGGTATTGCATCTGAGGGGTTCAGAAGCTGCTTTTGCTTCCCACTATGAGGAGAAATTACTTTCTGGCCTGTCCCCTCTCAGCCACCTATAATTGACTGTGTATGCCCTAGTGGCCAAGGGCGGGGTCAGCAGAGTGACAGCTGTTCTCGGGAATGGCCTTTGGCATTTGGGCAGAGGGCCAGGGAGACAGAAGACTCTCTCTCTCAGAGATACTCCCTCCAGCTACCCCCCAGGAGCCACTCAGCCAAGGACACTCAACATTTTGGGCAGCTTATGGGTGAGCTCTGGCACCCATCCTTTCTGCTCCTTTGCTCAGATCTCAGGGAACCCCTTTCCCTGGAGACGCCAAGGCATCAAAAGGTGGTTGCGGGAGTTGTTTGTGGGGCTCCTCCAGAGACACACAGAAGGCCTCACAGGGTTGCAACCCCACCTAGACTCATCTTTCCCAGCTTTAAGTCCTAGTGCATCTGTCGGCTGGAGCACACTGGCCTTGGAAAAGTCTTCCATCCCTAAGGATATGCTTAGGCCATTTTGACTTGGTGCCATTAGACACTTCCGTGGAGATATAGGTCGGGTGTAGGAGCAGCAGCCGTGGTTCTGCTGTGCATGTGGATAAGTGGATTTGCTCTTGAGTTGGCCAGCTCAAGTATTTGGGATATACTGAGCCTGGAGGCCTCAATCCCATGAGCCCCAGGAGGGACTCTATCGGTGTGTGGCTATGAGAGAGAGCCTTGGACAGGGAGCCGGAAGGCAGAGCTGGCACACTGGAGGGCACTCTTTCTGTTTTCAAGTTTCTCTTTGTTTCTTTTTACTTTAGTTTTGGAGGCAAAGATAGTATGTATCTCAGGCCGACTTCTCTGTTTCTTGACATTTCCGAAGGCTTCGGTCTGAGATTCTAGATGCAGATGCTGCAGTCTGGGGACTTGGAAGATGACAGACCTCCACATTTGTCTTCAGGGGGAAGACGTGAGAAGTGTTCAACAGTGAGGGTCTGGTGACACCAGTCTGAAATCCCAGCTACTCAGGAGGCAGGAAGAGCATGAATTCAAGGCTACAGAGCATCCTTGGATAACCAGGGATCCTGTGTCAAAATAAAATTAATATTGGGGTGGTGGCGAGATGGCTCAGTTCCATGGTTAAGAGCATTTACTGTTTTGGGCAGAATCTGAGCTCTGTACAGTTCCCCATCGCCAGTAACTTCAGTTCCAGGGGATCCAGTGACCTCTTCTGGAACTCAGAAGGCACCTGCAAGCATGTGGTACATTATAAACTTACTCAGACACACATATACACATAAATGAAAAGTAAATACTTTAAATAACTGGAGTGGAACATGGCTTAGTGGTAGAGCACCTCCCTAGAATCCCTCTGTGAGGGGCTGGGGGTGTGGCTTACTAGTAGAGCACCTGCCTAGAATCCCCCAGTGAGGGGCTGGGGGTGTGGCTCAGTGGTAGAGCACCTGCCTAGAATCCCCCAGTGAGGGGCTGGGGGTGTGGCTCAGTGGTAGAGCACCTGCCTAGAATGCCCCAGTGAGGGGCTGGGGGCAGGGCTTAGCCCAACAGTGATTGTCTAGCATGTATGAGGCCCCACTACATTAAAAGAAATAGTAAGGTCGTTCTGAATTCACTTGTTATGGAACCCAAGTCCAGTTATTTACCTCTTGAAAAAGACAAGTTGTTTGGGTGAGGAGGAAGCTTTACTGTGTACTTCAGCAAAGCCGAGCATGGTAGACCAGTTCCCCAAAGCATCATCTTCACAGTTTCCTCGTCTCCTTGACTCCTCAGGACAACATGAACCCAGCAACTGGTCATCCGCTGACCTGGACCAGTCTTAAAGCAGGAAGGCAGAGACAAGGGAAGTTTCCAGCAAGTAGACCCCAGGCTGCTGGTTTGGATGATTAATGGGGTCTGTGTGCTCAGGAAGGCAGGGCCCCTTTCCATCAAGGCTGGCCATATGTGCAGCTGCCTTTACCGTCAAACTCCGTAAGCCTTGAGAAGTCGCTAAATGCTAAGGCTCTTTGCGCGTGGTCTATTCCAGATTTACGTGTGACCACCTTTCTTGTTCCTTCCACCAAACTTTTACCTTAAGAGAGGAAAGCCTTATTTTGGCTCATGGTTTCTGAAGTATCAGTATGTCCTGGCAGAAAAGGTATGCCTGGGTTTGTACTGCCAGTGAGCCTTGAGCCCACAGCAGGGAGAAAGCAGAGAAAACAGGTCAGTACCAGAGACTGCTTTGTCCACCTGGGCCCCACTAGCTAACAGCCCTACACCCTTCAAATAGAACCTCCAGCCAGGGATCAAGAGCTTAAAAAACGAGTTCAAAGGAGACATTTCAGATCCAAACCCTAACAATGTGCTCACAAGTTACTGCTTTCTTGTGTCCCGCCCTCTTCCGAGCACTGAGTTTGAGCCACAGGACACAGCTTTCTGTGTCACGAAGTTGGCTTTCTCTCCGTAAGTCACACTCACACCAGAAGAGGGGGAGCCTTTCTCTGGACTGCGTTATTTGGGAACATGTCTCTATTTGCAAGAATCCATTCTACCCCTTTGTTGTTGGAGACCCAGTTAATAAATGAAGGTAGCATAGAATATTATTTCAAATCAGTTTAATAAAATTATTCATGTATATTTTAAATCATTTTTACAGTTGATCTGGCACCTGTGACTGGTTTATAGATTATGATATAGCTTGCCGTTTGCATCTTTGCAATTTTATTCCAATTTCAAAACAGTACAAATATTAATTTTTGCTGCAATAATGGAACCTCTGAGAATTAAACTTGTCTTTTCTCCATGTGCATCTTATGAAAATGATCTTAGTGTGATTTTAATAGTATATTCTGGAGAAACTTATGAGCAGGGAACCCCTTTTAACTGGGACTTTTAGTGGGAGTTAACAGCTCAAAATTACTTTTTAGAGAGCAGGGCATGGTGGCAAATGCCTTGAATCCCAGCACTGGGGAGGCAGAGTCAGGTGGATCTCTGTGAGTTCAAAGCCAGCCTGATGTACATAGGGCCAGCCAGAGCTACATAGTGAGCCCTACAAAGGTGAACAGTTTTTAAGCAGGGAGGTTTACTTATGAGAGAAAACCCTGGTACTTTGGGAAACTGAGTAAAATTCCAAGGCTTCTGGAAATGGTTCCGTATCAGTGATTAACAAGTCCCAATTAAAGTAAGCGTTGGCTCATACCTAGTGTGCTATGCCTGGGTCAGGGGGATAGCTGGGTGGGACTTGGGAGAGAGTAAAGCTTAATAGATCAGCCTCCCCGTGTGCACCTTGCTCAAGACTATGGATTTCTTCGCTTAAATCTTGTTTATTGCTATGCTCTGTGCTAGTCAGTTTTGTTGTGCGAGATGCAGAGGAAGACGGTTTATTTTGTGGGATGGTTAGTTTTATGCCAACTTGACACAAGCTAGAGTTATGTGAAAAGAGGGAGCCTCAATTGAGAAAATGGCTCCATGAGACCTGGCTGTGGGGCATTTTCTTAATTAGTGGTCGATGGGGGAGGAGCCTGCACATTGTGGGTGTAGCCATCCCTGGGCTGGCGGTCCCGGATCTCTAAGAAAGCAGGCTGAGCAAGCCACGAGGAGCAAGCCAGTCCGCAGCACCCTCCGTGGCGTCTGCATCAGCTCCTGCCTCCAGCTTCCTGCCCTGCTTGACTTCCTGTCCTGACCGCCTCGGATGACTGTGATGTGGAAGTGTGAGCCAAATAAGCCTTTCCCTCTCAAGTTGTTTAGGTCATTGTGCTTCATCACAGAAATAGTAACCCAGACCAAGACAGTGCGGCTCATGCTTTCAAAGGGTTTGGTTGGAGCCACATAGTCTGCAGTGTCTGGGCTGTGTTGAGACAGAATCCCATAGAACATGTGGCGGAGAAAGCCATTCACCAGAGACCAGAGAGAGGAAGGGGCCACGGACACGATACACCCTTCAAGGGCACACTTCCCAGTGACCTGATTCGTCCAACCCGGCCCCATCTCCCAACAGCCCATTTAGCACTGGTTTTTAGTCAACTTAACCCTTAGATGATGTTAGCACTCCTTGGAGCCGTTCGCCTCTCACCGGCGATGTGTCAAATGCTGCTGTCTGCCTTGACACACAAGCTTTCCAGAGAATCCCTTCAATCCCGACACTACAGTCATCTTGACTGCCAAATGACTAGTGTGCAGAGTGACGCCTGATACCACCCACTCACTCTCTGAAAGATGGTGCAGTGATCCCCGAGGTTCCCACAGAATTCACTGCATCTCAAAGGACATGGTTCTAGCCCCTCACCTTCCTGGTCGCGCTCAGCCATTTGTCCTTCTGCACAGGTCTGTTTCCCTCTTTCACTGTGGTGAGGTTTGTCCTGGCAGGATGCCCACTGCCCGCCACAACAGGCAGGGCTTCTCAGAGAAGCAGAAGCAAGGTACACGTCACATTGCAACAGAGATGGACAGGACCAATATTCTTGTTGGTGTATTTTGTTATCGTTGGCACCAAGAAACCCTTTTCTAAGCTCCTTAAAACATAGCCATGACATGAAGACCCCTGTGCTCAGCGCTCCCTCTAGCACAAAGGCCTTTCTGTGGACACCGGGATGTAAGGAGTAGCCTGTACTTTTTAACTTGTAGACCCTGTCAGAGTCGGGCTCTGAGATATCCTGGTGGGCAGCTGGGAGAATCCAGGCTGGGTCTAAGCCTCTTTGGAATCCGGGACCCCTGGACCCGGGCTCCCATGGAGATGCTGCTGATGTGGGGGCTGAAATAGCTACATTTTATCCTCTACTGTAGCACTTCTCCTTCTGCCAGAGAGGCATCTCACTCCAGCCACACAGTTGGAAATGGCAGGCGGTGCCTGAGGGAGCCCAGAAACCCCGAAGTCAGTGGGTGTTCAGTTCCAGACCCTCCACAGAGGGTGAGCCATACCTGGAGCAACTTGCCCTGTGTTACCTTTTAATTCAGCTTTCTTTCTTTGAGACACGGTCTCACTATGTAACCCAGGCTAGTCCCCAGCTCACCATCCTCCAGCCTCTGCCCCAGGAAGACCTGGATGATAGGCATGTCCCCCCTACCCCCAGGGGTGTCAGCCAATTCTGCTGGGCTTCCTCAGGGTCCTGGGTTCTACCCCTCACATTTGGACTCATGAGCTAGAGTTTCACCCCTCCTCTCGGGTTCCCAGCAACTGGGAAGCGAGACATTTCACTTGAGAGTTTAAAGGCTGTATACTACAGGTGCGAGACATCCCTGGAGGCAGCTGCAGATCCCCTCCCCTCGGGCCAGGCACCTCTCAGAGCCAGCAGGGTGGGAGAAGCTTCCTTCCGTGCCAGCAACAGGTAACTGGTGCTTCTGGGCACAAGAGAAGTGTGCCACCGGAGCCCTTAAGGCCACCGGAGCCCTAAACCCCACTGCCACCGGCACGGAGACCTGTTCAGTGAAGGGGCCTTTAGCTGGGCGCCAGCCTGATCTTTTTATTTCTGAAAGTTAATCCATCTGTGTTGGGGATTATCGGAACCGCTTCCCTTTAGCTGCTGCTTCGTAGTAATCTCCGAACAGAGAGCAATTTCGGGGCATGTAGCTGGATTACTGAGGCGAGGCCTGACAGCGAGGGGAGGGGAACGGGGATGCAGGCAGAGAAGCAAAGCATGCTGGGAGGGCACTCAGGGGACCCTGGAGTATGAGGCTCCAACAAGCAGTGAAGAGAGCGAAGTGGGCAAGGTCACCTGTGGCCGTGGGGGTGGCTCAGGGTGCAGAGATGGTCCCTCCAGGACCTCCTCGGAGCCTGAGGTCTTGGTATAGGTGGCAGGGAGGGACTGGATTTGGAAGGGTTTAGTTAGTGAGGTCAGAGGCAGGTGCTGCTGGCTCCTAGCAGTCTGCGGATCCGATTGTCTGGGCCCCCATGGAGCCTCTGAAAGCCTGGAATTGGTACTTAACATTTAGTACTCAGGGGAGTTCACATAAAAATCTGTGCTTCTGGCTTCTCTGGAAAATTTAGAGAGCTTACAAGCTTTGGTCTCTTCCCCTGTGAGGCAGTGATGGGCTGGGACCAGGCAGCCTCTGCCAGTCCTGACAGGCCCAGGACTCTAGGTGCCCAGCCTGTGCCGCGGTAGGAACTGGGCCAGTATCTCACCACTGAGCAAGGTGGCTTTTTAATGAGACACAGTTCCCTGAACGCACTCCCTGGCTGGCCCAGGCCAGAGGGAGCCATGCAAGAGACAGGACAGAGGGCTGGGGTAGATGAAGCGGCCAGAGAGAAGGGTCAGGTTGAGCGAGGACGCTGTTCTCAGGGGAAGGCGGGCACAGCCCATAGTCTACAGTCCCTCAGCGCATCCTTCTCTAATCATTGTGGAACGGCAGGCAGGGCGCCTTTCACGTACCCCATTTTGTCCACCTCCATTCTAATGTTCCGAGTCACCAGAGAAGCCTCATTCTGCTGAGGATGCTCTGGCTTTGAGCCTGAATGTGTGTGTAGATGGAGCAGTCACTGCCTAGTTTTCTGAGAAGACTGTTTGCAGGCAGAGTGTCACTAAGTAGCCCAGGCTCTCTAGAAGGAAGGTCTCATCTGCCTCCACCTCCCTCCACCTCCCAAGTATGAGGTTATAGGAGTTAGGTCACTACCACGTCCAGCTTCAGAAGTCTTTATCTGCCAGGTCGGTGTGCCAGACGTCTGCAAAGGCTTTGTTGGAAATGGCGGGGTGCAGGCACAGGACAGTTACAGATAGTGCAGCCAGCACACAAGCAACAGGAAAGCCCTTCCTTGGTGTGTCTGCTCCACTCTTGTTGGGACAGCCTGGAGAAGCTCAGAAGCTGTGAAGGGGGCTTCTTCCAGCCCTCACCGTGGTATTCTGCCCAAGAGAGACTAGCGTTGGGTTCTTTATTTGATTTATTCCCCCTCCTCGTTGTCATAATTTGGGTTCCAGGGAGCTGGTCTGCAACCACATTTAGAGGCAAAAGACTGGTGAGGAGCCAGCTCATTTGATGGTTTCTAATTACCAAGGCACGGGAGCCCTCCAGTCCTTCCCATCCATCCGTTTGCAGCCTCTGGTCTCTGGGTGGCACACCCCCACCTCGATGGCACCTCTGGAATCCGAGATTGTGTCAGCCCAGTCAATGTGGACGACAACAGGCATTAATTGCATCCCGGAGGAGGCTTTACTGAAGTTGGGGTCACTCCACTGTGGCGCCCAAAAGTGCTGTGTGTATACTTGACAGTGCAAGGGGGAGAGGAAGAAAGATCAGCCACACAGACTGGAAGGACAGGGAAAAGCGGTCCTCACAGGATCCCAAAGAGAACAGGGAGGGAGAGGCCGGAGGATCTGGGGTGCGAGAGTCCCATCCTCACCACGGAACCCGAGCCCGCTGTGTGCAGAGGACTCCAGGGCCAGCAAGAGATTCCCCTTTGGGGAAGGAACCCACCAGGAAAATGTATGAAACTAGGTCTGAGTTCTCTCTCCCAACACACGAATTTGTGCTGGTTGCGCCTGCCTGTAGCAGACTACACATGCACAGTGTACACGTGCACAGCCAGCCACATGTAGATTCTTGGTAAATGACCAGCTCTCCAATTAAGCTGGCAGGAGTATCCAACTCAGACCAGTATCCAACTCAGTTCCCGTTTCTTGGGAACGTTGTCTTCTCCCTTGTCATCCCCAAGGGACAACAGATCGGGTGGGAAGAACTTTAAGTAACATTGGCAGGGGCTTTCACAGTCCCTCCTGATGTGGCTTCCCAGATCCCGCAAGGGTGGCGCCATTTCTTCCGTGAGCACCGCGAGCCCCAACCCTGCGTCTCCTTGGTACCCCAGAGGTACAGTAGGATGGGGGACGGATGGTAGTCCATTCTCTACCCCGCTGCCATCCGTCCATCCCCCAAGATGCCGGCTCTCCGCGGGATAGAAAGAATCACCTGTCTGTTTTTGGCACCAACACCCTCCTGAAAGCCGTAAGAATCTGGTGACCTTCACTCTGGTCTCCATGACGACAAGATGGTATATGTATAATTAGTTCAGGCTTATTTTAGGACCAATTCTCTTTTATTTTAGGGCAATGCGAGCTATGATAACTGTAAGCATGTTTACGAGGCGCGCGAGGCTTAGCTGAAATGTGCCAACAATTCTAGTCAAACAGATGGTGACCCCTGATTCAACTTGCCCTCATTCAATTATTCAGCTGTATTTAATTTTCCTCCGAGTGACTCACACGCCATGCAGCCATCTCTCCTCTAGGTGGCACTAGAGACCACCTTTACAGCTACAATAAAAGGTAGCTAGCTTGTTTTTTTTTCTTTCTGAATTTTCTTCCCGGCCTAGGATGGGGAGGAAGAAAATAAATTTTTGCATTTGAACAATAGTTTCAACCTAACATCAAATGATAGGAATGGGTGGGAAATGGTTGGGTCAAATCGTATGTGATTTGGCTATGAACTCTCTGCCATCTTTATCCTAAAGAGGGATTTAAAAGACTGTCCAGGTTTACTGTCCTCCCACATAACTTGTTTGGAGTTTCCAGGGTGTTGTGGGAGTCGTGGTGCTGACGGGACGATTGCGGGAAGTTTCGTATGATTTCTCAAAAACCTCTTTGGTTTAAGTCTTGGTAGCTGCCAGCCCACTTTGTTTGCTCCCCGGGGTTGTGGGGGGGGGGGAGCATCGGAGTGTCATTTTTCACCTTTCTCTCCTATCAAGCTCATGGGAATCTCTCCAAACCCTCCCCGTTATAAAGGCGATGGAACCAAATATCTTCTCAGACGCGAGAGTTTGTGGCACAGCCACCAGCGAATCCTAATTCCCGAAGAGCGGATTTCTCAGGATTCGGAAGAATAGACAATTCTCTCAGCTGCCCCCTACCCTGTGTCATCCCAGCCCCTTTATCCTCTGAGTGGGGGGAGGTCTGTACCCTGAACCCACAATTCTCCTCAAGCCGGGCAGCTCAGGATTGTCAGAGCATGAGTCACACCTCACCCAAGGGGAGAATTCCGGTTTCAACCTTGGTCTTGGCTTCAAAAGAATCTTGTAGCAATTTACACATTTCTCCCCTCACCCCTCGGGGGTTGTCTTGCTTTTCAAATCCCCTTGGGATGCTGTATGTTTTTCTTTTCTTTAATTTGGTCAAGCCACAAACGAAAGAACTGTGTGTCCAAACCAAAGCCTCACAGATCCACACGGACACCGGCGGCATCTTAGTGTGTGGACCCTGCTTCTGGACACAGTGGGTTGGGTTTCCATGGATTCCCACAGAGAGGTCCTAGCGAACATGTTCAGCTTATCGGAAGATTCCTGGTCCTCGTTTCATTTCTCTTCAGGAGCCAAATGGTGGTGATGAGAGCTGAAATCCCCACACTTAGCCTCTGTGCCTGGACCTTCACGTCGGGAGGCCGGCTCTGCTGGCTTTCAGGATTTATTTGCCCGGCTTCAACCTGGTTCTGCTGTTTTACCCATAGGATTCTGTTTGCGGGTCAGGGGCTGTCACACGTGAGGACGTCACAGAGAACTGACTTATGGTGGGTAGCCACCTGCAGGAGCTGGGACCTGACCATGGACCGACTATCCCAGCAGGCCTCACTATGCCCCAGAGGCAGACAGGGGCTCTGCCATGTTTGTGTCTGGAATAGTCCAACCTAATCTACTATGTCCATTGTGGCTACACTGCCGGATTCAGTGGACATCCTAGTTACAGCTACGCCGAACCAGGAAAGTTGATTCTCCTTGGACTTGACCCCTCTCTTGGGGTACCAGAGGCTTCTCATCCTTGCCAGGTTTAGGTACATTTGGGGTGGGGGAGCTTTATTAAGTTGCTACAAAGAATTGAGGTAAACAGCCCATGCGAGTCCCCTGGGGTCCCCGGGTTCTGCTCTGAGCATGGGGTTTCTCTGTGCTCACATGCCAGCCACTCTCCCCTCGGGATAGGATGACAGGGCAAGGTGACTCAGAAGGATCTAGAAGTGTCCAATGTCCTCTTTTAGCCTCTTCTGAGCTGCTGGGTATTCCTTGTAGGGCAAGGAGTCAGGAACAACTCCCTCACAAGCAGGGAGCACAAACAGGGAGCACTCCCACCGGTGCATGCCCCGTGGGAGCTGCGCACACTCATGCACACAAGAGCCTGGCGTTTTCCAGGGAAGCCATTCCTCTCCAGCTTGGTTCTTCACAAACAGCACAGGGACCACTGCGGGATGTCCAGGAAAATGGGGGAGAGACAGGCTCAGAGGCAGCCAGGTGACCTCCGTGGGCAATGCATTTGTTAGCTCTGTTACGACTGAAAAGCAAACAAACAAACCCAAATGCCGTGGAAATCATGGCTTTCCCAGATCTCTGGCTTCAGTGTGGACTTACTCTTATTACATAAATATGTCGGCGGTGGTATCACATATTAAAGAAATAGCCCTGCACCAGGGCAGCCAAGGTTGCTGGCATGCTGTCCCTGATCTTGGCCTTGGCAAAGGGCTGTAGCCGCATCCACCTCGCCATCTTCGCTAAAACGCCAAGTTTCTGCAGCTCTGGGAGCATCCGTTTGTCTTCCTTTGTTCAGAACACTCTCTCCACGAGGCCAACCGTATCTTTACAAAGAGACTGTGGGGCAGGGTAGGAACCCAACGTGGGACCGCAAGGCCTGTGGCCACGCAGATGCTGAGCACAAGCCCCGGAAGCCGTCCTCTCTGCTGTGACTCTCACCCCCGGGGCTCAGTGAGGGGCTGCGAACTCCCCTCCTGCGCACTCGGGTTTCCTCGGCATTTAGATCCCAGTGGCTCGCCCACACAACTCACTGCGGAGTTGGAGCGGTCCCTAACCAGCTCGCTTTGCGGCGGTCAGTTTCCTCTACAGCTCCCAGGGATCCACTGCTCACTTTTTCCTTTTTTTGGGAGGGGGCTAAGAACCAACTCTTCCTTTTCCCTGAAGGGGGCAGTGAAAGAAAAACAAAAGGGAAGCTCCGGGTCTCTTTGAAGAGTTGGGGATTTTATTACAAAATAGATGAAGTGCAGGGCATCTCCCGTGTGCCCAAAAGCACTGGCAAGGGAGGCCGTGGCCCCACAGAGTGGCGCTCAGAGGAGGCAGGGGCCGCTCCTCCCCCCGGCACAGTGGCAGCAAGGCGAGTCAGCCCAGCGCTGAGTGACCCCGGGCTCAGCCGGCCTCGGCATCCCCCCCTCTTAGTCCCTTACCGGGATAATTGAGGATCATAATGCCTGGGAAAGAGCTCAGAGGCTCCCGCGGGCTGTCAGGTATCTGCTAGTGTCTCCGTGTCATCCGTCAGCATTGAGCCTCTCTGTCATCCCTCCTCAGCCTTCAGCGTCTCCCGCTCTCACCGCGTTCATTATCTCGGCTCAGGCCAGCTCTACCCCCCCCCAACCAACACCCCCCCCCACACCCAGTAAATGCATCTTTGTGCAACTCCCAGTCTCCGATTATGAATCGATGATCATGTGGTATAAGAGAGATAGATGGCTTTTAGTCGCATCTTGGCTTCCCTAATTGTAAAATATTAGTTACATTACACTGTGTCTTTTGATTAATGGAACTTATTTGGAGTAGCCTATCCGAACCCTCCCCCTTCCACAGCCATCCACTGACTTTTGAGAATTGAGTGATTTCACTTAAAGCAGACAAATAGGCCCTTCAGTGAGGAGATGGTGAGGCCGAGATACCCAGGGCCAGACAAGCTCTGCAGACAGTCCTGCGTTCTCGGGGAAATGCTCAGCAGGGCCAGGCCAGCCTGGAACCTCTCATCCACACCGGACAGGGGATTTCTCCTCCTGTGTCATTTCCCTCCTTCCCCCCTTAGCAAACAGAACCCATCCTGCTGACTTGCAAAACAGGATGCGAAACAAAATTTAATTAAAATGAAACAAGTCGCAGATCGCCGCATGCCCACGTCCAGCTTTTAGAGGAGCCGGTCAAATTTGAACTTTGATGGGTTTCAGCCCTGGCTGTGCCAGGGAGCTCCCTTCTCCCCGCCTGGGACGTGGCTTCGAGACAGCCTCATGCCTGTCGCACTCAAAGCGGGGAGACGCTTGTTCTTTAATTCAGAAGTTAGTTGGCACAATGTATTTAAATATGGTGTGTTGATAAAGCCTTCGCCATATGAAAGGGAAAATAGTGGCTAATTCCCTTTATTAGTTCCTAGATCTCAGCCACAGGCTGAGGCGTGATGGATCCCTTATAAATAACCACAGCAGCCTGTTCTTCAGTAGAGATCCAACGGCATATTCTCTTTCAACTTATCAGCTCAATTAAAAAGGTCTATTTGCTGTCAACGGGTGCAATGCCTATATCTTGGGAAACAGGAGGGCTTCTCAAACTCCCCAAAGGCACCACAGGTCGGGACTCCATCGTGAATTCTGGTGGGGCATTTTGAGGACACACGCTGCGTAGAACACATGCAAATATTCGTATCTATTCTTAGTTTTACAGGAGCTGCTATGTATTTTATTCTGACCTTCGGGATTTTTTTTTTTTTACTTTTATTTGTATAATTTTTTTGTTGTTTTTTTCAGACACTGACAACTTTGTGTTTTCTGGGGACATGCTATTTTATTTAATGGCTACGAGGCGAAAGATTGATTTTATTCTGTGTATAAGAAGCTGGTAACATTTTACTTAGTTATTTTTCAGTAGAGTAACAATACATGCTCATGGCGCCCATGAAGAGTAGAGGCAGAAGAATAAGAGGGCCAAGTATAAAATTCATTTGAGGGGCAATGGACTCGCAGGCTCGCCCACCGTGTCAGCTCGGCCCCGGCCAGCCCTGTGATACAGGCTGAACATCCAGCCTTGACGGTGTCTGCAGAGTCAGCACCCACATTGGCTCAGGTACCAGCTCAGGTGCGCCAGTGTCTCCCTCCCACCATCTGGGCTCAGGTTCGGGAATTTATACATTTGGCTTTTATGTGTGGGTTTGACTCCTCGCTCTGAGGAAAAGTGTCTGCTGGAAGACTCTTTGTTCTGAGTGTCAAGGGACTTTTTTAAATGTCAGCTGAGTTTGGGCTTTATCTAGCTAAACTCCTTAGGGCTGAAAATTCGCACACACCACACACACACACACACACACACACACACACACAATCTTCTAAAGGAGGTTCACTCATTCAGTGACACGCGTCTGTCATATTCCGAGAGTCTCTTACAGAACATTCTTAATGCGATGTGCAAATGCATATTGACAACAGCCATTTTTAATGTATTCTACAGTATACATGTTCATCTCTTACGGATCCATAATACCAAATGTGTAGTAAACGCCATATCAAAAGGCAGTTAGGGTGCGTGCATAAAACGCTTTTACTCGGGTGACTTAATTCCCTTACTCAGGCTCTGAACCCCCCCCCCACTTTATACTGATGGAATCCAGTTATTACATCCATCTTAAGTATGCACCCGAAGAGGATGATGTCACGTCTGAGGCTGACCGACAGCTCTGCCTTTCGGTGCTGGGAGTCTGAGGTGCTCTCTCCAGCATGCCGCACTTCGTGCTTCCCAACTGGAGAAGTTTCTTTCTGTGAGGACTGGCTGGAGAGAAGGCAGCCAGAGCCTTCAAGGACAGTGGCCTCTGCTGAATCCCGGTGGTTGACATTGATTCTCCAGGTGGCAGATGAAGAGGCTTCAGCTTTGTCACTAATGGGTGTTACCCCACAGGGCCCAGCCACTCACTCTGAGAAAGAAAGCACATTAGCCTCTTTGTAAGTGGGGAAACTGAGGCTTTTGGACCCAGGCCTGCTTGTACGTCTTAAACGGGCAGCTCATGACTCTGTGCGGAGGCGTGTACCTATTATCTCAGCCCTCAGGAAGCCGGATCACTGGACGGGAGCCCTGGTCACACAGTGAGACCTATGTGAAAGACAAATCCAAAAACCTAAGCAACGTATGTTGGTGCACACCTTTGATCTCTAAATGCGGGAGGCTGAGGCAGGAGGATCGAGGCTTGAAGGCATCCTGAGATACATGGTGAGTTCCAGGCTAGCCAGAATACGGACACAGCAGAGACGTCTGGAAAGGCAGCAGCTTCCGGAGCTTCCTTCTCCATCCCCCTGGGTCACACGTAGAATCACAAACCGTGAACCTGGATCCACATGTAAATTAAGACGGTGACCATAGCTGTGGCAGAAGGAAAATAAAAACAGGAAATGTGATTTGGGACCGCGAAACACAGAACCGATCTCATTGTTGGAACCAGAAAGTAACTGAGGCACAGTGAGCTACAGCTCACCATTTGGCCCCACATGTTAAGATAAATAAAATAAATAAATAAATAGGTAAATAAACAAACAAACATCTGTTTCTTTGAATGTGAGTGGCACTCTCCCACCCCAGTGTGTTTCAGCCAAACCTTATGTGAAGTTTGCCTTTATTGACTTCAGGTTCGAGAGTCTATCATGAAAGCATGTTCGTTCTCAGAGCACAGGACTCCTGAAGTAGGTTAGCCATGTGTTTGCCGTCACCTACTGGGTGCCCGGCTTTCTTGGGCAACTGTGGTTCATACATTCCTGTAAGACCAAGCCCCTGCGTAGACTCGAGAAGTCTCCCTTGTCCAGGGAAGACCCTGAATCTTGAATCTGGACACCGAAGCTTGCCATGAGTTTAGAACTGAGGCTTTACGGTGTTCATATTCAGACTCCCCCCTCTCCCTCTGGCTCTCTGTCCCTGTGTGTGAGTGTGTGTGTGTGTCTGTGTGCACGTGTGTGTAGTAATGTGTCTATTTTGAAACTCTGTTAAGACATACATGCTTCCATTTGCCGTGACCACCCTCGTTTGCTTGCTCCTAGCCACCTTGGGGGAGGGGAGGGTCACTGACCCCAAAACCCCACCTGCTACCTCAGGTCTCATCCTTAAGGACCTGGGGGTTCCTCGGTGGGTGGTTCAGGCTCCAACACCTGGTTTCAGAAGTCAAACAGTCACACCTTTGCTTCCCCGAGAGATGCACAACTGGACTTCCCTTGGCACCTCAGTTTCCAGTTCCGGGAACTGGGAGGATTTGTCTTGTGAGAGACACACCAGGGCTGGGCGAGTTCAGCTGAGACTGTAGCAGAATCTTGGCACCATGACAGCTGCTGTGCCCTACGAACAAAAGGCGTAGAGCGCCAGTTAACCTGTGAACCAGCCACAAGCAGAAATCCTCTCTCCTGTTGGCAGTGCTCGTCCCTTCTCTGCCTTCCATTTTACTAAATCACTTCAGCAGGCATCTTCTAGCTGAACCACACACACTGGCTAACCATTATGAGCCTTTAATGGCCGCAAGGACAGGTATGGCCGTGTTTCCTGGGGAGAAGCCTCACCAACAAAACCTTGAATATTCTTCCAAGGCAGAGCCAGCTGACCAGCTCCCAGAGCAGGCAGAGTCTGTGGGGACCTTTCAGTATCAAGTGGGGATCAGCTCAGGAGACCAGCCCTCCCCCCTCCAGCACAGGCAGGAGATAGACTGCATCTGGGTCCATTGTCCCAAGCAGCTGCGACTGGGTTGGGGTGGCGGGGGGGGGGGGGGGGGGGGGGGGGGGAGAATGGAGCCACGCCTGCTGGGGTCCCAGGCCAAATGTAACTGGGAAGATGCAGATAATAAAAATCTACCTGTCACCAAGACATTCCTCAACTGTTAGCAATCACTTTGGGTGGGGGGGGAGCATGAGGGGGTGGGAAATACCAAAGGACATCAAAGAGGGCTTCACTCACAACTCCGCTCCGTCTCAAGGCTCTGTAATTTGGGAAGGTTCTGTGCTAAGGTAATTTGTGAGCCTCCAAACACACAGGTTATTGTTTGTGGACAGATGGCACATTGCGTTTTATCGCCTTTCCTTCTGTGGGTCCTCATACGCAGGACTAATGTGCATTCGGAAGTCTTTGTCTCCTGGCTAAAAATCTCTAATCTAAAACAGGCAATCAAGCACAGAGACAGGGCTTTGGAGGCGTAATCAGAGTTTTAAAAGCAAAGAAGAAGAGACGGGGGTTTGGGGGTGGGGGGGCGTTGGGGAGGGGGGAGGGGAAGCTGGGAACCAAACTGCAGTCAGCGCACAGATGTATACTGAGACCGAGAGGGGAAGCATGTATTGAAAGTGCACACCATGAACAGGATTCTGAAACGCAGAGCGAGGGAGAGAGCACCCACGCCTTAGCCTCGGCCGGCACCTGGGCGCTGCCTGGCATCACCCAAGGGTGGCCTCTGCTGGCTTGCCATCCCGAATCTGGAGGTCTTTGTCTCCACAGGCAGCATGACCGTGGCCGTGGTTGGGCCGGGAGGCCCCCCCCCCCTCGAGCTTGGGCCTCCCTTACAGTTTAAATCACGTTGATACTCAGGAAGGAAATGAACTGGAGGAAGGAGTTCACTCCTCTTTTCTTCCTACGGATTCCCCCCCCCTTTTTTTTTTTATTCTGAAGATAGAATTACTGTTTGTAAGCATCTGAAAGTCATTAGAAGCTCTGCAGCCTGTCAGGTGTCGACGCTAGAAACTGCTGGAATCAAACGGGTGCCTGCACCCAGGGCTGGGGATTTGTCATGTGCTGATGAGGAGTTATAATAATATATGAGCAAATCACAAGCATTCTGCAAATTAATCAAATTCTTTTCCCCCTTCTCCCTTGTCTCGGGGAGAGTGGCTTTGCAGGCAGACGTAGGTGAAGCAGCCCTGCTCACAGATGGTGGCTCTGGCATCAGATGGAATTTATGTAACAGTAATTCTGAGTCCCTGCCAAAGTAGCAGTGAACACCAGGGGAGATTGTGAAGGCGAGTCATGTGGCTCTGCTGAGGTTGTTGTGGGAAGTTGAAGGGGGGAAATCTCGAATTTTCTTTTACTGTTTTTGCCCGAAGGGCCAGAAACGGAACGCCATTCTGCCACGGGCGAAACCCGTCACATCTCTCCTCGCCACCGCCGCCGCCGCCGCCGCCGCTTGCACCGAACGGGGAGCGCTCCAGCAGCTGTTGCAACTGCCGGCGGTGACGGAGCCCCCTGACTCCTGATCCTCGCCCTCCCAGCTCCCTGCATGATCGGAAGGGGATCGGGTTCACAAGGTGGCCGCGGCTACGGCTAAAAGTGACCGGCCTCCCTCGCCTCCGCCCGCACCCCCACACCCCGCACGCCTCCCCTCCTGCTTCCCCTGGCATTGCGAGACATACCAGGGCTTTCCTTTTCAAGTGTTTTATTAAATGAAGAGTCTAACAACTCTCACTTTAATTACACACGGGCTTCGTTTATAATTCCCCTGGATTTATTCAAGTAGTTGAGAACGGCGGTGCTGGTGATTAAACCGATCGTGTTAGTTTAGCAGGGTGTTGGTGCCTAATGTGTGTATCACAGGGTGCTCCTGTACACCTGAATGTGGGTGCTCGTCTTGCGGCCTCTCTGTGCTAATGACACCCCCATCCCCGTCCTGCGCTAACAACTGCCCCCACTGGGAAATACCATCTTGTAGGAGACAAAGGGCCATGGGAGCTGACCTTCTGGGTCCCCTGTGTTGAGAGACACTTTCTACAGGGTGCTTTTTCTTCCCTCGGCAGGGGGAGCATCGTGGCAAGATGGCGTGGGGTCTGCGTTATGCAATGGAAGCCCCTACTGCTGTGGCTTTGGGGGCCCCCCTCCCCCCCTCGCCCTAATGTAGAGCCCTGCCCATTTGTTTTGGTTTACGTGACTACAGAGAAATAAGTGGATTAGAGAGAAACTTTTGCATGCTTCATTGCAGCTGGATGCGGGCATCTGTCATTCCTCAGCCATCTTCTGGATCATGCCAGCGAGAGAAAGCAAAGTCTGACACCTTTGATTTTTAGAAAGAGCCTTTTATTAGGGGAAAGAAAAGAGAAGAAAGGAATTGCATTTCTTTTGTGACTCGGTGAAAGAGGGGGGGAAAAAAGAAGCTACCTCTCCGTGGGCAGTTTGTTTGTTTGTTTGTTTATTATTTATTTATTTGTCTGGGGCATGCCACAACAATAGCATCAGTCCCCTGGCAGGCTGAAAGTCTATGCTTCCATCTTTCTACTCCGTCATTTCCTATTGTTCCAGAGTTACTTGTGAGGCATGGGGCACGCTAAAAAGAAGCTGCCTTCCAAATATCCTGTACACACATCTCTGTGGATGAACACCTTGGGTGTGGACGGGCCGCAGGCACTGATTGCTTTATGGAAGGAGGGGGGTGGCTGTGACCCTCTCTCTCTCTCTCTCTCTCTCTCTCTCTCTCTCGCCTTACTACCTAGGATGGGCACTGCGTCTCGACAGGGTGTGGCAGCTTCTGCCACAGTTTTTCAGAGAGATGCCATCTGCAGGTAGTGATTCTCACAGATAGCCTTGGAGACCAACTTCTGGTGGACTGGCATTTTATTTACCGTTTCAGGGTTGTCCCCTCCCTCCGACAGCTGTGTCTTTCCAGTGGGATGCAGTGCACAGCACCCCAGGTATAAAACACGTTACCATATTGGTACCCCGTCTCCCATGTTTAAGCACTACCACAAAACAGAAACTACAAGAAAGAGCTGATGTGTTACGGGCAACAGGAAGCCAGGGACCAGGCCTCGACCACCGGCTTGCTTATTTCACTGGGTGTGTACAGGAATGCAGACCCATCTGCTGCAGAAAAGGATGTAAAACCCCCAGCCCTCCCGCCTGCTCCCTGCAAGGGAAGGCTGGGCTTATACACAGGGCTGGGTAAAGCTGAAGCTGAAACCTCCGTGCCCCATAGAGCTGAGACAGGCACTCACAGGATTCAGTGAGCCATAGGTTGAGAGGGTGCCAGACAGTGAGTTTCCAAAGTGGGTGGCAGGGGCAGGCACTATTTGATGTCTCTGGAAGATCTTGCCTGACTTTCTGGGAACCCATGCTTCCACGTGAGATCTTTTTTTGTTTGTTGTTGTTGTTTTTAAACATTGGCAGCACACTAGAACTTTAAAAATATAGTCTTGGGACATAAAAAGAAAAAAAAAAGTGTGTTTCAGGGGTTGGGGGTAGGGTGGGCTCCAGCGACTTGTAGTAGTGGCGAGACCACAGGTACTGCCACGTGGCCACTGTGTAGGGCAGCCTTTGGGCTCTGGGGCACAGGTCAGGGGAGGCGGTGTCCGCCAAAACGTGCCACACCCTCCCCAACCCCCACCGATGAGCACAGTACACTTGAACCTGACCGAGACTTTGAGTGCTGTCTGTGAGACTGGAGCACGGTGGGAATGAAATGACCTAGTCACAGGGAGCGGGGCCTTTCCCAGAGAGGAAACTAACTGGGATATGACACAGACTCCAGGGACAGCCCGCAGGGATGGCCCTGTAGGTCACCTGTTAGGAGAGGCAGCCTTTGAGAGGAAGGAAGCTGGCCAGGATCCTGGGGGAGGAACAGGGGAGAGCAAGGTGGGGTTTGCGAGCTCCTCACAAGACCGGAAGCAAAGAAGAGGCTGCCCAAGTTCAGGGTCCCTTTCTTATCCCCACCAGGGTGTCCCCCCAGTTCCTTCAAGGAAAGAGCAAGGGCTGGGCAGAGGGTATGGCTCACCTCAGGGAAGCTCCTGATTGTAGGGAACAACTCCATCTTCCTTCCTTATCCAGCCACCACCATGAGCAGATCTGGTTAAGGTTTCTAGCCCCTGCACAGGAGGGAGGGACCTGTAATTCTGGAAGTTTCTGGGCAAGAAACACAGTGGCAGTACACCCTGGTCAGGGTGCACCTCACCCCCAGGCTGATGTCTCCTCCATGTGGCCTCTCTGAGCATTTCTTTTGGTATTAAACGCGCTTGTCCGGAGACAGGCCCCATTAGAGTATTATTAGATTACACATCTGAAAATCTTGGGAAAAAAAAAAACCGTAAGTAAGTCATCGACCCTTTGAAGGTTATTTAATGATAAACGTAAATGTTTTCATAAAATCCGGGGATGATTTAAGATCCCGGATCGATAGTGGCTGTGGAGTGCGTGCCGCCGGCCGGCTGACCACCCAGGCAGGCTGGTGGCTCCACAGAGCGCGGCTGGCCGCCCGAGGCAAACAAATAAATGTGGTGTGGCTTGGAACCACAGGGAGTGGTCTGGGCCTGGGCGTGGAGACGAAGCTGCTGCTGGAGGAAAGAGAGAGCAGAGAGCGAGAGGGAGGGTGGGCAGGGGTGCCCTAGCAGGTGTTCAGGGTTGCTGGCAATGGGGGGGACGGGTTGAGCTGCGCTCTCGGGGATTGTGCCCCGCAAAGCTCCTCCTCTAGCCAGTGACCCTTCTCCGCAGAGGCTCCTCCTGGTGTCCAGACCTACGTACACCGTTCTATCCAGCCCGGACCCCGAAGCTACAGGGAGATGGCCATAGTAGGGCTAGCACTGACGACACAGCCAAAGCTGGGCTCTGTCTCCAGCTCACAGAGCTTCTGAGTCCCCGTCATCCACATCCAGCCACGGGCCCTAACCGCTAAACTATCCTAACCACACCCAGTAAAGATTTATTCGACTCTTCTTATGAGCCACGGACTAAGTATTTTACAGACTTTCTCTTAGTTCATCCAAACCACAAAGCAACCTGTGGTCAATCTCTGTTTTTAGTCTTATGACACCCATTTCGCAGATGAGGAAACTGAGACTCGGGGGATGAAGTAGCTTCCCAATGGCACACACACAGCCCCAGTCAGATAGGATCTGGTGTATGACTTTGGAGGGTCTGCTCTTAACCACTTTGATTCAGCAATCAAAAATATCAGGGCTCCAGAGGGACAGTAGCTATTTTTCTACCCCTCAAGGCTGATACCTCCTCTAACCCTTGGTAGCAGGTCTGGGCTAGGGGTGATGTAATGCTCGCTTTCTTTTGTCAAGTTTGTGTTATCAGGAAAAGTTGAGAGCCACTTGCCAGTGGCTTATATCTGTTTCTTTTATTTGTACGTGCTTGCGCCCGAATATACGTACGTGCGTGTGTATATATACGTAGGTGTCCCTGGAGGTCAGATCACCTGGGACTAGTGGTCCTGAGTCACCTGACGTAGGCGTTGGAAACCCAACCCGGATTCTCTGCAAGAGCAGCAAGTGCTCTTAAGCACCGAGCCAACCCGGCCAGTCCTACCTGTTAGCGACGGGCACCGGGACTGTACCTTTCAGCTGTAGTCTTTGCCTGAAGTTCGGTGTTGGCGTTTCTCCTCATCTAATATCAGCTATTGGCTTCGTCTTCAGCTAATGCTAGCTGATTCATAAGAAACTTTGAAAACGAGCCTTTTATCCAGTACGACGGGCTCAGATGGTTAACAGACGGCGTGCACGGGGATCGAGGAAGAGGCCCGCAGGTCTGGTCTCTCAGCCGGTTCCCTCCGTCCTGAACATCTTAAGCAGAACTGCAGTGTGTTCATCACAAGCCACACAGCGACACCGACACGTTGCTGACTTACTCAGGGTGCGCTCTTATCCCGAGCTCTCATTCCAGAGGCTGCGGAGGCTGCGTGGCGCGAGCTGATGTGTCCCCCCCCCCCCAACTCTTCCTAGCTGTGAGGTCTCAGGTTCTTCTGTCTGTGATCACCTTGGCTGTCCTGAGGACAGTACTTCGTAGAGTGTCCCCTGGCTGCAATTTCTCATGTTTAGACTGGAGCTCTGGGTTTGGGGAAGAAAGATGACAAAGCTGAGGTGCCCTTCTCGCACCGCCAGGATGCTCGCAACCCTGAGCTGTGACCTTGAGCAACACCTGGCTGGGGTAGTGCTTATTTAGATTTCCGGGACGTAGAGCGCCACTGCCCCTCTACATCTTGGACACCCCATGCTTAGGACCGGACTGAGTCCCGGCCCCCCTCGGTAGTCAGCATCTACATGAATTATTTGCGATACGCATTTGCAGATCCCTCCATACATATTTACTGATTCAATCATTTATGTCAGTGTGACTTGTGGATATTTATCTTATACATTAGGCTATGATTTGGTGTGATATCATTTACTTCGTTGTTGACAATGCACCGAGTTTGAGCCTTCAGGGCTCCTCTCTGGATCCATGCTGCTTTGAGATGCCCCCCCCCGCTCACCTTCCAATGGAGGCTTTAAAAAGCAACAATTTATTTCACAGCACAGAACGTTCTGGGATCATCTCGTTGATTCCCCGCTCCGAGTCGAATCAGCCATCTCCCCAAAGGGCTTGCTACGGTTTCCCTCTGAACCGCTCCCCCACAGGCCCGGGTTTGAGCTCCTGGTACGCAGACAGGGCTGTGCTCTCGGAAGAATGGGGGACCTCTGGGTCTGTGGCATCACCAGCAGAGCGGGTTTCCGGGGGCAAGCGTTGAAGTGATGCTTCTGGCTCTGGTGGGAACCAGCTCTCTTTGACATACGAAACCAAGGCAACATGTTCCAACCTCCTTCCACAGGATGGCGGACCATACGCTTGAGCTTAACCTTCTTTCTTTTAAGACGTTCCACCCAAGCATTTTGTCACGGCACAAGTAACTACTCCTTCTCCCCGCTCTCCCCGCCTCTGCCTCTCCCCACTCACGGCTGCTGTCTCTCCTCCTCTGCCCCCATCCCTCCCTCTCCCTCTCCCTCTCCCTGTCCCATCCGTGTGTGTCCCCCCCCCACACACACACTTTTTTTTTTTTTCCCTTGAGAATGACACTCGAAATCAATTTCAACGCTTCTAGGCCCTCTTGGTTAATAAACACCATAAGAGACGCGCAGAAACGTGAGAATATTTACGCGGGGATACTTCGCATTAACACGCCCAGAGTCAGTATATTAAGCTAAACAGGTTTCACAGTGATGGGACCAGCTTGTTACCACCTGGCTCAGACTCCACTTTAAAAACGAGTACGCCCTTGAGTAGCCTTGTAAACTAAAACCCAAATCACACAGAATTTAAAACCCAAAATTATTTGTACTATTCCAAAGTGTTTTTAGCGTCTTTGATTAGATGGAAGAATATTTTTTTTTTTCAAATGGAAAACATGAATTACATACCTGATTGGAACGTTCTTTCCTACTCAAAATTAGGGGGGGGGGTTTTTCTTTTTTTTAGTAAGCATAACATATGCAGCCAAGGATACAGCTCCCCTTGGAGGCCTCTGTTGGTGGAAGTTAACCAGCCTCATTGCTCTGCTGGCCCTGAACCTGGAAAGAGTACTCTCTGGGTCCTAGACTAGGATGCTCATGCTCTGTAGCTTCAGAGTCAAAGCTTTGTGCTTAGGAGAGCAGTGGGGAGGGCTAGAGACTCCAGAGCACCCGGGTGGAAACCAGGCCACCCCCTCGAAGGCCAGACCTGTCCTCGAACCAGCAGTCAGTGCCCTGCTCTGTGGATTCCACCCTTCTCCCCCAAGCAAAGGCAGTTGTGCCTCCGGGAGCTGAATTTCTAGCACACCCTCCTTCTCCCTAAGGTGAAGCCATTTTCTTACCTATTAGCACAAACTGTGTAAAAATGTCTTATTAGGAGTGCAGCGAGCTTTGGGTTAGATCTCGTGGAGGGCCTACCGCTGTGTTCTATCGTCACGAGCTTCCTCAGTGGCCGCGGGAGGCAGCTCTTCTCAAGCCTTCCAGCCCATGCGTGGGGTACCTCTGAAGGCCGCTTCTTCCCACTCCGACCCCGCTCTCTTTAGAAGATGGCGCCCCGATGTCCATGCAGGATGGGAATGTAGTCGCTTGGATGTTTCAGATCTGCTAGTGACACGGCCGCAGGTAGATTGAACATGGCGGGGCAGGAGGGTGGGGGCAGGTATGATTCTGGGAGCTTCCACAACCCAAACTATATTTTTTAATTACATACTAAGCATCACGGAAAATGCACGTGAATGAAGCAGTATGTGGGCACACCCTCCCGACACTCCTCAGATCCCAGCCGCTCTTGAGTACCCTTGTCTACCCGGTGTCTCCTTTATTCCTGCGTAGTCGGACCTTCCGTGGCTGCGTCCGTACTGAAGGTGTCTCCATCCTGCCATGCCCAAGACGAAAGAGTACAACAGCTGTCCGTATACTACTTTATAAAGACTTGCCTTATTTTTAATTACGTGTGGAACGTGTGTCTCTGCGTGGGTGTGCGCATGCGAGTGCGGTGCCCCTTGAGGCCAGAAGAGGGCGTAAGAGCCTTCGAATTCAGAGTGGTGGGTGGTCGTGAGCCACACCCTTTATGGGCGCTCTGAACAGGAGTGCAAGGCTAGTAGGTGCTCTCAAACACTGAGCAGTGTCTTAGCATTTTAATAACTTCGACGAGATTAAAAGTGTATGGAAAACGAGGCATAGTGGTACCCGCTTAAAATCCCAGCACTTGTGAACACGAGGCTGGAGGATTGCCACGCGTTCAAGGCTATCTAGGGACTATATAGGGAGAACCTGACTCAAAAACAACAGCAGAAAAGAGGATGAGAAAGAAAGAAGGGAAGAGGAGAGGGTGAGTAGGTCCATGTCAGTGCTGCTGTCTTACACCCACAGACTGCACACCCACAGACGCACACTGGGAAGCCATCTTGGAACCGACTGCTTGTGGATACCCTTCCTCCGCTGTAGTTGTGGCCAAAGTACCCGAGAGAACCTAGAAGAAGAATGATCTATTTTGGCTCACAGTTTGAGTCCATCACCACAGGCAGGGGGGCATTGTAGAGCTGAGGTGTTCATGGTGAACAGTCACAGTCAGGGCCAGACAAGCCCCTGAGGACACCTCCCCACACACAACCAACTTCCGCCGAGGACGCCCCTCCCGCCTCAGTTCCACCACCTCCCCACAACCTAGTCAAATCATGAATCCAGCACTCACGGTCTAATCGGCATCTGGGAATCGTTTCAAAGGCAAGCCCAGAGGCATGCTCGCTAATCTCGGTGTCTCTCAGTCCATCAAGCTGACGCTCAAGACCGACTGCCACACTGAGGAACGGATGTGCCTCCTGAGTCCGTATTCCAATGGCGTCCCACGTGCTCGGTGCAAGGACTTGATGGCCTTCTGGAGAATTCTATGGGACCCATGTTCACGCAAGTCTGCCCCTCCGCCTCACACACAACCATACACACTTTCACTGTGTCTACGGACCACCTCCTGCAAGACCTTTGCAGGGAGCCCTCTGGCAAAACGGGCTTGTAGGCAGCGTCCTGAGTGGTCAATGAAGATGAGTGTGTGTTTGGCATCAGCTTGACCCCAAATCCCTTTGGTGCGGGCTTCCGTGACTCTGAAAGAGGACACCATGTTGCTCTTGCTAAGCCTGCCTCTGCTGTCTGTGTGAGAGGCACCTGCAGGTGACTGCTTTGAGCATTCTCTGAAAAAAGCGTGTTCGTTCCTGAATTTCCAGGGCCTGATCACCCACCCAACACCCACTCTCGTCCCTCTGCCCCACATCCGAGAGAGGTCATCAGCTCAGAAGGTGTGGAGGCACCAAGCCCCAGCTCTCTGTGAAGCTGCTGCCCATCGCTGAGCTGTAACTAATGGATGCCCCCCCCCCCACCCCAAGGGTAGACATCCTCCTCTCCCCCTTAGGTACGGGGAAAGAATAGCTATTTCCATCATAGCAAGTAAGAAAAATATCTCATTCCCCACTTTCCCTATAAACAATGTACTGCTTGCTTTCCCTTCACCCCTCTTGACCCTCCACGCTGTATACATATTTATATATTATTCATAACGGATTAAAAATGAATGTGTTCTTTACCAGGGCTCTACGGTGCAGTGACAATACAAATTAACGTATGATGTACTTACTTTTCGCATGGCAGTGATAGGAAATGTTGATGGCCTTGAAGTGAGAGGTCCGGAGAGGAAGGTGGAGGGGTTGACGGGGGCCATCCGGCGGGGCCATCCGGAGGGGCCACCGGCACCATTCCCGTGCGGGGCTCTGGCTCCAGCGGGTGAGGACTGGGTGTCTTAGGCTGCATCCATGCTGTGGTACCAGGAAGGGCTAGTCACTTCCTTTCTCCAGTGGGATGGCGTCCCTGCGGCCTGTGCGCACCGCACTTCCCCATCTCCAATCTTGAGCTACCCTCTTCACTTGTTCAAGGACCCTCCACTGAACCACCGCCCACCCTGGCCCAGCCTCCGGCAGCTCTCTCTTTCCTCGGGGGCCCCCGTGCTCCCCTTTCCTTCCTCTCTATCTCCTCTCCTGTACGCTTCGTTCCTACCTTCCTCCGCTAGTAAAACGCTCAAGTGTTGGCGTCACGCTGTGGTGGCTAACGCCAAGAATCGGAGCGAGCAGGAAAGTAAGCGAGCCCCCCTTCCCGTGAAACCCAGGGTCCCTGTCCCCATGGGGTTGCCAGTCTTCTTGGAGAGGAGAGGCTGTGGCAGTTTTTACTCGTTCAGCTACTGATGTTAGAAATGGTACTGACGTCACGTGTCTCGAGACGTCCTGGAAGCACAGGTAGCCATGCCGAAGGACCAGTTGAAGGTAGAGAAAGAAGAGTTCCACATTGGGACAGTGGGGGAGGGCTGTGCAAAGGTCCTGAGGGCAGGAGGAGCAGGGAACAGTTGGGGACTAGAGGGACTTCCTGCAAGGCCAGGGGGTAGCAAACTGGGGATTGGGAGAGAGAAGGATGGAGAGATGGCTTCCTGGGTGATTTTTTTAGGAATCCCTACTGGTTCCACAACAAACTGTCCTGACTCACAAGGCTGTATAGCCTGAGGCTCTCTCCAGACCCGCCATCTGCAGGAGCTCCTGCTAGCAAGGGGTGCTGCGGTGAGCAAGCCCCAACCTGGGTTCAACAAACTTCATTCCAGTGAAACAAACGTGGAGCAGCCCACTTTTGAAGGCTATGGGAACTGGGAACGGTAAGATCAAGCCAACGGAGGAAGAGCAGGTCGGGGAGGACACTTCCTTTGCCCCCACAAAGGCAGGAATGCTAGTCGGACTCCAAACTCATTGTCAGACCTAACCCTTACCCCTGTCCACTCCCAAGGAGAAGGACATCAAAAAGCAAGGGAAGGTGTTAGACCAACGACTCTGGTTTTCTGTACCTGACCACTGTCCATCTCTGACATGAGATGCGGCTCAACAGGACAAGCCTAGGAGATGTCACCGCCCTGATTGGCCTGTCTAGTTGGAACCGACGGATCAGACCCTTAGTCTCAGGTTTAGAACCGTTGGGCCCAACTGTGCTTTAAAGCTCCGTCTGCTGCCTAGATTTTGGAAGTTCTTACCTGTGCCCCATGGTCACCCGTGGACCCCAGAATCACCAGCTCATCCGTGGTCTCCTCCGGTGGTGTGGGCAGCTTGGCCAGTCTTTAATAGATGGGTGTTTGTAGGTAGCTTTACCTCTGGCAGCAAGACGTCCCATTTGTATGTGAAGATTTGGCTCTCTCTAAATCTGCCCCAGTGACAGATTGGAAGGCTCTCAGGCAGATTAGTGCCTCCCAGTCCCTTCTTCTGTCCAGCTACCAGACCTGGCCGGACAGTGACATATTCTGTGGTGTTTTCTACAGTGGTTTGTTTGAATTCCTTTGTTGGCATTCTCTGGTCAGAAGACAACAGACATCAGCATATGCAAGTCTGTTCCATATAGGGGCTTCGAGTAGGCAGATGGGAGACAGAAGCTGGAATTTCCCCTGATTCAGAAATCAATGGTGTGTCCAGTGTATCTCAGTCAATGACACCTTTTGCTTGAGAATCAAGGATCTGACCACGACAGGCTAACTTTTACACTTAACTCTGATTCTTGGCCAACACACGCCTTGCCTGGTGCAGCATGGCTTTTTCAGCCACCTGCTATCTGGTTCATTCCATCTTTGCCTGACTCAGCTGGCGTTCTTACACAGCCCTGACATACCTGCCTAGGGAATGGCGCTGCCCACAGCAGGTCAGGCCCTCTACATCAGTTAGCAATTAAGACAACGCCCTATAGACGCGTCCACAAGCCAGTCTGACGGAGGCAGTTCTTCAACTGGGGTTCCCTCTTCTCGAGTGACTCTAGTTTGTATGGATGGACAGCTGCAGCTAACCAGGGGAGTCCTTGTACAGACTTGGGGAATAAAAGGTTCAGAGTACTTCATATCCACTGGGAAGCTGCTCATTCTGAATTCAAACCTGGTAGCTTGGCCATGTCTTAACTTCCCTGTCTGTAAAATGGAGAGAATATGACCTCTTGGCAAAACTCCCATGAGGCTCAAATCTGAGGATAAACATGCAGAAATGAGTCCAAAGAGCCACGGAATGAAGCCTTTGGGGTCATTGGCTACTGTCATTACCATCTGTAAATTTCTAGCTCCAAGGCTATAGAAGGACCCAGATACCTTGCGTTTCTAGTATTGCTCAGATTTTCCCTCCGCACTTCAGATGCATTTACAAACGGATTCCATTTCACCAAAGCTAAAAAGCAAACCAATCCAATAACGGTTTGACCACGGAAGTATCCGAATCTGCCAGAATGATCGTTCATCATCTCCGTCTCTACCAAGAAATCAAGATCCAGACTGTAACCATGGGATCAAATCATGATGAATATTTAAAAAATCGATTGGCGGGGAGAGTGAGCTAAGTGCCTCCGTGTCACATTGGCCAAGGGGAAAAGGCACTCCTGGCAAACAGAGGTGATGTTCAAGGCTCTCTGAGTACCAGGCCCAGGCCCAGGCGCCGATGGCCTCTGAGGTGACATGGTTTGCAGGGAGGGCAGAATCCAAAGGTCGGAGGCCAGGATCTCCAGAGTGGCTCCAGCTGATAATGAAAGGCGCTGGCTGTTCAACAAAAACACTCCAAGTGTGGAAGGCTCTGTAAGGTCCTGGTTGATAAACTGAGGCTGGCTGATACACAGAGCCTGCAGTGGCTCAGATTTGCCGTGGGTCTGCTGGCCTCCGGGTCACCAAACATTTCATTTTAAAATCATTATCGGCCTATTATTTGAACTTCTTCTATGGAAAACTTGTCATGCCATGGAAATAGCTATTAATTATAATAAATTCATTGGTGACTTGATCACAGATTTATCTGAGTCACCCTCAGATGTGCCTTGCCACAGAGCCATCTCTCCTTGGGGGAACATAAATATCCCATAAAGTCTGAGAAGGGTAAGACTTTAAAGTATTTCTGAAGTTTCCTTTTATCTCCTTTCCCCCATGAATTCTGTTTTATTTTATTAAAAATTATTATTATTATTATTTTGATTTTTCAAGACAGGGTTTCTCTGTTGTAACTCTGGCTGTCCTGGAACTCACATTGCTGGCCATGAACTCACAGAGATCCACCTCAAAAAACTTACTTTTAATTATAAGGCGTGGGTTTGTGCATGCGAGTGCAGCTCCCATGAAGGCCAGAAGAGGGAGTCAGATTCCCCGGAGCTAGAATCAGAGCTGGTTGTGGGTTGATGGACACAGGTCCTCTGCAGTAGCAGCGTTCATTCACTGGTAACTGTTGAGCCATCTCCTGGCCCCAGCCCCTGAACCCTCTGGGAGGATCTTCAACTGCTCCTGGGTCAACAGGAACCAATGCGAAGCTGATCTTTTCTCCTGCTCAGTAGTTTTCCACTTACAAAATGGGTCTTTTTTTTGTTTTTTGAAGGCTGCACATAATTTTAGTGTATGTAGGAATGGTAACTTCATGAACTGGATCACTGAGTTTTAGGGTCTCAGTGTTATTCGAATTGCTTATTCGAAATCTACTGAACCTTACTAATGCTTAGCTAAGTCTCGTTTAGTGTCCCGACAAAGGAGGAGAGGTGGACACCCTGTGGATTCTCCTGTCATTTTCCCAAGGCCTGGGGTCTATCTTAGTCTGATTGCCTTTGCTATAATGAACTACCGGAGGCTGAGTACTATATAAAGAAAAGAGGTTTACTTAACTACCATCTCTGGAGATCTGATAGCACAGGAGCGGCTTCTGTCCGGCTCTTGTATAGGCCTCCAGCTGTATCTTAACACGGACAGCATCATGGCAGAATGAAGGCAGGATGAATGACAGGATCACCCATGAAGGAGCAATCTCATAGCAGATGAGAAGAATCATCTTGAGAAGACTCAGGGGTCATAGCTCACTCTCACAGAAGCTGACCAGGATCCCATAACCTCCCCCACCCCCGAGGAGAGCACCCCCCAGTGACCAGACCTAATTCCACATGGCTGTCTCATAAAGATACCATCACCTCTCGCCTTTGCCAGCTGGGAACTAGACTCACAATGTAGGAGCCCCTGGGAACACATTCAAATAAAACCCAAACTGCAGCGGCACCCGCTCTTAGTCCTCAGACTAGACTCAAACTTCTGCAGGGCGAAGAACAGCGCCATTTACGTTCCCTGTACAAATGGAGATCCAAGAAAGTATCCGTCTCGTCTGAATGTGGAAGGGGTGTATCTGTGGACGGGAAGGGAACCAGTGGCCGGCAGGAGGCCTTGGGAACAAGAGAGGTTAACAGCCAGTGGATGCCATCAAAGCGCACAATATGCGTATATGAAATATACGCATCGTGTGAAATCAATCAGCTCGTGCAATTAATATATGCTAATAATAAGAAATGCTCGTCTCACGTCTCCCACTTGGGGCCTTCTCTGTTTCCATGGGAAGGTGGCCAAGCCCTGAGGGTAGAGCCAGGCGGCAGAAACGCAGGCGGAATCACGCCGGTGGTACAGTCCTTCTGTGGGCTCTCTGAATTCTTGCTCTGCAGCATGCTGGGAAGGGCTAATGGCAAGCGCAGTTTTCTCTTTTTCCTGTGTTGCCTTCCAACATCTAAGAGTTTGCAGACTGGTTTTTGCAGGTTTGAAAAGTTGACCACCTGAAACCTTGTGTTGCTACATCCATAGAAAGAAAAGCAGCAAAAACTCTGTCCAAGATTTATAGCAGTTCCTTCAAGCCCATGTCAGAAGGAACAGGATGAAAGTGAGCTCACTGGGGCACTGGGGGACACTGAGAGGCTATGGCTCTAGACCTGGAACCTGGAGCATCCCCTGGGGGACCTGTTTCATAGTGAAATGGATCTTATCCTTGTAGGGCAGGTGGGTTCAGACAGGGTGTGGAGACTGGAGACTCAAGCTGTCTGCTGTAGACCTAGAGAGGATGTTCTGAAAGGGCCTGGAAAGCCTCTTGGGCTGAGCCGTGAACGTCCTGACTAGTCCTTTGGGATTGGTAGCCAGCAAGGATCTGGGGCAAAGAAATGGCAGACTGATCTTCTCCAAGTGGTGTTCATTCTGGCAGCACAGGGAGGATGGGCAGGAAGGTGGTGGGATGCGGATGCTTCTGACTCCCACATTCACGGTCCAGACAAGGGTTATTGCATACACCTGGTTCTGCATGATAAAGAAAGAGACACCTCTGGCAGGAAGTGTTAGCCCTGCCACTCCTGGCCGCGGGGGAATGGGAGAGCACACTGACAAAGCCCACTGAGAAAGAAATAGAAGAGCCAGACTGGATGGCACATGTCTCTGACAGGATGGCAGAGCACTCAGGAGATGGAGGAAGGGGGATAGAAAGTTCAGGTCTAGCCTGAGCTACAGAGGGAGAACTGGATTTAAAAAAATAGCCAAACATGCAGATGTGAGAATCAGACAAGATTGTGTCATGGAACAGGTATGCTGGTGCAGACCTAGAATCCCAGCACTTGGGAGTCTGAAGCAGAATAGGGAGTTTGAGGCTAGCCCAAGTTCCATAGAGAGTCCGTGTCTGAAAGAGAAAATGAAAAGAAGGAGCGAGAGAGTGTGAGAGAGTGAGCAAAAGAGACAGAGGCAGCATTGGGATTGGATCTCCGGAGCAAACTGGCCTGTGAAAACACACAGGGGACCTTTTCTCTGTGATGGGCGAGTGCATCCCAACCCTGCTACGTGTATGCTCGAGGGATTAAAGGACCGGCTCTCCTTAGTCTCTGGCTCACTTTTCTAAACAAATGAAGTGGGCACTGGGCTTCTCCCTGCTGCAGGTGGTGAACTTTGGGGAGTGACACCCACACCGGAGGGACCACATTTGCACCTCTGTCACTTCCCAAAGCAGACACTTCGCTGGTTTTTCAAGATGGCAGAAGCTGTTCTAACCCGGCAAGGAGATCAAACTTGCAGGATCAAAAGGACTTCCATAAGAATCTGCCAGCTGTTCTTCATGGGAGCTTTTCGAGAAAACTATCATTTCAGGGATCACCAAGTCTTCCTTATTTTTTTAAATATTTATTTGTGTTTGTGTGTGTGTGTGTGTGTGTGTGTGTGTGTGTGTGTGTGTGTGTGTGTGTGTGCCATGTGAGTGCAGTACCCTAGGAGGCCAAAAGAGGGCGCTGGAGTCACAGATGGTTATGAGCTGCCTAGCTCAGATGCTGGGAACAGAGCTAGGGTCTTCTGGAAGATCGGCCAGTGCTCTTAACCCCTGGGGTTTCTCTCCAGACTAAAAATCTCACTTCTTCATTGCTCCGGCTGACCTTTATCTGATCTTCATAGTCCCTGCTGTCTGCCCTGGCAACCCCCAAATTCCGGAGAGCCACGTAGCTCAGCCCTTCTTACAGCTTTGCTTAGAGCAGGCTCATTCTGCATCCATCTTCTTCACCCTCCAAACATTTACTCATCATGCTTGGTCTGCCACTGGTAAAGAGTTCACGATACATAAACAATGTGAAAAGGGGTTTACCCTAAAAATTGAATATGGATACCAGTACAGAAACTTGGTGGGTTTGGGTGTCCCTAAAGTCAACGAAGTGCAGTTTACTGGTCAAATCTTCTTTTGACCTCTCTCTTTCTTTCTCTCTCTCTCTCTCTCTCTCTCTCTCTCTCTCTCTGCTCTCTCTCTCTCTCTCTCTCTCTCTGCACACACTAGTAAAAAACAAAACAATTCAGGTTCAGGGAAAAGAAAAAAAAAATGATATGAGATTCTTTCCTGCCGCCTGAAATCTGAATTCCGTGTTCGTAAGTGAGATTTTGAGTTCTGTCAATAAAAAACTGGGGTCGCAGGCAGCCGAGATGGGTGAGCAGGTAAGGGCGCTTGTGGCCAAGTCTCAGTACCTGGGTTTGATCCCCCAAACCCACACGACGAAAGGAGACAAGAAACTCTCAAAACCAGTGTTCCAATATCTACACACGCTCCGTTGCACGGTGTGTCCGTGCCTAAGGGCGCACGTGCGCGTACGTACACACACACACACACACACACACACACACACACACACACACGCACGCGCACGCGCACGCACACAGAAATCACGAAAGTGGGGCCGTTTGTCTTGTTTCTTGTTCCATCGACATCCATATGACATCATCGGTTCTGAATGCTTTCGTAGCGATGCTTCTGGGTATTGGGCGGTCCCCGTCCCTTCTTCTGGAATGTCCAGATGAAAATTTCTAGTCAGCACGGAGGGTGGTCTAAATCTCACTTGCTGTGCCCAGTGGGCTGCAATCTTAACCCGTCTTGTTTGAATATTGCTGCGTGGCTGTGATGTCGTCTGCGGGGGTGGGGGTGGGGATGGGGGTGGGGGTGGGGGGCGTGGGGCGTGTGACGGTCCTAGAGCCCAGGGTGGGGCGGTGACGGGTGTGACACACCGCTGACCGGACACCTTCTTTCCCCACAGGTCACAGGCCTTTCCAGTGTCACTACTGCCCCTACAGTGCCTCGCAGAAGGGTAACCTGAAGACCCACGTCCTCTGCGTCCATCGAATGCCTTTTGACAACAGCCAGTATCCGGACCGCAGGTTCAAGCGTTCCAGGGTCGACTCGGAGGCTTCTGGGAGTTTCGAGGAGGCCGTAGCTGTCAAGGCAGGGAGCTTGGCCGAGCTCACAGATGAGAGAGGCCAGGGCCAGGAGGAGGGCAACTGAGCAGAGCCTGTCGGCCGCGACACTCCTCTCCAGAGTTTTAAATCGTGCATCTGGTTTAACCAGTTTGCTAACTGCATTCCAGGGGGGGAAATCATGTCCAACCCCTCACTAGTGTATAGAACATTTAAAAGAATTTTAAAAGATATCTATATATATATATTAAAAAAAAAAAAATCCCCAGCCCTTTAACATGGCTGCTACACTGTTACCCAGTAACAAGAACTTCCAAGCAATGCAGGAGAGACAAAGTGATCTTAGAGATGCCCCTGTGTCCTTCGAGCTCTGAAAGCAGGAGGCCCTTCCAACTCCAAAGTCATCTTTGTCCAAAAAGCAAACAAAACAAAGCAAATGAACAACAACAAACAACAAATCCCGGATACCATTGGAGCGATTTAGCATTGCCTCGAGGAGCCTGTGTTTTCCTTCTTGAAAACACCTCTATAATCTGACACCAGCTGCTGTCATTTGCCTAGCACCCTAATGAGACAGTTGGGAGGCAGCTGAGGTGCCAGTCAGACTGGGGCGGCCACTGCAGGGAAAATCAATTCACGTGGTGTCACTAGGCACTCTGGGAGAAACCCTAGCCGGCCCGCACACAGCCAGAGAGCTCCAGGCCCGACCAGTGCCGCAGAGGACTGTAATCTAAAGTGTGCTTAAAAAAAAAAAAAACCACAGCCCGATGAATCCGCGGTCAGGAAGCGTCTGCAGACAAAATGCCCTTTGCAGGTTTGATAAGTCATTTTTTTTTTTTTTTTTAAAAAGATCAAATTGCAATATGGAAAGAAACGGTTTTGTATTTTATTATTTTCTTTCCTGGGTTGTCTGAATGGAGGGAGAGATTTGACACGAAACACAAATCGTAGGAAGCACTCTAGAACGGTCATTAGGAAACCAGGTAGGCCAACTCTACTCTCCGTGGAAAGTTCTGGTGAGCAACAGCAATTCCTTTGCTGATGGGATGGCTCCTTCACGGTACGGTTTTAAAACACTTTTTTCTTTTTACTCGAATGAAGTCCATCCCAATTCTTGTTATCAGGGTTCTTTTATCCATGTGTTCCTTTGTAAGTGTTGTGGGCATGAAGTAAGGTTTTTCTTCTCCAGTGAGCTCTTCAGAAAATAACTTGTACTAAAACATGAGTCTAAATCTCCGGCTGTCTATCACTAATGAAGGAAACAGTTTGAGTTAGAATGTTCTTTTTTTTTTTTGTGAAACAAATATGTTCTGTATTTTTGTAGATTACAGATCGCCTACTGATTGAACGCTCAAAATTTGTTAAGCTCTGCACCACAGTGAGGGAGATGTTTTGAGGGCGGACAAAGGAAATGAAACGCTTAAAAAGCAAAATAAAAGAAACCCAAATCAACGGTGAAAGACAACTCATAGGATTCTTCTCGAATCTGCTAGAACGACGTAAAAGTTCCCACCTTCTAACACACGTCTCTTGAGTGACATGAAATTGGTACCGTCACTTGTGACGGTCGAGATGTAGTGAAGTATTAACTTCCAAAACGAAATCATTTAGACTTAGAGAGAGAGAGAGAGAAAAAAAAGTCAATATTTCCTTGCAGTCTGGGAGCACACAATAAAACCCCAGGGCCTTAAAAACTTCAACTCTGCCTATAGCAGTTTACAAAAATACTAAGCTGCAATCAATGTAAATAAAATTCTTAGCACTATCCTGAGAGTGGATTTCAGGCTAATAAGGAATCCGGTTTGCATATGCTGTCAAAAGAGTGTCATCTGAACGGGGTTTCACTGGGAAGGAGGTCGCTGGGCAGCGTCCACCCGTCTGGCATAGAGCAAGCTGCTTTCTTTCTTCCTCTCGTTCTTCCTTCCTTCCTCTCCCTTCCTCTCTTCCTTCCCTTCTTCCCTTCGTTTCTCTCTAGACCAGTCCTCACTGCCTTACTGGACTCGAGTTGATCAGCTGTGGCTGTCGCTGTGGTCCCGAGGAGGGCCTGAACATACGCTGGTGGAAAACTGACCGTAGTGAACATTTTAGGGTTTGAACCGCCCTGCCGTGTTTCGTGACTGTGCCATTGGCTTGCTTTCTGTGTGTTTGCCCCCACCTGTGGTATCTTAGCAAAGAGAAATTAAAAATTAAAAAAAAAAGAAGAAAAGAAAAGAAAAAAACATAATAAAAATGAAAAAAAAAAGTGGAAAAAAAAAGAGAGAGAGAGAGAGAGACCCACATTCCGTGTCCAGCACCTTGGCCCTGGTACCGTATCTTCTGTGTCCTCCCGGCATCTTCAGATGCTACAGGCAATAATTCTGTTCGTGACACTGGGAACCTCCTCCCCTTCTTCGTGGCGTGTGTGTTGATTCCATTTTGTCCGGTCCCCCTAGGTGCCCGCCTTTCCCTCTGACACAGGCTTTCTTCCCAGAACATTCGTGACTTGTAACACGAGCCCGGGGCAGCCTCTGCGATGCGGTGCCTGCGTTCCCGTGTCGCCGGGCTCTCCCATCTACACACGTCGGTCCTTCCCCCCCGTGACTTCTGTAGTCTGTGATGCTGTTCCTAACCCCATCTACATTCTATCTTGGAGGAACTCTGAGATCATAGAGTAGAGGATTTTGTCGCTATGCTTGTAACAAGTAGAACACTTTGT
Source organism: Cricetomys ansorgei (assembly GCA_026225945.1). Lineage (NCBI taxonomy): Eukaryota > Metazoa > Chordata > Mammalia > Rodentia > Nesomyidae > Cricetomys > Cricetomys ansorgei. The sequence continues at coordinate 3,660,007 of JAMJFZ010003296.1, read as the reverse complement.
ATTTAAAGTTTATTCTTGGTCATTATTTATTATTATAATACATCAGTTGACAGAACTTTATTCTGGTATAGAAAGTATTAAAAGTTGTTTTTTTTCAGCAATGACTGTTTTCTTTCTGCTGTTAGGAATAAAATGTCTTTGAAGCAGTCCAGTTTTATCCAGTGTTTTATGCAATAAAACCTCTTCCTTTGCCAAACGAAAACCTAAAACCAAAGAAGTATATCTTTTCCGAGCCCCACAAAGAATAAAACCTACTTTTCCTTGCTTATAAGCCTTTGACAAAACTCAACCAGACTCCACTTATTAAAAAAAAAAAAAAGCCCATCGCAGATACCCTCACGGTGTTGGGCTTTATTCGAACCCATTAAACAAAAGATTTAGCTATTTATGTGTCTGGGTGTTCTGCCTGGATGTGCATCTATGTACCATGTACATGCAGTTCCCACAGAGAACAGAAGAGGGCGTCAGATCCCCTGGAACTGAAGTTACAAATGGTTGTGAGCTGTCATTAGGGTGCTGGGAATTGAACCCCAGTCCTCTGCAAGAGCAGCCAGTGCTCATAACCAGAGTCATCTCTCCAGTACCTTCCTTATCTGTCTGTTTGTTTGAGACAGGGTCTCTGTCCTCCAGTCTGATCGTGTACACTCAGTGTGTGTGGGTGTGTGTCCAAGTGCAAGTGTAAACACAGCTTCTTTGGAGACTGAAGCTGCAGATGGGACTCTCAGCAAGGTAAAACCTATAGAAACATCCAGGCTCCTTATAAACCAGTAATTATATAAGGCCCGTAAGGCGCCGGGGTCTATTATTTCTCTTTACTAGTAAAATACTCTTCTAAATAGCTGCTCTCAACCTGTGGGTCGTGACCCCTTTGGGGGTCGAACAAGCCTTTCACAGGGGTTGCCTGAGACCATCTATATATCAGCTACTTACATTATGCTTCGTAACAGTAGCAAAATTACAGTTATGAAGAAGCAACAAAAATAGTTTTATGGTTGGGGGGTCACCACAACACGAGGAACTGTATTAAAGGGTCACAGCATCAGGAAGGTTGAGAACCACTGGTTTTAAACAAAACAAAACAAAACAAAACATATTGTATGGAACTGGAGAGATGGTTCAGCAGTTAAGAGCACTGAATGCTCTTTCAGAGGACCAGAGTTCAATTCCCAGCACCCACATGGTGGCTCACAACTACCTATGTAACTCCAGTTCCAGGGGGTACCCGGCATCCTCACCTGGCTTTTATTAGAACTGCATGCATGTGGTGCACATTCATACATGCATGCAGGCAAAGATTCACATGCATAAAATGATACAATAAAGTAAACAAATCTTGTGGAAAGTTATTACATGTGAGAAAGTATTTTATCTCCAAACCATCGGAGGAGACTCTGAATTCTTCCTCTGGAGACACTGAAGCAGAGCCATGCATGGCTAACTGCTGCGTCAAGGACCCCAGGGAAGACAGAACTCATTTTGATTTGTGTTGTGCCATTCCATTGTGGTCTCAGATGCAAGCTCTGTCCAGGAGGACACTCTGAATCACTGCCAGAAAACTCTTCTGCCCGTGTTCACTGGCATTCCCTATGGGATGGAGGTTCTTGGGAAAAACTGTCCCCAGCCCTGACAGCACATCCCTGCAGACTCGTGGGTGAGTTAGGAGGTTACTGTGAGGCATCTGGGCGCACCCACTTAGGTGGAAAAGGCTGTGGAAGGGTGGGTGAGGGTTGCAACATTTGCTACAACTGCATGCGTGGCGGGCCTGAAACCCACAGACGCTGCAGTGGTGAGGAGGGCACAGCAGGAATAGAAGCCTCATCCCTCTGATGGGACCGGCACCCCCAGCCGTGTCTTAATTACTTTCCTAGTGCTGTAAAGAGAAACCATGGTTAGGTTGTAGAGGGATAAAGTCTATGCTCGTCGTGGCAGAGAGCATGGTGGCAGGCGCTGGAGCAGGAGCCGAAAGCTCAGTCTTGATCCATAAGTGTGAGGCAGAGAGAGAGAGAGAGAGAGAGAGAGAGGAGAGGGAGAGAGAGGTAACTTGGAAAAGTGTAGGCTTTTGAAACCTCAAAGCCTGCTCCCAGTGACACAGGTCCTCTGATAAGGCCACACCTACTAACCTTTCCCAAACAGTTCCACCAACTGAGGACTAAGTGTTCAAATATATGAACCTCTGGGGGTCCTTACCACTCAAGCCATCACGGTAAGGAACGAAGTATCAGGCCTTCTGAGTTCCTGAGAGTGACTAGACACTAGGATTGAGTTTTCCGCCCTCTCCATATTGGTTCAAAATTTGTTGGAGAGAAAAAAAAAAAAATCTGTGCACTGATGGGCTAGAGAAACAGCCCGCTGGTTAAGAGCACTGGCTGCTCTAGCGGAGGACCCTAGGTTCGATTACTAGCACACACATGGTGGCTCACAGCTGTCTGCTACTCCAGTTTTGTGGGATCTGATGCTCTTTTCTGGCCCCTGAAGGCACAGACATACAAAGCAAAAATAAAAATCGATGTAATTAATGAACAGAAAGTGCACGTGTGTGGAAAGAAGTGTTATTATACCACAACAGTGAATAAAACCCCTAATGGCACCTCAGCAAGAGCACAAGTGAACCTCAAAAGCGTGGCAGGAGCCAGCTCTCTAAGGCCATATATGACAGAGTCGCCTTTACACACAACATCTGGACTCTGACGAGTCCAGAGGCAGGAAGAAGATTAGTACTTCCCAGGGGCTTGGAGGAGCAGACAGTGACCACTAACGATGACCAGGTTTCTATTTGAGGTGATAAAAATATTTTAAAATTAGGTAGCGGTGGCTGAGTCCTACTCGGTGTGACTACATCAACACCCATCAACCTGTACATTTCCAAAGAGTTAGTTATGCGGTGTGTGAATTAGGTCTTTGTAAAGCTGTTACAAAAAAATAAATAAATAAAAGTAAAACTGGAAGCAGAGAACATTTTTTGAGAAGCATTGACATATTTTTCCATCCCAACTATTCTTGAGTTCGGACGTAGTCGGTTATAGACCTCAGGCAGTGTTCGTGAAATGTAAGGAACGCACAATGCGGGTGGGGAAAGACTTGAAGGTGAAGTCAGCATTGTTACGTACTTGCTGCTTGAGTCTGAGTAACTTAAAGTATATTCTTAAAATAATTTATTTAATTTTATGTGCATCGGTATAAGGGTGAAAGATTCTCTGGAACTGGAGTTACAGACAGTCGTGAGCCGTCGTGTGGGTGCTGGGAATTGAACCCGGGCCCTCTGGAAGAGTAGCCAGTCTCTTAACCACTGAGCCATCTCTCCAGCACCATCCCCCCACAAATATTTTTTTAAATTATTTTTTAATATGATATGTGCATGTGTGGGTATATGCATGTGTGCATGTAGTACCCTCACAGGCCAGAAGGGGGCACCAGATGCCCTTGGAGCTGGAGATGCATGGGATTGTGAACTGCAGGATGTGGGTGCGGAGTGGGACACTGGCCCTCTAACGACTGAGCCATCCACCTCCCCGGCCTGATGTGAGACACTGAACTGCTCCAGGTTCATGGATCCTATCTGTGAAGGGTTAAGAAGAAACACACCCGTTCACAAAGCAACTTACAGTCAGGAGGGTTGACGCCCAGTGCAGCATCAGGCACTGTGGGTAAACCCGAGGGAGAACATCTTACCTGGGGGAAGATGAGCATTGGCCTCAGCCCCGTGCTGTGGAAAAACTCCCTGTGGGTAGGTGGCCGAATCCTCCATGTCCTTATCCTTCTGGCAACACGCACGTAGACACAGGTCTGTAGCTGTGTTTGCCGGTTCTGCCCTCCCTGTAAGGCTTTCTCGAGGGTGCTGGGCGTGTGGCTGGGGGAGGGGATGCGATGGGGAAAGTCTGATACTGAGGTCAGATAGGCTTCACTCAGTCATTCAACAAGCATTCCGCAGAGCTTCCCACGGACTGGACGTTGGCCCGTGACTTAGAAAATATAGCTGCGTGCTGGCCCATAGAACGGCGTCTAAGAAGAAAAGAGATGGCAGTCAAATTTACATGGATGGATACAAACTACCCAGAAAGGAGATTCGTGGAGAAAAGGGGTGTCCTGTGGGGTGGAGGAAGGTTTCTGAGGAGGTGAGAAGAGGCACCATGTCACCATGCCCTTCCCAGGTGTAAATGAGACACTGTACGCAAATTCCTGTGTGAAGAATCCCGGGAGGCACTGCCGGATCTGAGGGTGGGTCTCTACAGCGACCACGGCCAGGAATCCTAGGATAGTGCTCCCCCACTGAGTCAGCAAAAGGCACCCTGCATGACTTCCTCAACAGATTTCCAGAATCGGAGAGCACATCTGCCACCATCTTTGTTGCCACCTCTGCCTCCTGAGAAGGAGGGAGAAGTCTCTGCTGCCCAACCTAGATAGTCTTTTTAAAAGATTAAAAATGTTGATTTTATGTATGCCGGGGTTTTGCAGGCACCACTTGCTTGGCTGGTGTCCACAAAGGTCAGAAGAGGGCATCAGATCCCCTAAAACTGGAGTTACAGACAGTTACCAGCTGCTGCGTGGGTGCCGGGGATCCGAACCGGGTCCTCTGCAGGAACAGCCAGTGCACATAGCTGCTGGCCCATGTCTCTAGGCCCTAGCTAGAGTCTTTAAATAGTTCTTTTGAGTATTTAAATGGTTCCTTAGAGTCTTTAATTGGCTCCTTCTGTGGACAGATGTGCCAGAGCTACAGCAGCATCCTGCTGAGGGTGACTCCAGAGGTGTGGCTCACTGTTCTGAGATGCGATGCCCCACGCCCAATATAAGGCTTTCAACATGGCAGTCCGTGACAAACTCCAATGGCTGGTCGCTCAGAGTCTAAGCCCACCGCCTCTACATGTCTGGGCTAAGCCGAACCCACTGCTACCTGTGAACAAGAATACAATGTGAAGTCTGTCTCACGCGCCACAGAAGCCATGGGACATGAAATGCAGGCTTTGGCAAAGGGACACCGGACGGACTGTTCCCTGCCGCGGTTCTTCTGCTACAGATTTAAAAGGTGACAATGGGTGTGGGCCCTGGACATTGTGCTTTGGTGTCTCCTTGAGAGGCTGATCCAGCCCTTGCTTCCTCTTCATCCTGAGGTGGGCGATATCGCCAGGGTGAACTCCTCTTCCCTGCGGGCAGAAGTGGCCGCGTCTTGACTTTGCATCAGGAAACTTTTCCAAAGATGAGCACCCCTCTGTCTCCAGCAGCCGGGGGGATCTGCACACTTCCCTCCCCCAATTAACATCTGCACGGTTAACAGTATGTTACCCAGACATCACCTGGTGGGTTGTAAGCACAAGGACAAAAAAATTACTATTAAATATTGTGATCTTCGTTTCTAGATGGGCTGGGTACATTCCACCAGATGAGAGCTATGCTTCCACGGGGAAGGAAAAAAAAATATGCCTCGTGTAATTCGATATTAAAAATGTCGCCCAGCTGAGCATTCCATGTAGGGGTTTGGGAAGGATTTTAATCTCTTCACCTGTTGGCGCGGAGAGAAGAGGGAGCCGTTGGGTTTGGGAGGGGTGAAGACAGGAGGGAGAGGACAGCTCCTGTGAACGGGGGTGGGGGGTGGGGGGGGACTCACAAGCAAAGGGGAGGGGGAAAATTTAAATGATCCCAGACCAAACTGTTTTTGCTGTTAATACAGAAATACAGTGTAAGACACATTTAATGGGCTCTATTTTTTATTATACTATGCTGAATAATTAAGTTTGAGGCTAAGTGTCACATGGATTTATCTTTTAATTAAAAAAGCATGGTTCACGCATATTTGAGTGGTAGTCCAAATAAACGCAATATAGAAATTTATGTTTGTTTATCTAGGTGTTAATTACCTAGAGATTGTTCTGGATTACTTCTTTTTATAAAGTGTCATAGGCTCGTGTCAGAACGAATAAAGCTTGCCCATGGAAGCTTATCAATTTGCTAACTACAGTGCAGGCCTGACTTGGGGGGAGGGGTTGGGGGGGTAAAAACTTTGGGGACTGTTAATGTATTCACACACACTCCCCCCTCTCCCCCCCATCCAACCCCACACCAAATAAAACAGTCGTTTTAGGAAATATTCCTAGGACATAAAGGCACAAATATATCTTTGTTGTTTTACAGCCTCTTGTCCACAGCTATTTATAAAACATGTGATTATTTACGCACGGGGTTATGTAAAGTTCGCCTGGTGAGGCGGTAAAGCTCCCTCCATCAATCCACTTACCTGGTACCCCAAGAGATAAAGGGAGGGGGTCCCCAGGGGAAATGGAGGCTGGGTCGGGAAGTTGGCTGTTGCAACTTGTCTGAAATGTTGTCGTCCCTGCTTCTCAAAAAAACCAGGCGGTCTGGGAGAAAATGAGCTGGCAAAGTTGAGGGTCAGAGGTCATATTCAAAGAAGAAGCAATCAAGGTTGCACCGCTGAAAAAAAGGAAATCCTGAATGGCTGCGCCTCCACACGGCCCACCACACCTTCAGACAGTCTCTGCGTTTTTCTTTGTTTTCAAAGTGGTTTTGAGGTGGCCGATTCAGGCAAACGGCCTGGAAGAAACAAGTTTGGTACCAAGGGTTTCCATCTAAGTAAGCAATACAGAGCAGGGCCTGTCTGTCTCCATTTTTTTTTTTTTTTCCCAGCTACTGGACACCAGGAAATCACAAAATCTCTTCTGGAGCTGGTGACACCCCGGAGGCTGTTTCCCTGGTGCATCTGGAGAGCTGTCCTAGAGGGATTCACACTCAAGCCCCGCGGAGGGGAGCCTTGAAACCCCCAAACAGTGTGGAAACTCTCTGCTGGGCTGTCCTGTTCTCAGTTTTGAGTTCCTTTATCTTGCAGCTCGGGGTGGGATGATGGGGTGGGTCTCTGTCAATCTTGCGAGTCAGGAACTTGCCAGAGCACCTGGCAGAGTGGCTCAGGCTGGGCCCTCTGGTGAAGGAGGCTCTCCCTTTCCTGCTTTCGTGCTGCTGCCAGAGGTGGGTGTCCTGAGGCACAGACCTGTGTCAGCTGCGAACTGTGAACCAGTCCTCTGGTGACTCAGAGGACTCAGAATGGAAAAGATGGCTGGCCATCAGTGATGAAAAGTCCTCCAGCCCTGAGGGCACTGTCTTTGGATGAGGAAGGGGACAGAGAGATGGGAACCCTGGTGACCCTTGCAGTCCACTCCTACCCACGCCTGCTAAGTTATTGATGCTTGACTGCTTTTCTTCAAATCACCGCTGTTCTCTCCCCTTGATGTTCCCTCCCTGGGCATCCTTGCTGTGTTCTGGAGTCACATTCTGCAGTGAGAGGGGGGGCAGCTGGCTGGAGAGCCCATGGCGTTGTGCTGTGGACGAGGCCAGGGACAAGAGCCGCCCTGGCTTCCCACAGCGGAGTCCAGCAAAAGACATGATTCTTGGGATTGAGCGAAGAACTGAAGAGGGAGTCCTGGGAAATACTCAAGAATGTTCTGGCCCAGAAGCAGGCCTGGGGAGTGGGGGTGGGGCATTTAGAACAGTAGCAATGCCCTGGGGCCTGCCAAGTGTCTTCAGTACCTCCACAGACAGCCCCGGACTCCTGGAGCAGGCCTGCGACCTGTGCCTGGCTCCTGCTGCCTTCCAGGGGCCTGCGCTTTTGACCTGCAGGCTCCCTGCCCTGCGTGCTTCATCTCACAGATCCACACACTCCCCAGCCCCTTGTATCCGGCTCCTTTTACTGAGCGTAAGACAGTAAGGTCTGCCACATCCTAGTGTCCCAGGGAGCCCGCCATTCCTTTGATTTGGGGAGGGGGGCTACCTGATCTGTCTTTTGCCAGTCTATTTTCAACCCCCCCCCCCAGGCCCTCCCGGGGGTACCCATGAAGGGCCCAAACGGATTTTGTACTCTAGACTTGACAAACCCATTCCTGCCTCAGGGCCTTTGAACTCGTGGCTTCTCCTTGTTTTTTTGTTTTTGTTTTTTTGCCTTCCTGGAATACTTTGGTCTCTCCCCCCGCCCCTTCTCTTTCTTCCTTCCTTCCTTTCTTTCTTTTTTTTGTTTCATGCCTCTCTGGTCCACTTCCCGTGTTGGAATATAAATCACTGGGTGTACATGCTGAGTGCTCTGTCTTTTAAAGCCCTGGTAGAAACATTGCCTAGTACAACACGGGACCTCGAGAGCTAAAGACACATTGAACAAACACAAATTCCCAGCCAATTACATTTGATAATCCATCAATAGAATATTTAAGATTTTGTGATAGTTCAAAAAAAAAAATTCCAGGAGTATCAGAGTACGCTGCTTAACACACACGTGGCCCTGTGTTCTATACACAGTATTGGAGGCGGGGGCAACGGGAGGGCTGGGGAGATGGCTCAGCAGTTCAGAGCACGTGGCATTCTTCCAGAGGACCCAGGTTCAGCTCCTAGCGCATATCGGGAAGCTCACGACCACCTGTGACTCGGTTTTTGACATCCTCTTCTGGCCTCCGTAAGCAATCACCCACATTCACGTAGCTAGACTCACACACAGACACACACAAACGAATTAAGTAAAAATAATAAAATAAGTCTTTAAAGAAACTATACATGGGTACTCATATATATTCCGAACACGGTGGGGAGGGCAGGAGGAGAAGGTCTGTTTGACAATCTCTAGAAGATTCCCACACCCCGCCCCAGACGAAGAAAATCACTGATTTAGTTCAGCCACACAGGAGCAGAGTTGTGTGTGGTCCTTGCGTTTAGCTCCAGTGTTCGGATGCAGTTGTAAAAGACCACTACTTCCTGACAGGCTAGTCTAGTAGCCCTAGTACGGTTGCCTGGGGCCAGCTCCCTGCATGAAGCCCAGATCAGCGCCCGGTCTGTTAAACTGGGGCCCTCCCTAGGCTCGGTAGTAAGGTTTTCCTCATCTCTCCCAGAGAGACTCCAGGGCTCAGCCTCTCTGGAGATGACAGTGCCTTGGTGGCAAAGCTTTTTTTTTTCCTTTTTGTTGATTCATTTTTCAGTACTAGGGTCAAGCCAAGGCCTTGGGTATGCTAGAAACGTGTTCTCTGACCTAACCATAACCAGCAATCGGGTTTCTGAGGCAGAGTCTCACTAAGCAGCACAAACTGAATTAAGCTTACCGTGCAGCCTAGGGGGACTGCAAACTTGTAAGCCTCCTGTCTCAATACCCCAAGAGCCAGGACTCCGGCGCATCCCACCGTACCCATCTAGGGATGGAAACGCTACGCAGAGCGTCTACTTCTGTAGCCATTAATGATAAAGACTGTACGGCCCTGCTTGTGCTGAGGTGTGGGTAGCAGGGACAGAGCCCAGGAGCCTGGCCGTGTCACCTGCAGCCATCCCAGCCCCCTCTCTCACCCTGCCGACCCCTGCCACACTCCTGCCTGTTGACCCCGGGGGTCAATACCTCCCCTTAATGCCTTTCCATTTCTCAGTTTGCTGACTGGAGTGATTTTCGGTGAGGTCCACATAAATACTTCAGAAAATAATTCACGATGAAGAAGAACGCTCTGAAATGGATGATGGCATGATGAATTAAACACTTTCTATGATGGAGCATAAATTATTTTAATGCATGTAATAGATCCGACCAGGGAGACTTAGGGCCCTTTAGGTCAAGCTTCCTCACCCCTGGGACGCGGCGGGGTAGTGGGAGCAGGTGGCTGGGAGCCTGCTCTATTGGGGTGTGAATCATCTCCTCTCCAGAGACCCATTTCCCTGCACTCAGGTCTTCTAACCTGAGTAAGACCTGGGAACTCATCCACGCTGGTCCAGGAGGAGCCAGGAGCCAGGTGAGCAGCAGGAGAGCATTTGTTAGCCAAGATGATGGCCGGACCCATATCCTGCTGGGTCTACCCCTTTTCTGAATTTCTCCAGTGGGTGAGGGATGTCACTGTGGGGCCTGGCAATTTAAAATATTTTGCTTTCTTTGAAAAATGACGTGAGTGCCAGGTGGTGGCGGCGGCACACGCCTTTGATCCCAGCACTCCGGAGGCAGAGGCAGTCGCATCTCTGTGAGTTCAAGGCCAACCTGGTCTACAGAGTGAGTTCCAGGACAGCCAGAGTTGCAACAGAGAAACCCTGTCTCACCCACCCCCCACCCCCCACCCCGCCCAAATAGTAATGTGAGCAAGATGAACATTCCTGCTCAGGCTGTCAGGAAGCAAAGGTTCTTGTGTGTCAGAGCAAGAGGAGTATTGTGGGCCCAACGCACACACTGAAGAGAAGGGCGGGCTGAGAGGTTAGAAAACACGTGCTCTGTGTGCACCGCCACACAGACATGAATGTGCTTGCTCCTTCTCAGAGCTACATACGCTACGTGCATATGCTATGGAACAGAAACTTCTGCATGGTCTTGTAACTACTGAAGTAAGCCTGTGACCCAAGAGTACTTGGGCTTACTGATTGCAGACTGTGGTACTGACCCCTACAGTCGGGAGAGGCGTGGCCTGTGCTGACCAGCTGGATGGAAGCCTTTGTTCACACAAGCGTTTGTTGACTGTGGTGGGGGTGTGTGCGGGGGAGCAGGGATGGGAGAGTGTCTCAGTCAGTCTAGGAAAAGGGCCGACCTGGAATTCAAAGACTCTTGAACCTCATGATCCTCCTGCCTCAGCCCCATGAGTGCTGGGGTTCCGGACACCCGCCACCACATCCGGCCTTCTGAGTATTTTCCATTGTCATGTACGTCAGGACTGAGCTGACAGAGAGTTTGAACTCTTGATAGGTTGGCTCCAACCCTTAGAGTCTAAGGAAATCCCTCATGCCTTAAAAGTTTAGCTAACGAAATGAGACCATGCTATCCGTGACATAGTTCCTGGGAAGGTAACCTTCAAAGCATTACCAAGTACAGCTGTAGCTTCCCTGGCAAGCTTCTTCAGCAGCAGGGGGGTCTTCTGCTCAGCCTGACACTGGGCTTGACAACAGGGTACCCGACCAATACAAGAACATAAAGGCCCGGGCTATAAAGGATGCTTTCAAAGACCCCATGCTGTGTCCTCTCCAGTTACCCCTGACAACTCTCTCTCCCTCTCTGACTGCCAGGAGATCCTGCTCTGACTTTTCATGGCTCTAACAGATCCCCCAGAAAACACCTCATGGAGAGGAAAGACTTCCTTTGGGTCATGGCTTTCAAAACTTTCTGCCCACAGTTGGCTGATTTGATTCTGTGTCTTTCTCGGCTTCTGTGGAGACAGAGAGGGCATCATGAGGTAAGAGCTGTTCAGTGCCCAGGACAAGTTGTCCTTCAAAGGTACCCAGGACTTAAGTCTTCTTCCAATCAGGCCCCGCCTCCAATTATGCCACTGGTTAGGTCAAGGACCAATCACTTCTTGCTGATTGGATTTCCAAAGCCTTGAACATATCTCAGGCTCAAACCCCAGCACACGGGCACCTCCCGGCCACAGCTGGCTTCCCCGCATGAAGAAGCACAAGATCTTGCATTATGTCCCACGTCTACCTTCAACCCCGGAAGTCCCTACACAGGCCTGAGAACTCTAGTTGTCACAGTGGCAACTTCTGCAGGGACTGTCTCCTCCTCACCGCACAGACTCTCTTGTGCATCTTTCTCAGTGTGGGGGGGGAGGGAGGTCATTTTTGAAATGAGCTGTCTGCCTCTGTGTTCTGGTTGCTGCCTGCTGACTGAGGCAACCAAAATTAAGACAGAAGCAAAGTAAATATAGGGTGTGATCTGACTGATTGAATGCATGTATGCATGCTTGCTAGAGTACAGTCTCTTAGGAGTGGGAGAACTCTAAAGGCAAATTGTACATGTTCCACAGTTGTTTCTAAGGACTGTCAGACAGGGGAGTGCCATGCCTCCCTCCTGACGTGCAGCCTTTCATGGGAGTCCTGCGTCTCAGTGGCTACTGGGGTCCGGAGGCAGTGTGGAAGGCCTCCGTGTTCAGATGGCTGGTCAGAGTTCCTGACCTATTCTAGAGTATGCCTCCGTATGCTGGACTCTGTGCACAGCTCTGAACTTGGAGTCTAAGTGAACCTCACTGACTTATGGATAATGGTTATAACAGACAGAAAAAAAAAATCAAACTATCATCCAGGTTCTAACAAGACAATGGAAATCAGTATCTGTGTTTTAAGCCAAATCCTGTGAAAACAACATGAAGCCCAGCTAACTGAGATGGGCAGGGAGAGTACAGAGAAGTTGGGCTCAGATGAAGAGAGGGTTTGGTACCTCTTCCAGATGGCTCCTTCCCACCTACCCCCACCCATTTTGATACAAGGACAGGAACGAATCAGACACCTGAAGGCAGAAACAGAAGGTTCCATGGAAGATCGGACAGAGAAAGCCAGACGCTCCTGAGCACTCAGCAACAGCCAGCCTTCTCCCCAGAACTGGCTGTAAACGTGGCTAGGAATAGACCCAGGCCAGGATGGCTGCGTATTTATCCACGAGTGTTCTGGGGAGCGTTCTACACTGTGCAACACGGCCCCGCTCTGCCTGGCTAGGTACGAGGGGCTGAGAGTGAGTCAGAGTCAGAAACTGTTGTGGTAAAGTACAATGACCTGGGTGGTTTCTAAGCAGAGAAGTTGATTTTTCAGGAAAATACAAGGTCCAGGTACTCACACAGGCAGTGGCTGAGGAGGGCTCAATTCCTGTCTCAATGGCTGGTATTTCCTCCGTCTTCATGTGGCAAAGGAGACTTGGATTCTAGGGTGCTTCCTTCTTGCTGAGGCAGTGAGGCAGCTGCTTCCTGCAGCTGAGAGGAAATACCCAATCAAATCAACTTCAGAGAGGAAAAGTCTCTTTGGTGTCAAGGTGTCAAGGGACCTGGAGGTCTCTTGGCTTCTTTCTTTCTGGGCTTGTGGCTGGGCACTATGGCTGAGAACACTACTCCAGTCATGGCAACCAGAAAGCAAGAGAAAGATGCCAGGAACAAGACCCCGAAGACCTGTTTCCCCCAAGTAAGCTCATCTCCCCAAAGTTACCAAACATCCCAGTAAATCATAAAACAATTGACAGATGAATCCCGCGTCTTCTCTCTTAAAGGCCGGCGCATGAGGGGCATGGGCATCAGCTGATGGGCTGTGAGCGAAAGTGATCAGGTGCTGAAGGTCTGACCTCATCAATGGATTGATTAATCTTCCAATAGCGTCATAATATGAGGGTATTAATGAGAAGCAGGGTCTGGTTGGAGAGTGTATTTCACATAGCGGGTGCCCTGGAAAGACACCCTGCCCTTGGCCCTTTTGGGTCTGTTGCCTGGTTGACATGCAGTAAGACGGTTTGCTCTACCATGATGCTCTGCTTTACCACATCCGAGAAAAACCGGAGTCAAGTGACCATCTACTAAGCCCTCTGAAACCACAAGCCCCAAAGAGTCTTTTTTCCTTTTTTTCTGTGGGAATGGCATTCATTCGTCATGTCGTAGCAAGAAGGGCTGACCACCACATAGCCCACGGGATCCTCTTGTCAACTTGATGTGACTGAGAGACACAAGGAGCTTAGTTAAGCCCACTTCCGGGAGTGCCTGGCCAGATGCTTCTAGAAGGGACTAATTCGATAAGGAAGATGGGGAAAGAGGATGCCAGCATCCCATAGGTTAAGGGTCCAGATGACATAAAACGGGAAAGAGGAGGAAGCAGTCAGCGGGGCATTGGGTCTCTCTGTGTCCTGGCCACCATTATGTAAGCCGCTTTGTTCTGCTCTCCTTTCCCCACCATGATGGCCTCACTAACACCTCCGAAACTGTGATCCAACTTATAGTTTGCTTCTTCAGGCATATCACTGTGGCACAAAGACTAACCTACTGAGCATCGGATTGATTGCAGAAGTGAGGGCTCTGACGTCATTTTCAGCTAAATTTTCCAATGTATACGAAGAGTCTTCTTGATGCTAGCTGTGTACCGATTCTGTGTAGAAGCTCGGTCTCCTGAAAGAGATAGAGAAATACATCAGAATCTGGAACCCCATCTCAGAGATCTCCAGTGATCCTAGTAACTTGATTCTCCAGTATCGGGGCGTAAGGGGTGGAGACAAGGGGGCCTTGTCTCTCCTGTCACTCGGGGCCCTCTAGCTGGTGTCATTTAGGGACTGTCACCTCAGGCAGAGCAGGCAGGTTGGTGTCAGCGTAAGGGACACTCGCTTGGCCTCCAGGGCAGACCTCTTCTTGCCGGCACCTCTGCTGTGCAGTTTCTGACCTGGGCTGCTTTCCTTGTTCCTTCATCTTTCAGAAATCTAATTTTACAAGCTGTTGGTCTTGAATGTGGACGGTTGCATTTTATTAATTCGGAAAAGTATTATTTTTAATGACCCTTGGAGCTAGCTCTTCGCCCACTGTTGCTGTTGCAGCCTCCAGAAGCCCTTTGTTTGTTTCTCTCGTTGTCAGGCTGCTGCGGGCAGTGTGCGACGGCTGAACTTCCGCCATCAAACACCATGGCCTTTCCTTTGCCTGTCATCATGAGCTGGAAAGCTGTATCCACACGCCGGGGAGTCATCTCTGGGCACAATGTGGTACTTCCAGTGATACCGGGAGAACGTGTGGTTTTGGGACCAAGGCTGACCAATCTCCTTGTCAGAGTCTGTGCAAAGGCTCACAGTCAAGACGGAAACACATGCCCTGACCCCCAAATATCTCCTCCCTCCTTTCATAAACAAGGACCCTGTCTGCAAGTAGATGGTGTGTTTGTGGTGCTGGAGAGCGTCCCTCTGCCTGCCCCAGGGATGGGTCTCAGTGCCCGAGGTAGACAACTGAATCTCTAGCAGGAAGGCCTCTGATCTCCTGCTCCCAGTCCTTCCAGTCACGGCTGGGCTTGCTGTCATCAAGTTTTGTGCAGCCAGTATCTCAAGGTCAGGTCTGAAAAGTTCTTGCTTCCACACGCTGATGTTCCTGCAAGACTTTGACCCTTTTCCTGAGAGTTCCCATCAATTTCAGTACATGCTAGTGGTCTGTGCTTGGGCACAAGGCTCTGGATTCTCTCCTGTGCGTACTCAGAATACCCACAAGAGTAGACTCAGAGTCCCTACCATAAGGCTGACTGATAGGCTCCCATGGTAGGTCACTGGTATCTGTGTGTTTGGGTAGTTGGGGGAACTGGGAGATCAGAAGGGCAGGAGATAGAAAGCCACAAGCTACCCAGAGGATGCATTTCCTAGACATGATTGCCCTGCATCTGAGCTGTGGACCTTGTAACATGGGGTGCTGACTCCCCACTGGCCACTGTGTCTAAAACCCTGCTCCCACGGACAGAACCATCATTTACCCAAAAGGGAACTCCCTTTAATAGATCCTTAGTGCCCCAAATCAGCCTTGTGGGAGACTAACAGGTCAACACTATGCTTATGAACTTATGTTTGGAGATAACATGTCACTATGTGGCCCGGGCCTTATACTTGCAATCCTCCTGCCTCAGCTTCCTGAGTACCAGAATTACAGACATGTGCTGCACTGCCCAGCAGCAACACTCTGGTTCTTTTCAAGTACTCCTTTCAAAGCTAACTGGTTTAGTAGGGCTCCATGGTAATTCTAATGGCCCCTTCCAAAGATGGCATCATTAAATAGATCAGGTAACTGAAAACAGAAATTGAAATGCCCGGATGTTAGGTGGCCTTTTCTTTTTTACATGGTGGCTACTGACTGAAGGCCCCTTCCTTTTCTTCCTGGTGCAGCTCTCCCTCCTCTCCGACCAAGAGTGTGTCCCTAAGCCTCTGTGAACCTTCACACAACTGATTCTTTTGTCTCTCTGACCCTCATTTGAATACGTGTGATCTTGGCAGGGGGTTACTTCCTCTTACCTCTGAAGCGGGTATGTGCTGTGGGGAGCAGCTCTGGGGTATGTGTTGTGGCACATCAAGGGGTCGTGGACCTGGATTGGCAACCCTGTGCCCACGCATCACACAGTTGCCGGTGAAGGATGGCGATACCGTATGCGTGAGCCAAGAGCAGCGATAACGGATGAACTCAGCCTTTCGGCTCGGTGCGGTATTTCCCCCAAAGTAGATCATTATTCCGTATGGAATAAATAGTGTTATCGGGCTGATATGCTTAAGGCTAATGAGCCCATGTCTAGCATCTGAGAAGCCAGATAACAAGACATGTTTTTCTCCATTGGCTTCTATTGATGTATTAATTAATGAAATCCAAGATTCCCCTTTGAGCCGGAGGAGTGTTTAAATCACTCTCAAGCTGTATACAGTGCAGCTCCCCTCTTACTGCCAGATGCTGTGCAGGGCTGGGGTCAGTGGCCCA
Source organism: Cricetomys ansorgei (assembly GCA_026225945.1). NCBI lineage: Eukaryota > Metazoa > Chordata > Mammalia > Rodentia > Nesomyidae > Cricetomys > Cricetomys ansorgei. The sequence goes on along the minus strand of JAMJFZ010003296.1, from coordinate 3,643,847 downwards.
ACCTCCCGCTGCTGACCAGGCCCAGGTAGGAGCAGGAGCAGGAGCAGGGGTAACGGAGAGGCCATTGCAAACCCCCCAAAGGCCGCTTTTGCTCCGGCTCTGGGCCACACTATAGCTGGCAGACTTCTCCAGCTCTCCCTCCTTCATGGTTGGCCACGGAGGACTTACTTCGATAACCTGTGGGATTGGCTGTGGGTCCGGGTCTGACTTCCACCAATGACAGGGAGACAAGGTGGAACCTCGTCAACTTCTTCTGTCCCAGTGGACTGAGGTATGCAAGGATTTAGGGCTTACTCTGATGTTCCGTTTGCTTAGCGCTCTCAGTGGGACCAAAGTACTGACATTACTCAGGCTGAGACCCCCAGGACTCCAGCACTTACTCTACAGCTTGGCCAACTTCCTGAAAGTCTCTGGGCCTCACTTCTCCTCTCTGGGGAATGGGGATAATGTAAATACGCAATCTGAAGTGAGTTTGTGACAACCATAGGGGCTAGTGTGAAGTTGTTCCGGGAACCCAGAACTCACCAAGGCGGGGGGGAGGGGGGGGGCTGGTTACAGTTCACAGCAGGGATAAATCTGTTAATCACACCACGGGGAAGATGCAAAGATTCTCCCTACAAGAAGGAAGTTAGGTTTTCCATACCTTCTAGGAATTTTTGTGTTTATGGCTCACTGGCAATAGGGGGCTGCTCCAACATTTCAATGCTGTCTGTGATACTCAGTATCTTTTCCATATAAGAAGAGAGAGGCAACCTACGTGGTGGTCATAGCAACTTATCCAAATCCGGCAACCTATGGAACCATTTATTTGTTTCTTATCTCAAAAAAAAAAAAAAAAAAAAAAAAAAACCTGTACTTCCTGGATTCTATAGGAAATTTTGTATGCTAACTATGTATTGATAGCTAGTCCATGCTCCTCTTACGTTACCATATGTTTCAGCACCCCGACTCCCAGACTCCATATGAAACCAGGTACCCCACATTCCGTATGCAACCATGTACCCTATACCCTATAGTTACCGGGTATCCCTACCACACCCTCCACTGAGGTCCAAAGTCAGAGTTAAGTGGGATTTTCTTTGTGATCTCACGTGTGGACTTTTTCAAGAAAGTAACTGTCATCTTCTAGCCCAAAGGAACGAGGTCACCTCAGACTGTCCCATTCTCCGACCGAGTCAAGCTTCCCTCTGCAGCCAGGCCGAGGAGGGTCCCCAGGAAGCATGCTAAGGAATTGTTTCACCAGTCTGTAATTGTATAGCCATTCCACCCTGCCATGCAAAGTGCATGCCTCAGTCACCAACCTTGCCTTGCCCACCCTCTCTGATGTCACTATAGACAATGAAGGGCAATGGACACTCCGTGGCCTAGGCCACATAGCTCTGGCTTGTGATGGCTGACATCTCGACACTCAGCATATGTCAGTGCTCATTGCCATGCCCCTGAAATGGTCGCACCCCCTCGCCCCCCTCCCCTCCTTCGCACCTCATACCCATACACCTACCCAGCAATTTGTAAAGAAGACTAGGCTCCATGTAGGATCAATAACCACTTGGAATTAAAATTCAAGCTGAACTATAAACCATAAAAGCCCCTGATTATTTTCATTAGTAATTTGCTAATTGGCATTAGATATTTAATTACACATTCCAAATATTTGATGAATTATTTCGGCTCCACATAGAAAGCCACTGATAAAAGCCACTGATGGGGACTACGTCTTTTCAGGAAATGGAAAGCCCAGAGGGAGAACTGGCAGGAAGCATTCCTGTCTGCTGTCAGCCTGTGGCTAAGGTCTGAGCAGTGGTGGAGGGGTCTGCCTTGACTTTGAAGGCGCCCACCCAGCCGGTTGATAGGACCAACTTGGATCCTGGGGCCCGAGTTTCTCCCTCTCCTGGGGCTTTGTCTATCATCAGCACGGTTTTGCGCCCTGCTTTTCTTTTGGAGACATTATCTTTTCGGCTTTGATCTGCTTCCCACAACATAAGGTGATCCCTCCCCCTCTCCTTTTTATCCTCAGAAGATGGGCTGCTTTTTGACGTGAAGGAAGAGGAAGCAGACCCCCAGACCCTCCATCATTCACTCTCACCCCGTCCCTTGTCCTCTGAGCTCACCCCTCGGCAGCAGGTCCTGTCTGCCTTGGACACCAGATGGCCCCCACAACCTTCTTAGAATGGATTTGCATTAGATAATGCTTGCTCGGTGTCTGGCTCCCTCCCTTAAGGTGTGGGAGCTGTTTCTCTAGTAGGGAAAAAAAAAAAAAAGATAATTCCAAGTGCAAGTGAAAAAAAAAAGCACAAATGTTCATTTCTGTTTCTTTTGGGATTTTTCTGAGGATAAGTGGGCACCAACTTCGTACACACCACCCCCAAAACATGCTCTGCTTCTCGTCTATGCTTGGATCCCCCGGTCTGCTGGGCACCATCCCTCACTGGCCAAAGTCTCATGGGATGATTCACAGTGGTCCAGACATGTGTCTGAGGCCAGGTATTCTCAGTCGGCAGGCACCGGTGTCCTCTGCGGCGTGTGGGAACTGAGAACGGAACCGGACCCAGAAGGCTGCTATGCAGCAGTTCACACAGTACGTGCTCGGTCAGGCAGGCCTGGACTAGGCCAATAGCAGCAGGCCACATATTTCTCACTGATTTTCACATGGAATCCTCTACTCTTCTCCTAACAGATTGCGATAGGCCGTACGTGGGGCTTCTGGTGACCATTCCAGAGACTCCCAGGGTGGATGAATGGGTATTATGGAGGAGCAAGCCGCATCCGAGTCACAGACCTGTAATATACATCAGAAGGAAGAGATTTGTTCTTAAAGGGCCAGCTCTGCTCGATGCACCAGAACCAGTGTGCCCCCACCTCCTCCCGCTCCTATTCGGAGGTGCCGAAAGAGGTGCCATTAGAAATTTGATTAAGGACCCCAAAGGCCCTTGTTTAGAAGATGCCAGTGGGTGCTTGCCTTAGACAGACTTTGGATAGTCCAGATGAAGTCTGGACACCAACGCCCGTCTGTCCACAGAGAACCCGAGGGCTGGCGCCTACGCTGCTCTGCTTCTAACTGCATCTTCAGACTGTTACCAAGTCCCAGGCTGCTCATCTATAACACAAAGACAACCTGCCCAGCTCCCTGATCAAAAGTGACTCACACCAGACCCCAAGAGGAGGAGGAAGAGAAGGAGAAGGAGGAGGATGAGGAGGAGGAGGAGGAGGAGGAGGAGGAGGAGGAGGAGGAGGGAGGAGAGGAGGAGGAGGAGGAGGAGGAGGAGGTCTGGCATGAGCCATTAGTTTTTCACTCCTTATCTGGCTTCTGAGCTTTAAAATGTACCTATATTCTAACCAGACTGTATAAATAGATAGGCCAGTTTTTATGAGAAGCTGCCTCAAATCCCCTTGGAAATAGTATGGGCATAAAATAGAAACCAATAAAACAATGTTTTCAGTAGAAATCTGGCCGCAAGATCAGCACCGAGGAATGCTCGCTCTCTGCACAGGGAGCCACCCGGAAATCACCGAGCACCTATAAGCACGCACGGCGCAGATGGGAGACCCCAGGGCGTGTCCCCACAGGGCTGAGGCTGACTTCCAGTCCAGGCCTCCCTCTCTGTTCCGGCTTTGTCTACACCACCATTCCAGACGCCCGGCCACACCCCCACCCAGGTGCTCTGCCCTTGCTCTTATTTCTGGGCAATCTACCACGTGCACCTCCTTCAGACCCTCGGAAGTCGCAGTCCCTCAGCAGCTCCAGATCAATGTCTAACAACTGAATAAAAGAGAAAATCCCATCCTTTAATTGGAAACAAAGCTGGGACCGTAGAAAGAGCTTTAGCACCCGGGTAAATCTCGAAGTCAAGGTGTGACGGGTCTGATTAACCGGTAAAAAGCTGATTCACTTCCCCTGGCTTCCTGCTTTCTCCTTCCTAGTCTGCTTTCTAGTCTACTAGGTCGGTGAGACTAACAGTGAGTGGGGACACTTCCCATAGGAAGCCTTTCTGGATCTCCAGCAGCACGGGTTTCCCCTCTATGTTTTCGCCCATTCCTCCCTGGGCACAGTCCATTCCCTGGCCAGCATCACCTGATATGGCTGCTTCAGCGTTTGCCCCGCAGTTGTGAGGCTTAGCGCACGTATCAGGTGCTCTCGAGCTGTCTTGTTTTCCAGTGGTGCGTCGATGTATTTTGCCAGCGCTTGGGGTTGAACTCAGGATCTCACTAAGTAAGTGAGCGCTCTGGCCATTGGCCACATGCTCCGTACTGCTGTCTTGCTTTAGGAAGAAAGGGTGGATACAATTAATTGCAGCTGAGCTTTTCGTGAGCTGGAGAGAGAGCATCCTGGATCTGCAGATGCCAGGGACTGGTACATCCAACGCGGTATGGCTGACCCCAGCTGTATGTCTAGCACCAACATTTCTGCTTCAGGACACAGAATGATGCTGAAACACGGAGGCAGACAGAGGTAGGATAAAGGTACTTCTATAAAGGGCAGGGCCAGGAGTCTGTTTTCTGAGGGTTAGTGTAGCCCTGGGACTGGTCTTCCAAGGACAGCAGTGGCAGCAATGGCACTAGGAAGCTGAGGGGATTCCCCAAGCTGCAGCCTCAGGAAATATCATCTGTCTAGTCAGGGTCACTACTGCTGAGATGAAACGCCTTGACCCAAAAGCAACGTCGGCAACAAAGGGTTTATTTTGCTCAGAGTGCCATATAACACAGTGGTTCTCAACCTGTGGGTCTCCATGCTTTGAGGGTTAAAAGCCCCTTTCACAGGGATCACCTAAGACCATCCTGCATATTAGAGATTTACATTGCGATTCATAACAGTAGCAAAACTGCAGTTATGAACTAGCAACAAAAAGAATTCAATGGTTGGGAGGATCACCACAACATGAGGAACTGTATTAAAGGGTCGCAGCATTAGGAAGGTTGAGAACCACTGAAACAATTCATCCTTAAAAGCAGCTAGGGTAGGAACCCACACAGGGCAGGGCCTGCAGGCAGGAGCCGATGAGGCTGTGGGAGGGTGGGTGCCCTTATGTCCTCATTCAGCCTGCTTATAGACCTCAGGACCCCCAGTCCAGGGATGGCCCAGCCAATGATGGGCTACTCCCCTCCTCCATCAATCACTAATTAAGATTATGCTCTATAAAGACATTTTCTCAGTTGAGGCTCCCTCCTCTCTGATGACTCTAACTTGAGTCAACCTGATGTAAAATTATCCAGGCTACCAACCAAACAGATTTCATCTGCAGGTCTTAGCATTTTGGCACCTGGAGTTTATGGGCTTGCAAAGTGCTTTTCTACCTTGGAGACCAGTCCCAGGAGATTGGGGAGACCCTTTACCTTGGAGACTAGCCCCTGGAGACTGGGGAGACCCTTTACCTTGGAGACTAGCCCCTGGAAATTGGGGAGACCCTTTACCTTGGAGACCAGCCCCTGGAGATTGGGGAGACCTTTTACCTTGGAGACCAGCCCCTGGAGATTGGGGAGACCCTTTACCTTGGAGACCAGCTCCTGGAGACTGGGGAGACCTTTTACCTTGGAGACCAGCCCCTGGAGATTGGGGAGACCCTTTACCTTGGAGACCAGCTCCTGGAGACTGGGGAGACCTTTTACCTTGAAGACCAGCCCCTGGAGATTGGGGAGACCCTTTACCTTGGAGACCAGCTCCTGGAGACCCTTTTACCTTGAGCCCCCCTGGAGATTGGGGAGACCCTTTACCTTGGAGACCAGTCCCTGGAGATTGGGGAGACCCCGGAAGACAACTGTGTCGAGGAAGGTCATAAAAGACAGTAAGCCCCCCACCCCACCCAGGAAGGAAGTTTTCAGAAACTCTATCCACACATTCAACAGATCACAGCAAAGCTTGTTTTTAGATCACCTCAGTAAGTGGAACTGGAGCAGGGAAACATGTACTCCACCCCTAGCTTCTGAACACATCCCAGGACATAATGTCTAGGGAGTCTCGAGAGGTAAGATTCTATCTTGTTTCCCACAATGCAGTGTTAGAAGCCCAACACATGCACATGCACACCCCCCAAAATATACATCGATCCGAGACTGTGGGAGACAGAGGCCTACAGCGAGCGGAACCTGGGCCTTAGGAAACCTGTTCAGTCTTACTGCCACCACACGTGTAGACTACTGGGCAATGTGGGTGGGCACTTTATCAGGGGAGTCAACAAAAAGTGGCCTGTTGCCCCTCACACAGCTCTGAGCCTTCTGGGAGAGGCATACACCCAAGCAAAGAACCGGACACATTCAGTCTCCAAGAAAAGCATCAAGGGCAAGAATCAAACAGAAAGAAAGAAAAAGAGAAAGGGGCAGAAGAGGACCGAGGATGAGATGTCAACCTGCAGGGTCTGGTGTTCGGGTCACAGTGAGCTGAGCCTACCGCCTTTTGGATACAGGAAATGTATCCAAAATTAAAAGCGAGGGAAGTCTGTCCTGTTCGGAGCAGGCCCCGCAGAGGGAGGGAAGCAACACGATTCACACCAGAGAAGGAATCACTGCCTTTGTCCTGGAAGTTGATATGGATGAACTCATCCTTCAGTTTCAGATGCCGTGCCGTGAGGCAGGGTGCCCATCACTTGCCTGTCCGTCCTGGACGCCCCGGCAGAGTCCTAGCCTGAGTGTCCTCCAGTGCCTGTGGTTTAGCTACAAGGTGAAAGAGCGAGCTGGCTCTCAGCAGAAGCCATCTGGAAAGAAAGACCTAGAAATTTAGAAAGCCCTAAATTTCACCTGACCCGGAAATTGGAATCCATGGTCCCGGAGATCCACCAAATGCATTCATCCCGGGCCAGCAGGGGGGGTTGACACGGATAGCAACTTAAGATTCGCATCGCATTAAGGCAGAGAATCGTGGGTGGAGAAAAGGCCTGGTTTATGTGGCTACCGGGTACTTAAAGCTAGTCTGATTTTAATGGAGGGAATCAAAATTCTAGAATTGTTTTAAACAACACCTCTCATTAAATCTGAGTATTCTCAGTAACGGATGCTAATGGCTGGGAAGTGCGGGCAAGTGGGTGTCCTGCTGACCCCGCACCCGGAAGGATCTGCGGCCATTTATGACTAGTGCAGAACCTGCCAGCACCCCGAGGGTGGGTCTGAGACACTTGAAAAGTAATTGTCTTAAAAGGTTCTGAAACGATGATGCCCCATGGTGTCTATTCACAGAGTTCTTGCTCAGCAAATCTTTGCGTACGTCCGGCTCGTGACTGAAGTTCTATGTATTACATAATGAGAACAGTTAGTAAAGGATGCTGGATTTGGGAATCGCATCCCTCAGAAGGATGTGTTTGGTCCAGCCCAGGCAAGTGGCACAATGCGCACTCTGCCTTGGAAAGGACAAGCCCGGAGACCTGAAAATTCTTTGGCATGAATGTTGACACAGGGTTTGTTTCTCTGGAAGCTTGGCCTGATGAACCATGAACCATGGCCCTGGAAGCTTCATGCCTCATGACTCTGTTGCGGAGGCCACCCTGTGTGTAGCAGGATAGTTACCAGCATCGTCAGCCTGGGCCCACGGGTGCAGGTAGCAGCTGGTGTTGAGAACCCGCAGTGCCTCAGACGCTGAGTATCCAGTGGGAGACTGGTTTGACCTCCACTGAGAATCATTGATCCGGGGCAGTTATCTCAATTAGAACCTCCTGTAGTTGCTTGTGTAGGAAAAGTCCCCAAGGCCAGCATGCGCGTGTGCATGTGTGTGCATGCATGTGTGTATGTGTGCATGCATGTGTGTGTCTGCACGTGTCTGTGCATGAGTGTGCGTGCATGCGTGTATACATATGTATGTGCATATGCATGTGTGTGTGTGTGTGCATTTGTGGATGCATGAGTGTGTGCGCGTGTGTGTATATGTTCATGCATGTATGTGTGTGCATATGTGCATGCCTCTGTGTGTGTGTGTGTGTGTGTGTGTGTGTACCTGTGTGGGTGGGTGTGATCACCAGATCTCATGCGTGTGCTTGCCAGAAGTCTGTTGTGGGAGCTGTCCTCATTTCCTTCTCTCTGGCTGTGACAGGATGATGACTGGAGTCATCTTGGGAAGGACAAGGTTTATTTGGCTCACGTGTCCAGGTATCAGTTCCCAACCAGGGAAGTCGGGACAGGAAGTCATGATAGGATCTCGAAGCAGAGACCATGGAGGAATGTTGTTTACTGGCTTGCTCCCTCTGGCTTGTTCATCGTCTCCTCTTATACAGCCTAGACCTACCTGCCAAGGTATGGCACCGTCTACCCTGGGCCCTCCTATATCAATCAGCAATTAAGAAAATGCCCCACGGACATAGGCCAGTCTGACAGAGGCAATCCTTCTGCTGAGGTTCCCTCCATCAGGTGACTCTAGTCTGGGTTAAGTTGACAAAGTAGCTAGCACAGATGTCCTCCTCAATTGTTCTCAATCATAGCGTTTGAGATAGGCTCTCTGATCGAACCCAGATCTCACTGATTCAGGCAGAAAATTGCTTGTCTTTAAAGATTCTAAAACAATCTCCTTTGGTGTCTGTTCAGCTGGCCCGTGGAGGCCTCTTGTCTCCCGTCCCTGAACTGCCTCCATGCTGGGCTTACAGACCCTTGCCGCCACACCTTACTTTTTCTGTCTGGTGAGTTTTGAACCCAGTTCCTCCTGCTTGCATGGCAAGTCCTCTACCCTCTGAGCCATCCCCCAGCCTCAGATTTTGAATGCTTGGTTCCCTGCTGGTGACGCTGTGTTTAAAGGCTGTTGGGGAGTAGTGTCTTGCTGGAGGAAGTGGGTTACGTCGAGGAGGAGGCCATGATTTCAGAACTTATACCTGGCCCCCAAACCCGACCCTCTCCCTGCTTCTTCTCTGCCACCGAGTGAACAACTCCCCTGGCGCATGCTCCTGCCACCATGATGTTCTGCCTCACCGCAGGCCCAGAACCAGTGAGTGCCGAGGGGCACCCCCCTTCGGCTGAACCCCCGAAACCATAAGCCAAAATTATACCTCCCTCCTTTACACCTATCCTGTTTTGGTCACAGCTATGCAAATATAGCTAATGCACAGCCCTGCAAGAGTTTAACTTTTGCTATAATGGCAACGTGCGTGACAAGTTGGGTCAGAAACCTGGGGAGAGAAAAGCCAACATTCACTCTGTGTCGTAATGGTCCTATAATTTCAACCCCAGCAAGTCCTTTCTGCTTTCGTCTTTTCTAAGAACTATATTTCTGGGGTCCCAAGTGACACATCGGACTCATTAAGGCCTCTTAATTCCCTCATGAGTTATTGCTGGAAGGGTCTGAAGGCCCAGTGTCTCCCCTTATTACACCTGTAGTTATGAGCAGTAACTACGGCCTTTATTACAACATTCAGCACCGGCCATTAAACTGGAGGCATGAAAGTGATTTTTTCTCACCCCAAATCCACTTACCACTGGCACCTTTCCATGCGTGTTCTCAGGCCAAAGCGAGCCCCCAGAGCACTCCGCCTCCAAAGCCAGTGCCTCTGTGTGACAGCACCTGACTTGAAGAGCATGCGTGTCAATCATCGTCCACCTCTGCACAGAGTCCAAGTGCAGGGGTTCCTCAGATGCTGGCATGAGCTAACATTTCAGCTAAATAAAACACAAGCTGATGTTGTCTCTCGTGGCCCGCTTCAACAAAGGATCTTTATTCTCCCTTCTAGAAACCCAGTAGGGCTAAAACCTTCGTTGTTTAGCTTGAGGCCAAACACAGCAAGCAGAAAAATCATCTAATTTTTTTTGCAGTGAAAACCCGTGCCAGTCAAAGACATTCTGACCTATTCTTACTTAAGAGGCATTTAGAAAGAAAATGTCCAAATATCGACACCCTCAGCTTCGACAGACAAGGTCCGCGTACGCACACGGCTCTGAAAGGGAACTGGATTCTGAGGGCAGGACACTGGAAGAAAAGCCCCAGCAGTGCAGCTTCGTTTTTGCGCCTTAGGTATTGTGTTCGTGAGAAAATTGTCCTCTTTTTCATCAGGAGCAGGTTTTGGAAGGTTTTAAAAAATCTAAATATTAACGTTGCTTCATTGTGGTGTGCATAAATAACTTTGAACGTATCCGGAGGCTTCTGTGTGGAACTCAGAGACGGAGCGGGAGGCAAACTGCTAGAGGAGGCTGGTGTGGCCCAGGACGCCGTGCAAAGGAGGGAAGAAAGAGAGGCGTCCTGGCGACCAAGTCTTCGTCTCTCAGGAAAGAGTTAACCGAAAGAAATAAAATCAGATATGTGTAGCCTCCAGACGTCCATTAAAGTGCGGGATGCTGTTCTCTATCACGGAGAGCACGCCAGATGTTCAAACTATCTCTAATCATTGCAGATGTAATGGGGTAGAATGTTGCAGTTTGTGAGTTTACTGGCATTAATCCTATATACTGCACAAGGGAGAAGATTTTAAATATATAATTATATCTCATTAATACTCAGGTTTTATTTCCTTTCCACGAAACAGGACTTATTAAAGCAACCATTTCCTGCATGTTTTCTTTCAGAATCTGGCCCTGGCTTAATCCTGTGTGCGTTCCACGTGTAAATATGTACTAACGAACCTGGGTGCAGAAAACCACCCAGGAACTCTTGTGAGCCCGCCGCGCCCCACGTTCTCTTCTAAATGCATGAGATGTTTTTATATTGTAAATTGATACAGGGGACTTCACTGAAGACTTTTTGACTCGCTATTTGGCTTTTTATCCATGCCAGAAATATTTGTATTTCTTAATTTGAAAGGAAACTGCCTGTGCTCTCCTTCTTTATTGCATGACTGGAGAGGGTGCATTTTGGGCTCTGGAGGGGGGCAGGAGCCTGGGTATGTGAAGACCCCTGCCTGGCAACCACATTCTTGTGGGACTTACCAGGAGACTGGGAGTTTCTCTGGATCTTCTCCATAAAAACCGCATGATCAGGCCTGTCTCAAGAGGGATGGGAGGTGGGGAGAACAGAAGTCCGCTCCTGGGTACACCCTACTTTTCTCCTTCAAGTAAAATAGCAGTGTTTGTACCAACCAACTAAATCATTCCGAGATGCTGAGCACCAGTGACTGAGCTGTCTCAGAGTTGGCAGCCAGCCTCCTGGTGAGCTGAGCAACCAGAAGCCTCTGGCTTGCCCTTGCTCGTAGCCATTAGCTGCCCTTTCGGGCCCTCTCCTACACGTCCAGATCCTCTCTGTCCCAAGGGCTTGGGTGAGTGTACTCATGTGAAGCAGAGAAATGCAGGCTTGCTGGCTTTCTTTTCTTAGTGGCACTCATTGACCCAGGTATCCTTCCCAGACCTTGTGGCAGGCTGGGCCAGTGCCCTACTACTGAGCTACAGCCCCAGGCCCAGGGGCTTGATATTTTTAAAGGTGTGTGTGCCTGTTGTGTGTATGAATGTTTGCATATGTGTAGTCACACGTGCACATGTGGAGGCCTGACGTTGACACTGGGACACACCACGTCCGGGTGTCCTGCTGAACTGGCAGCTTGCAGATTGGGAGTATGGTCCGCTCCCATTCTCTGAGGATTTGTCTCTGCTTCCTGCTAGCTTCCTCATGGACTCTGAGGACACGAACTCAGGTCCTCGAACACTTCTCGGGCTAAGCCATCTGTACAGCTCCTAGGAAGATGGCATGTGATATTGAGACTTTTGAGCTGAGCCACGAGTCTGTGATCTCAGGGTTTATGAGGCCGAGGCAGGATAACGGTGAGCCACAACGGCCGACCTGGATGACACAGGGAGCGTGAAGCCAGGCTGAGTTCCTTAGCACCGCTTTTGTTCCTAGTGGTAGCCATTTAATTTCCAGTGCCTTCTTCTCTCTTTATTTTACGTGCCGGGTCACTGGTGATGACTTATTTGGTAATTCTAGTAATGAACTCCCGCGCCCAGAGAGGAGCAACCTTGGCCGAGGCCGCTCCGGCGTCAGGCACGGTTCTGACATGTATCCAGCACTGCCTTCCTCTTTTTTAAATGAGAGAAGAAAGGAATAAATTAATGGGTAGTGAAGGCCTTTTGGGAAAAGCTGGGTGGGGCTGACAATTTAGTCCAACGTCCTTAGCTATCATTTTTGGTGAGGGAGAGAGTTTGATGGATCCTGCAATAATGAGATTGACGAGACAGATGGTCTCTGCCAGGAATTCAGCAGAGGCCAGGGTGATGGAGAGGCGACCGCTTTGTGTCAGAACCAGGGGGCGGGGGTGGAAGGTGTAGGAAGCTCTGTCGAGGCTTCGGTCTCCAGGGAAAAGTGATCTGTGGGTCACGTGGAGGGCAGGTGATGTGTGAGCCTGAAGCATGGAGGTTGGGAAGGAGCACAACCCAAAGGTGTCAGAGTGTGTGGCTGGCAGAGCAGAGCGGGAGTCTGGGAAGAGCCCCAAAGAGTCCCAGGAGAGGGCAGCACAGCCGAAGTGGACCAGAGGAGAGGAGGGGAGGGGAACGGAGGGGAGAGTGAAGGAGGGGAGAAAGGGGAGGGGGAGGAGGGAGGCGGGGAGGGGAAGGGAGGGGAGGGAGAAGGAGGGGAGGGAAAAGGAGGGGGAAGAAGGGAGGAGGAGAGAGGAGGGGAGAGGAAGAAGGAAGATGGGAAGGGAGGGGAGGGAAGCAGAGAGTAGGGGAGGGGAGAGGAGGTGAAGGGAGAGGGGGAGAGGGGAGGGGAGAGGAAGAGAAGAGAGGGGAGGGGAGGATAAGGAAGGGAGGGAGATGTAGGTGAGCACTTGACCACTGAGCCACACTCCCATTGTTAGATTCAGATCACAGGGATGAAGAAAACAGCAAGCAGTTAAGGTGTGCCATGGTGATTTCAAAACAGGACAGCCCGATGGAACGGCGACGGAAAGAGAAGAGCGATTGGAAGCATCTGGTGACGGAAGCTGAGAAGCTCTGCTTCTTAAGGAAGGCTGGTGACTCGGAACTGTTACTCTTCGTTGCTTTGCTTAATGCAATTTAACATTTTTATTCTACTTTCTTTCTTTCTTTTTTTTTTTTTTCTTTTAGCTCCACTATTCACACATCTGTCTTCAATATAAGATTAGTGGCTCCAGAGGGAGGGGCCCTACCTCTTACTGAGTATTTACTGAATGCAAAAAGGATGCCCAAAGTGAAGGAAGGAATAGATAATTATCAAGGTGGATCTGTGCCAAGAAGAATTCCATAGTGTTCTATTAATGCAATCTGAATGCAGTTGGAAGTTTTAAATGCTGTGACACGGTGGGCCCTCTGAGGGGACATGTCAAGAGCTGGTAGGAAACAGGAGATTCGATCCTAAACATTGTTGGGAGACAGTTGTAGGTGGCAGGGGGTGCTCATGGGATGGGATTTACACAGATGATTCTGGGGGAGTCACCTTGCTCCAAAGCAAGTAGGGTTACTCAGGGGGAGGGCACCAACAAGTTGCTGCTGGTCTTGGGTTTCGAGGTGTGGTGGTCGTCCACACAGGCACTATGGCTCGGGGGCTGGTCTCGGGCAGGCCCTGGGACAAGGCAGGTCACCTTCCGCAGTGAGAAATGGTCATGGAGCTTTCTTATGACCTGAGAGAAAATGATCCATTTAGCAACAAAACTCATTTTCCTCTTCCTCTTTAGTCCTGGGGGTTGAACCAGGGTGTTGCAAATACTAGGTAAGCACTTGACCACTGAGCCACACCCCCGTTGTTAGATTCTAGCCAAACAGGTGTCTTCTTTGGAAACAAGATCTTTACAACCAAAGATCCTGGAGTTATATTGTGTTCAGGAAACACCTGTCCCCCTAAATCAGAGGTTCTTATTCTATGGGTTTTGCAACACCTTTGGGGGAGGTCAAAGTACCCTTTTACAGGGGTCACCTAAGACCATCTACGTATCAGATATTTGCATTTGGCTCAGAATAGTAGTAAAATTATAGTCATGCAGGAGGGGAGAGGAAGAAGGAAGATGGGAATTTTAAGGTTAAGGATCGCCACACCGTGAGGAACGGTCTCAAAGGGTCGGAGCGTTAGGGAGGTTGAGAACAACTTCATCAAATGCTCTCCACAAGCAGTGGTGAGGAGGCCCCTCCCATTCCACCTCTTAGCTCTCTAGAACCATGTTGGAGAGACAAGCTTGCGTCACAGTCTTTGATACCACAGGATGGCTCCTCCTTTAATAAGATATTGTTTTGAAGATGGCACTTTAGCGGGGCTTTGACACATCTGGAACACCCCACAACCACTAACCCACTCCCCAATTTCCTCTTCTATGAAATAGACTCCCTGGTCTGACAAGCCGTTATTTGGAACTCTTCCTTTGCGGGCCAGGTATTGCTAGTAAAGATTTTTTTTAAAAAAAAGTGAATTCACACTTCTCTTAGTTCACCTCTGACACAAGAGCCCCTCGTGAGAAGAGAATCCTGTCGTCCAAAGCCATAGAGCTGGTTGGGTTTCTCAGGGCATCGTGCTGTATCCGGTCCCAGGATTGACATCCGTGGGCAGTAGACAGGTGGAATGTTTAGCAGGTGCTAAATGGAAGCCCACGCATGACTCTCCACCTCTGCCACTTTGGTAGTGCTGCTTCCATGTCCATGACACGATTCTGGGTGTCTACTAGGCTGTTTCCGTGGGAAGTGCTCTCAAGAAAGCTTCAGATGGTACGAAGACCTTCGCACTCGTTGGCACACATGGATCCGTGTCTTCTTCACTCAAGACCTCTGTGGGCTTTTAAGAATTAAGGAAAGGTTTTATGACAACCTGATTACGATGAGGCCAGTAGGTCAGAAGCAGACCATCGCTGCGTGAGTAGTCTGCAACAAAGGGGCTCGCCACATCATGGAGGGCAAAGAGGAAAGGAGTAGGGTCTTCAGCATAGAAGGGAGAAGGGAAGGAATGGATGAGAGTAATGACTTCCATGGGAGGAAATAGATGAGTCAGCTTAAGCAGGCTGATTAGACTCAAAGTTGGCTAGTTTGAGTAATTCTGGTAGACGCCAAGGTAGCGGGACTGACCCCGGTTGTCTGGTCCCTGGCTCTAAGTTGATTAGGGCAGGGGGATATTGCCCCCAAAGGGCAAGAGAATGGTTGAAGTTCAATAAAGCAGATGGTTTGAGAGGAGTCTGGGCTTTGGATAGGCTGGTTTTACTCTGCAAGAGGTGTGGCCATGGGAGAAGTTGCAGTCTCTATGATTTAGCTAACTGTGGGAGAAGTCTATTCTGGGTCGGCAAGATCTCAAGATATCAAAACGTCATAAAGTACAGAAAAAAAAAAACCCACGTGATTGGGGCTGTAGAGTTGACTGAGAAGTTAGGATCACTTGATGCTCTTGTAGAGGACTTGAGTTTGGATCCCAGCACCCATGTGGTGTGTATTAACCACCCGTGACTCCAGTTCCGAGGGATCTGACACCTTCTTCTCATTTTTGGAGATACCAGGCACACATGTGCTGCATATACATATATACAGGCAAAACACGCATGCACCTATGATTAAATAATTTTTTATTAAAAAAATCTCCCCACATGATTAACATATAATTCCTCTTGTTAAAGGTCCCTGTCCATTGTTTCTTTACCACTGCTCCAGAGTCTACATGCATGGTCTAGTTAGGGTTTCTAACACTGTGGTAAAACACCATGACCAAAAGCAACTGGGGGGGGGGGGTAGGGGAATTTATTTCAGCTTATTTTTCCACATTACAGTCTGTCATTGGAGAAGCCAGGACAGGAACTCAAACAGTACAGGAACCCGGAGATGGGAGCTGATGCAGAGGGCTTGGAGGAGCACTGCTTACATGAAAGAGGCCTTCTTCCCCGTGGCTTGCCTAGCCTGCTTTCTTATAGCCCCTGCACCACCAGCCCAGGCACTCCCGCATCAATCAAGAAAATGCACCACAGCCTTGCCCACAGATCAACCTGGTGGTGGGGCAATTTCTCAGCCAAAGTTCCCTCCTCTAAAAGGACTCTAGCTTGTGTCAAGCTGGGTGTGAAACGAGCCAACACACACATCACAACTTTGACCTACTCCGTTGCTTAGACAAATTACACAGCCAGCTACTCAGGCTATCCCATCCAGGGGCCCCTCCATCCTTCATTCAGGATGCCTGTCTCTTTAGTACAGAATTCTTAAATATACTATAGATTCAGCAAATCCTTGAATCTCTGAATGACTGTGTAACCTGGGGAACATGTGTGTTTTTTACCGGTGTTGCCATGGGGACTCTGCCCTCATGATTTCATCTAAACCCAGCGCTCTCTGAAACATAGGCTTCTAACACCTTCTCATAGGGCGTTAGGGCTCCACCGTGTGAAATCTACAGAGACACAGCCACGTACCCCACAGTGGCCTCCGAATGAGGGTGAGCCTCTATTTGCTCACCCCTTCTTGTTCCCTGAGTCTTGCCAAGCCAGTGCTGTTGATACGGGGGGATCAGAGGGATGTTCTGCGAGATGCTCGGATGATTCAGATCGCTTTGACTAAGTTACAGCAGAGGGAAGGAATGTTGACACAGTTCTTGGGGGAAACCTGTCAGTGCCTGTAGCTCTTCATCCCAGGATGGGTTTTCATTAGAAACAGAAAGGCTTTCTGGTTATAATAAAAAAGCAGTCACCAAATCAGAGGTTGCGTGCTATATTCTTGAAGATTATATTTATCTGCTAGGAGGGAAGAGCTCCTTTGATGGGGGAACTGCCACTGGGGCGACTAGCTGAGTGTGGGGAGGCCACTTCTCTGTCCCAGCATCTGTCTGCTCTTTTCAGTGACTAGACTAGTGACTTAAATATAGATGGGATACGAACAAATACCCTTGAACTTTCTAGACCTTTAAACGGAAGACCAATTCAGCCATCTCTCTATAAAGTAATACTTCGGCTTAGTTTTTATATTGCTCGTTGTTGGGGGTATTCAATCAAGGGACTTTATTTCCCAGGACATCTAAGCAGCCATCCACCAAGAGAATGAAAACTCGCCACCAGTGAATCCAGTGGAATTATATCATGAGGCAGATTTTGGCTAGGACTCCATTGATTGGATGGATTTGGTAATGATCAATCTCGACGGCCAACTTGATTGGACGAGAGACACCTAAGAGATTGACATAGAAAATATTTTTGTGAGGACCTTTCCTGAAATGATCAGGGTGGGGAGATGTACCCCGAGCATGATAGCACCCCCCCCCCCGTCTCAGTGTGGGACAAATCCTTCTTCTCTCGAGTTGCTTATGTCCAGAATGAGCTGTGGTGAGAAAATGAGTAGCACAATTTCTCTGTGTCCTTCCCTGGCAGGTAGGACATAACACTTCGATTCTCTGGGCATCAGTGTAGACTCAGACCCAGAGCCCAACAGCCTTCAACACGTCTGGCCGTTTCCTTTTCACTCTGCCAAAGAGCTCGGAGCATGGCTGAGGAGCACACTTGCCTCAGTTGGCATACTTATCCCCATTCCATGGGTTTCTTGTTGAAGGTTTTTTTTTTTCTTTTTCTTTCTTTCTTTCTCTCTTTCGTTCTTTTTTAAATCGGTGTAACACACAGAGGTCTCAAGTGCATGTTCATCCATCTTCGACTTCTTTTGATAGTCTAGCCTGGATAATGCTGTCTAGGATGCCCTTTTCTTCTGCTCCCAGGGATACTGGCTTCTGCTACTCACCTCGTTGACTCTCTGGGGAGTGGTGACCCCTGGTCATTCTCTACCCTTGCCACTTACCGGCTGAATCGGTGTCTGGTGAGAACCCGCATCACGGCTCAGAGTGCGATGTGTTCTTACTCTTGACCTCACACGTTGGAGGAGATGGAGATGGTCTTTGTTGCTTCTCTTCCTAAGTTCGTGGACAACCTTTCAAAAGCTCTGTCTCATTATAGCATCGTATTGGGTGTGAAGCTTCAACACATGAACCCCCTGACCTTGTTAAACCACCATACTGAGGGTGACGTTTCACCATCGGGAGGGGACACAGATTTTTCATCCGCATCATTTCACTTCTGAGTTTCCAAAACCCATCTCCTTCTTGACTGCAAAATGCAATCATTATATCCCAACAGCCCCCAAAATCTTAGTTTATTCTAACATTGACTTTCACATCCGAGTCCAAAGTCTCATCTAAATATCATCTATCTGCACGAGATAGCTCTCAGACTGAGAAAGTGATTCATCCGGAGGCAAACTGCTCCATGAAACTTGCGAAACCAACATGATACGTGTTTTCAGAATACAGCGAAGGGACAGGCGCAGGACAGACAGCTCCGTTCCAAACACAAAAAGCAAGAAAGCAGAAAGCAGCCTCCCTGCGATGGTTTAAATGAGGAATGCCCCCTATAGTCTCCGGCATCTGAATGCTTGCTCCCCAATGGGTGAGACTGCCTGGGGAAGCTTAAGACATGGAGCAATCACTGGGGCAGACTTTCGTAGTTTCTAGTTCACCCCATCTGCTTCGTGCTTGCAGTTTAAGATGTGATCTTTCAGCTTTCTGCTTCAGCCACCATGCCCGCCTCTTCTCTCCGACGCCCATGGATTCTTACCCCTCTGAACTGCTTCGGTCACGGTGTTTCATCACAGCGACAGAAAAGTAACTAACATAACCCCATGCCACGTAAGCTCTGAAGCCCAGCATGACCGACAGCATGGATCCTTGACTTGAGGATAATGTTTCAACTCGATGCTCTGGTGTTTGGACCCTTCTGTAGCAGGACTTGGGCACCTGCTTGTCTCCCAGACTGAGATCAAAGCCAGTGGCTCTGCTGTTCTAAGACTGTGGTGCCAACCCCGCTGCCATGGCTGTGCTGGGCATGGCTCTATTGAGGACTCTTGGTGATAGCCTGCCTCTGCAGCTGTGCTCTGGTGGGCCCTCTCCATTCTGAGGAGTCCAGGCTCTTTGACGATCGTGCTCCTTGGGCAGGGACCCGTGTCTGAGGCTCTGCTGGTGGCCTTTGAAGCCTAGGTGGCTGTAGCCACGCCCTTACCGCTCATGCGCTGTGCACGGCTCTTCCTCCCGTAAGTTGTATCTTGTCAGACATCTGGTCACAGGAAAAGTTAACTAATACAGATCTCCCAGGTGTCTCCTTTACCATAGGTATGTCCTGCCAACACTGCTCAGTTGTACCTAGAGATTCTCCAACCAGATTGAAGCTTCGTCTGCGTCTTCCATGTTTCCGTTCTGATCCTTCATCCAAATCAGCCACAGTGGTCCACTGGCGTAGCTCAGACTTCGTCTATCCTGAATATCCACACTCATCCCCACAGCCTTTCCTCCCGACTGGTGCTGAAGCACATCCCTGTCATTTAATGATACATGACCGCATTTGCTCTAACATCATCTTAATCCTCAGTACCCGTTTCTCTCTTAGTTCATTCAGTCACTTGAACAGAATACCGTAAGCTAGACAGCCTAGAAATAGCAGTCCTGGAGACTGACAAGTCCAAGGTCACGGTGTCAGTAGACTTCATGTCTTATGAGGGATAGCTTCTTGTTTCCCTAGCTTGGTGGGAAGGGTTATCGAGTTCTCAAGGCCTCTTCTAAGGACATTAATCCCACCTACAAGGGCTCTACCCCAAACCTCAGTGTGTCCTAATTAGATACCAAAGATGCCGCCCTGAAGCGTCGCATAGGAAGATTAAGTATTAGTGGGCTTTTGGTCCCTGCCTATGCCTTTAGTCCACTGTAGCGTGCCTGGCTCAGTCCTGCCAAGGTGCGCACTTGGCCTCCATACCCGTGGAGAGATAGAAAAGGAAACTCAATGGTGAATCATGCTAAGTGACAGCTGGCGGGGATGTCAGAAGAGAGAAGAGCCCTTAGTGATTGCATGAAGCTAGGCCTGGTGGCATAGGCCTGCGATCCCAGCTGTCGAGTGATTTCCTCCAAGTTAATTCTTGGAGAAAAGTTGGTTAAGACCTAAGGTGTTCTAAAGCATTGGTTCTCAACCTTCTCAATGCTGCAAACTAATAGGGTTCTTCATGTGGTGATGACCTCCAACCATAACACTATCTTTGTCGCTACTTCATAACTGTAATTTTGCTACTGTTATGAATCGTAATGTAAATATTTGATCTGTAGATGGTCTTAGGTGACCCTTGTGAAATGGGTCATGGCCCACAGGTTGAGGACTGTTGTTCTAAAGGGAAGTGAAATATCCCATCCTTAAGGAAAGACTCAAGAACTTGTAAGTGAAGGCTCCATAAAACTTACGAAGTAAGCAACAAAAGCTTCAGGAAGTCCCTGAAACTTAGCAGAGTCGCTAGGAATTTTCCTCCCTCTCCAAGTTAATAAGCAGTAAGAACTGCTGAGAGAAATTCTCAGACACGCTGTCCTGCCTGGAAAAGATGCTCTCTGACCTAGTCCTGCCTGCCAATTCCTTCAGTGTGTTCCAGGTACCCAGTTTTTGTGAACTTTCATCCGTGCTAGGATGGACTTTGGAGATGAAGTTGTTGTCTTTTGAGTCATTCATGCTCTTGTAAGTGACCCCTCTCACTCATCCTCCTGTAAGTACCTTCAATAAACTTACTAGTTTACCAAGTTGGGCTTTGATGGTATCCTTGCTTTGATCTGCCATGATCTGAGGTGAGTAGGCATCTGTTCGTATCTCACCAGAAATAATATCATATCGCGTCTCAGCAGGAGGGAGGTTGAGGCAGGAGGATTGTGAATTTGGGGTTAGGCTGGTCTACACAGAGAGTTCCAGTTTATCCTGGGCTCGAGAGTGAGACCAAACCCGATCCAAAAAAAAAATCCTCTATGGGGTTACCACCCCCAAGTCATGTCATGTCATGTCATGGATTGTGAGAGGATGACCATCAAGGTCAAGGAAAGACCTTGACATTGGGGGAAGTGACTTCCTATAGTACAGGAGAGTGCTGAAGGGGCTGATGGGTAAAGGCTGGTAGCTGTATATGTGTATATGCCTTCCTAGCAGCTGGGCCTCACTGAAGACAAATCTGGGCAATACTACCACATATCCACCACAGCCCACGCCATGTTTGCTGTTGTTGGTACTGCTGCTTCTCTCTACCACCCCCTAAGGTGGTCCATGGTACACAAGTATGAAAAGTGAATGAGACACTTCGACAGCAGCCTCCAGAAGCTGACTGTGCTGAGTATCAGCCGAGGCCACGTAGTCTTGAGAGTGGCTGATGAACACGTGTGCCAGCAAGCCAAGAAGTTGGCTTTGTGGCTTGACACTTCCCTCCACCCTTATTTAACATAGGCTCTCACTTTGTAACCCCGGCTGGCCTAGAACTCGCTATGTAGACCAAGCTGACCTTTAACTCAGAGATCACCTGCCTCTGCTACCAGAATGCTTTGGTTAAAGGCATTTACCACCATGCCCCTTAGTAAGGTAATCATGGCAGGCTCTCAGTGGTATATACCAGGCATCTGACATGGATCTGCGCCTGGGCCAGACTGTTGGAATGAGGTAATCATAAGGAAGATGTCTGTATGCACTAGAGCAGCGTGCCCATGTATGGCCCACAGAATATACCAGAAGCGTCTTTATTTCCTCCAAACAAAAGTTGACCATTCGGCAGAAGCAGCCGGTCGGAGCAGCAGATCCCACTGAGATAGGACTCCGACATTTAAATAAACCTGTTAAATAGCCTTCCCTGTCGATGCTCTGATTTGCACTCTGGCAAGACAAGTTGGACACCTTTGAATAGCCTCAGATACGTCAATATGTAACAAGAAGATAAGGAAGAGAATTAGGTTCGACACCCTGGCTTTCGCTTTGCGTCTTTCCTTTTCCTGGCTAGATTGCTAAATAGTTTTATATGAGGGTCCGAAATTGCTGCCTCATGCTAATTTGTGGACGATACAATCGGTGCTGAGGTAAATGATATAGAGAATTGATACTGGAATAAATTGGGCTGCGTCCCTTTAAATAACGGTATCGACAAAAGTTTGGCAGGAGGGCAGGGGTCCTTCCTGAAGTGCTGTTACTGCAAGCTGAAGCCTGGGTTCACAGAGTCAGGCAGGCCCCCACCCCACCCTCCACGTACCAGTTCTGTGGTGACTCTTCTCCTCTCCACCCTGGCTTCTAGAAGGTGAAGAACGAGCCTCGCAGTTGGTTGTTACCCGGATAACTTGGCGCATTACACTGAAAACACAGCGCTTGGCGCACAAAAGCAGCTGCTATTTTTAGTTAGGATTGTTCTTGAATCTGTGGTGCCTAGTGTTTATCTCTGGGTAAGAAGCTGGATTAGCTACCTCTGCCAGGGTCCCACACCCTGGGCCCCATGTGGTTCTGATGACAGGAATGTCCGGGCATCAGGGTGGACTCCTTGACAGAGGCTCCTGGGGACAATCCTAGGAAACCCCATAAGGAACTCTCCAAAGTCTTTGGGAAACTTTGATCCTGGCGGTGTTCCCCACCACCTGGATGAGGCTCACCATTGGCCAGGGTTTTCTTTCTTCTTATTTATTATGGCATGTATGTGTAAGCGTGTATGGGGCATTTATGTGTTTAGATGTGTTTGAGGAGGTGGCACCCACGTGGGCACATTTAGAGGCCAGAGGAGGGCGTCAGGTGTCTGCCTCATTCCCTTGAGACAGCATCTCTTACGGAACTTGGTGCTCACTATTTTGGCTAGGCTGGCCAACAATGTCCTGGGCTTACGCTGAATGGCTGGAGATGTCCTAAGCTTGTGCTGGCCCACCAGCCATATCCTGGGCTTGTGATAGCTTGCCAGCATTGTCCTGGGCTTATGCCAGCTGGCCAGCGATGTCCTGGACTTGTGCTGAATGGCCAGCGGTGTCCTGGGCTCTGCCTGTCTTTGTCTCTCTAGCACTGGTGTTACGGACATATATTTCCATGTCAAACTTTTTTATATTGATGCTGGGGATTTGAACTCATGTCTCCATGCTTGAGCAACAAGCACTCTCACCTACTGAACTATGGCCCCAGCTCCATGGTCTGCATTTTCTTGAAAGCAAGGACCCTCTTATGAGAGTTCTGGTCCTGTGTCTTGCGAAGCCCATGCAGTGGCCTAGGTGCAGGAGAGCCATCTGTCCTGTAACACTGTAAAGGGCCCATGGCCTCCCATTCTATCTTCTGATTGGTCAGTGTGTTCCGGGAGGGTGGGTTTGCTGTGTTGCTCATCTTTCAGTGGCTGGCTCAGTACATAAAGTGGATTAAGGACTCGGCAGAAACGTGCTTTGAGAGACTCGAGTTTTGTTTTTTTAATGGCTTGTGGTTTGGGGTTACTTATTTTAGTGGCAATCGTGATTCTTAGCCATTTGTATTGCCCAGCATTGCACACCCCTGTAGTGCTGTTCTTTGAGCCTGTGGTCTTGTGTGTATCCTAAGTTTCCCTTTGGGTATGGAGGTGAGACATCTCTAAGGTCAAAGGTCACAGAACAGTCGTCATGAGCGTTCCGGCTGCTGTCTGCCCCACCCTGTGATTTTTCTCATTCTATGCACTCTTGCTTGAATCTTCTTATTTCTTAGTGCCCCTGGGTTCATTTAACCCTCAAGCATTATAGGAAACACAGCTGATGGAGGGAAGATCTAGGGATGTCCTTCTCCTTAAATACCAGGGAAGGTCTTAATGGCTATTACACAGCCTTGCTGGACCTGGGTTGACTGTGGAGCAAGTTCTGTCATACTTTGTGGTTCAACCTGTAGGCCGCCCTACTTCCTGTGCAACATAAGAAACAGTGCATAAAGTGGATAAGCACCTACTGTGTGAGCAAGAGGACCTGTGTATACAGTGGGTAAAGCACTTGCTGTGTGAGCATGAGGACCAGTGTATACAGTGGGTAAAGCACCTACTGTGTGAGCACGAGGACCAGTGTATACAGTGGGTAAAGCACCTACTGTGTGAGCAAGAGGACCTGTGTATACAGTGGGTAAAGCACCTGCTGTGTGAGCACGAGGACCAGTGTATACAGTGGGTAAAGCACCTGCTGTGTGAGCGTGAGCGCCTGAGTTTGGTAAGCGCCTCCTCCGTATGGGACGGTCGGGACAGACAGATCCCAGCTCACTGTCCCACCGGTCTGCCAAAATGGCAAGCTCTAGTTCCAGTGAGAGGCCCTGTCTCAGAAAATGAGGTGAAGAAGACATCCTGACATCAATTTCAGGCCTCTATATGTACACACGTGACACATACATGCACACACACACATATGCACACACACGTATATACACACACACATATATACACACATGCATAGACAGATATATAGACACACTGCACACACATGCATGCACACATGCATATGCACAATGCATCCACACTTGCATGTACACATGCATATACACACATGAATACACACATGCACACACATGTATACAGACACGCATACACACATGCATACACACACACACACATAGATGCAGA
This sequence comes from Cricetomys ansorgei, assembly GCA_026225945.1. Taxonomy (NCBI): domain Eukaryota; kingdom Metazoa; phylum Chordata; class Mammalia; order Rodentia; family Nesomyidae; genus Cricetomys; species Cricetomys ansorgei. The sequence goes on along the minus strand of JAMJFZ010003296.1, from coordinate 3,619,652 downwards.
GAAATGGAGTCAAACTAGTGGTTACTAGTGGTCACTGGAACCGAAGAACTTATCTTAGATTTGATTTGGCCATTCACACTTAGCTGAACTGAACCCAAATGGTGGCTTTGTAATAGTCATTTTAGTGCGTTAAAATATTATTTCTAAAATTGTCATTCAACACAACCTGTCTGGAAGTCTTCTGGAGAATAGATATTTTCGGAATTCTTTTGACAGCCGGACCAGCCAACTCGATTGTGGTGGAGAATGACTAATGAGGAGTCACTCTGTCTCTTAGCCCCACGTCTTGCTAGCACGCTCTCGTGGGTGCGTACCGCATGCTAGCCATGATCTACGGTAGACCAGCCCCGCTGCCTCCGGACTCGGAGGCTGCACTGTGCGTGGACCCCACACAGGACCAAGAGCTGTGGCGAGCCTGAGCCTGGGTAGAGATAGAGTGTACATGCACTTTCCAAAGACTCAGTAACTACTGAGCCTTCCTAAGCTCTGTGTATGCATGTGGTGTGGTGAGTGTCTGGCGCCCCACGTACATGGAAAACTGAGCGGGGGATGCTGTAAGTTTGGAGGCCTACCTGGTGGGGAGAGAGAGGGAGGAAGGGAGAGAGAGAGGAAGAGAGAGAGGGGGGAGAGGGAAAGAATAAGTCAGTGTCAGCTTCGACAATTTATGGAGATCTTATCTCAAAATAAAAATAAAAATGGAGTCATAGAACTCAGTCGAGTGGCGGAGCAGCTGCCCAGCATACAGAGTCCTGTGTTCAATTCCTTACGCTGAAGACAAGCAGATCGACGACAGAACAGTGCTTTCAGGACTCCATTTTCTCTCTACAACATGTCCGTATGTGCTATTCCAAAGTGGGCAGACTTACGGTCTTCGGTTCAGTTACGGGAAAAGCTATGTAGCGGCTTCTGCTGGAGTTGCAAGCATGAACGAGAAGTACCTTGTCTCACCTTGCTGTGTGGGTACGAGGAGCCAGGAGCCAGGCGTCCGCCTAGGTCCCCAGTCAACTCAGACAACAACGGGTAGACCACAGCCGTGTTGAAGATCCCCAGCACAAACCCTTAAAACCCCCGATCAAGGGAACCCTGTGCACCGAGGGGGTAGAGCGTGATGGACACACAGCACCCGCTGACAGACGGATGGCCGTGACCCCATAAACAGATGCGCGCTGCCTCAATCTAAACTACACTGGCCTCGTTCAGAGGGGAGAAGGTCGGAAGGCTTCCCAGGCTGAGACCCTGCAAGGTCTGATAAGAGAGGGAGCGATTTTAAAAATCAATGGAATATTTAATAGAGATCTGAGTACAGTCCTCCGTCTATTGTAAAGGGTATGCGCCAGCTATCTATAAATAAAAAGAGGATTGCCCTCCCAGGCGGGTCTCAGAGACTGGCAGAAAGGTAACAGGATGGAAGAAGGCCCCGTGCCTATCAGAACCTTCCTAGATAGACGGCGTCTCCAACTGACGTTTTCATTAGCAGAGAATTTATGTTCCTATTTCTGTCTGTTGTAATGACCGTTCGCAGCCCTGTGGCGTGGTGGAGGCTAATGGACAGGGATAGTAGGGGGAAGGAAAGTCCTTAATTAATGCAGACATGGAGCGTTTTCTTTCTGCACTCTCAGAAGCCAAGTCATTCGCAGCACTTCTTGGCACTGGAGTGGAGGTAAAATAATTACACGCAATTTCTGGTGATTAAAAGATTGTAAAATAATTTTAGTTACGTCTTAAAATTATTTGTCTTGCAAATGAGAAAGGGGAGAGAAATGAGAAGAAAACCTTCTGAGGTTCAGAGTGGTCCCACGGTAAAGCTTCCTTTTCGGGTACCTGGCTCCCCGTGGTGCTCGGACCAGTAGGGATCCCTAGGCACTCCTTTCTGACCCAGACCCAGGAAAGCCAGGCGGCCCTGGCTTGGCAGCCAGCTGTGCCCCTGTCTCTCTAATGCCCTCTTCGTGCTTTTGATGTTGCCCATTGTTTTAAAATAACAACCCCGAGAGTCGCTATTATTTACTGCTGGCACCCAGATTCCCATGTGGCTGAAAGGTGAACCTGTCCATTCCTTCGTCTGATTTTTCTCTACACTTTTTTTTTTTTTTTAAATTGTAAAATCATTTCAGTTTCACTTAAAAGGTAAACACACACACACACATTCAGGTGAGCACATACCAAGCACACCCCCCCATTCTTCCAAAGTCTTCCGTAAGAACGTTAACACCGGTTTCACTTTAAACAGTCTTAACTAAATCGATTCTTCGGTGGTTAAGAAGCAGCCACTGCCTCAGCCACCAAGGGCACTCACACCGTGTTGTGGTGTTTCTGTCCCTCGAGGGCAGCTTCAGCCCTGGCTGTCCTGGAACTCTCTCTGGAGACCAGACTGGCCTCAAACTCAGAGATCTGAATGCCTCTGTCTCCCAAGTACTGGAATTAAAAACATGTGCCACCAAGTCTGTTTTTTTTTTTCTTAGTGTCTTTTATTAATATTTATTTATCTGTTGTTATGTATGTGTGTGTGTATGTGTGTGTATGTGTGTGTGTGTGCAGGAGCCCATGGGAGCCAGAAGAGTGCATCCAATCCTTTGGAACTGGTGTTACAGATGGTGGTGAGCTACAAGGGTGCTGGAAACCGAACTCAGGTCCTCAGCAAGAGCAGCCACTGCTCTTAGCCTCTGAGCCATCTCTCCAACTCCGACTCACGTAGTTTTTGATGGATCTCTGAGTGTGTTTGAGGATTACACAAAAGTTCATCAGAGTCAGATTTCCAGGCCCATCCCCCACTGTTTCTTCTGCTGTGAACATGGTGCATCTTCATGGTGTGATTGTTAGGAAGGCAACCAGGACTGGTAACAGCAGCGTATATAATCCTGATATATTCTGATACAGCATATACACACTGATATTCCTTTCTCTCAGCGCAGCCTACGGTTTCTATTAGGCTTCATTCCTTGTGTTACAAAGGTAGATGGGATGTGCCATGTGCGTGATGTCATGTGTCACCTTATACCGTTACATCATGCTGCCATGCGATTCGAGACGCTGCCTATTTACCCTTTCTCTGTGCCATGCCTAAGTCCTGGAAACCCTGACCTTTCTAACCTTTTCTTTTTTTTCTGAAACATGGGTTAAGTCTTTTCAGACAGGCTTCTCCCACTGGGGAAGGTACGTTTGCAGCCGGACACTTCATGTATAGGCTTATGATCCATTAATATTTTTTGTTGGGATTTTGGTCTCTGCGTCCATGAAAGATGTTGATCTACATTTTGTCTTTCTTTTCATTTGTATATATATGTGTGTGTGTGTGTGTGTTTGTGTGTGTGTGTGTATATATATGTATATATGCGTGTGTGTGCGTGACACACATATACAGTATACGTGTATTTTTAAGTACGCATAAACCGATATGCTTCCTGTGGCTTCTTTAAACAACCTTAGTATTGCTTATCCCTCCTCCTTCCCTCTCTCTTTGTATTGCCACCCTCCCCCTTCTGAAATTACCCTCCATTTCCCCTTCATAGCACCTGTGTCCCACTATCCCCCCCTGTCTCCCCCTAACATAGCCCTTTCTGATTTCCTGGTTTCTGAAGTTACTATTCACAACTAAAGATTCAGAGTTCAGATCCACAGACAGGGAGAACATGTGGCATTTATGTTTCTGGGTCTATGTTACTTCAGTCACTATGATATTTTCTAGGTGCATCCATTTACCTTCACAGTTCATGATTTCACTTTTCTTTATAGCTGAATAGTATTCCGTTGTCTTAGGGTTCCTCTTACTGTGAAGAGACACCATGACCATGGCAACTCTTATAAAGACAATCATTTAACTGGGGCTGGCTTACAGTTCAGAGGTTTAGTTTCTCCAATGGATGTTCTTCTAAGAACTTCTAAGAACATCTCCAATGGATGTTCTTCTAAGCAATAACCAACCAATACACCAATGACCAACCAACAATGAACCAACCAACCAACCAACCAACGGACAGCCAACCAACCCCAGCTCTCAGGGCATCCACCCTTATATACTCTAAACAAAAGTTCCCAGAAGTCCAAGCGACATGCTACATGTGGCAAAACAGCTGCACGTAACCAAATCATAGCTACGGGCAATGAACGATCCAAATCACAGTCGTAGTCATCCGGCACACCTGGGACAGGGACAGAAGCATAGTCCAAGCGCCATTTTACATTTTGAAAGAAACCAAAATAATAAAAGTCCTTCCAAGCATCTGGCTACAGTAGTTGGTTTTTTTCTCTTTCCTTTCAACTATGTTGATGTTTCCTTACCTCCTCCCTCCCTCCCTCCCTCCCTCCCTCTTCTTCCCTCCTTCCCTCCTTCCCTCCTTTCTTCCTTCCTTCCCCTTGAGACAGGATCTGAGTATGTATCCAGGGCTGACCTAGATCATGCTAGTCTCTGACTCACAGATGTTCACCTGCCTCTGCCTCTGGAATGCTGGTATTAAAGGTGTGCACTGTCATGGCCAGCTATATGGATGTTTTCAGTGATTTCATTTTGGGTTCATTGTGTGCGTGTGGGTGTGTGTGTGTGTGTTTCTACAGTTTTCATGATTTATGTTTAATTTCTCTTTCCCTTTTTCTGTTTATATTTCATTCAACTCATTCCTCCCCTAGTTCCCTTTGGTGGAGGCTTAGATTACTGATTTTAAATATTCCCTTCCAGGTTACAGAGATGAGTCAGAATACTCTGCTGGGCAGCTCATCAAACAGGGCAAGGAGGCATTCTCCTATGTGCAAACTCTGCCAGACCTCAGTAGAGGGAACCACCAACCTGGCCAGCGCACCATATTGGACAGAGGAATCCTGAGCATCTGAGCTCAGTTGTTGGTCCAGAACTCCTCAGGTATTCTACCGATAGCACGTGTAGATCATGACCAATCAAACATCTCCCACAGAAATCCAACACCTGCAGATAACACAAAATGTGTAGCCCCTCACCCAACAATTCACAAAACAATTATTTTATATATAACTAAAAACAAACTTCCAGAACGGAGATGTCTTAGCTCTTAAGAGTGCTGGCTGCTGTTGAGAGGGGGTGGCACACACATTTAATTCTAGACTCAGGGGGCAGAGGCAGGCGGATCTCTGTGAGTTCAAGGTCAGCCTGGTCTACAGAGTGAGTTCCAGCACAGCCAGAGTGAACGACAGAGAAACCCTGTCTAACAGCAGCAACAACAAAAAGAGTGCTGGCTGCTCCTGGAGTGTACTGAGGTTCAGTTCCCAGCCCCCCACACTGTAGCTCACAACCATCTGTGACTCCTGTTCCAGCCTCCACAGGCACTGCATATACATGGCACACACACACACACACACACACAGAGGCAAACAGAGCCACACACACACATAATAAATGCCACCATTTCTCCTCTAGTTGCTGCTTGCGCTGTTACATACATTGTGTGGGCTCCGTTTCTCTTTCCTTTAAAACGTTTTAAAAATGTATCCCGAGACTTTTTAAATCTCCAAATATCTTGGGATTTTTCAGCTATATCGACGTCACCGGTGTCTACTCTTGTTCCCGTGTAATTTTAGAGCACGTTTTGGGTGGCTTGTATTGTTTGGGTGTTTGAAGGTACACTTATCGCCACAGTGTGTTCCATCGTGAGGAATGGTCCCTACAAGTCCGAATAGAATGTGTGTTCTGTCATTGTTGGCTGGATCTGGAAAAGTCAATTAGATCTTGCTGATGGATGGTACTGTCGATTCAACCATGTCCTCATGATTTTCTGCCTGCTGAGTCTGTCAGTCACTGGTAGAGGGTATTGAACTCTCCAAAGATGATAGTGTATTTGTCTATTTCTCTTTCTTTCTTTTTTTTTTTGTCTTATGAGTTTTAAAGCTTTGGTTAGGGGCATATGTACATTAAGGATGCTTATTCATTCTTGGGAAATTGCCCACTCTGACATCAGGTAATATGTCTCAATCCTGTCTGACAATTATCTTTGTTCTGAAGTCAGCTCTGCCTGAACTTTAGAATTCCTCCTACCTTCTTTGGTTAATGTCAGTGTGATGCATCTTGTCGTGGCCTTTTAATTCTTTATTTTTAATATCTATTTGTATTTTCCGTGTGAGTGTTTGCCCGCATGTGTGTCTGTGTACCGTGCATGTGCAGTACCTGCAGAGGCCGGAAAGAGGGCGTCAGATCCCCTGGAACTGGTGTGATAGACAGTTGTGAGCTGCCATGTGGGCGCTGGGAATCAAACCCGGGTCCTCTGTAAGAGCAGCGAGCACTCTTGACTGCTGAGCTATCTCTCCAGTTCCTCAAGTTCAATTTGAAATAACACTACTGTTTCATAGATAGTGTATCTGATACCAGGATATTCCCATTTTTCCTCCTGTCCCCTGCTATCGTCTATCTGCCTAAGCCATTAGCTAGAATCACTGTGTCACATAATCATTATTTCCAACCAAGTCTTATTTGTTAAATCAAGGGGAGAATAAGAAAACTAAACTATTTTATTTTCCCTTCCTTCACTCCTTCTTAAAATCTTTTGTCTTTTGCGTAGATACAAAAGTCTATCCTCGACCATTTTCTTTCTCCTTGGGAAACTTTGAATATTCTGTGCATACCCCATGGCGATAAATTCCCTCAATTTATTTGTAAAGGTCTTTAGACCTCCTTCACTCATCAAAGATAACTTCGTAGGACACAGAATCCAGACAGGGGCTCGTTTCTTTTAACATTTACAGTATTTCCCGGTACTCATTCCTTTGCTTGCCTGACTTCAGGAGATTCCATGTCATTCTTGTTCAGTCCTCCCCTTCAGCTCAGCTGTTTGTCCCCTTTGATCTGTTTCCAGGTTTCCCCACTGTCGTTGGTTTTCTGCAGCTTTGATAAGGTATCTTTTTTTGTGTAATTCAGGTGCTTATCCTGCCAGTTTTTTTTTTTCAGGAATCAGCATTTTGTAATCTGTCGTTAATCTGGAGAGCCGCACAGCCATTTTTAATTCAAAGGCTTTGTTTCCCCACTCTTTATTTGCATGTTTGCCACAGTGTTTTACTATTTCATTCCCTTTGGCAAGTTCTATTCCAGGGCTGTAAAGATGGGCTCAGTGGTTAAGATCACTGGCTGCTCTTGCAGAGAACCCAGATCTGATTTCCAGCACCTACATGGTTGCTTACAACTAACTCCAGTTCCATGGGAGCCATCGCCCTCTTCTGACGATGTGTGGTACTGCATGCACATGGTGCACAAACATACATGTAGGCAAACAACGCTCATACACATAGTAAACATGACTATGTCCAGAAAGTTTAACAAAACTTTATTTTTCGAAGACTTTTTAGTTGAAAATTACATCGTTTATAATTACTGTTCACAGCATGATATTTTAGTATGTATCCATTATAGAATGATCAAGTAAGGCTAACTCACATAACCGTGATTTAAAATATTTGTCCTTTTGGGAGCTGGAGAGATGGCTCAGGGGTTAAGAGCACTGGCAGCTCTTGAAGAGGACCTGCATCCAAGTCCCAGCCCCTCCAATGTCATTAGGTATCACTTCCCTTTTCAAAATAATCCCTTCAGCATCTTTTAAAAGTAAGTAATAATGATGATAATTCTCTTATGTTTCCTTAACCTGAGAATGTTTCCATTTTTATAAAATCGTTTTCACTGGATGGGGAATTCAATCCATATCTTTCAAACATTCAACTACATTCTCTCACTTTCCTGGGGTTACCATGATCTTGGATGGTGAATCTTAATGACTCAAGTAATTGTTTACTTTGTAGGGAATGTATCTGTTTTCACTGGCTGCTTTCCTGTTTTTTTTTTTTTTTTGGTTGTTGAAACAGGATCTTATGTAGACCAAGCTGGCCCATGGAGCTACGGATGACCTTGAATTCCTTATCTTCCCCCCTCCAGCTCCCAAGGGCTGAGATCACTTTCTCAGCTGCTTTTACTATGCTCCTCTGTTTTCTGTGTTTGGTAGTTTGGTATGATATATCTGGGTGCAGGATTCTTTGAATTTTCCATTTGAGCCGTTTTCACAGAGTTGCTTAAATTTATAACTTTAAGCCTTTTATCAAAGTTAGGAACTTTTCAATCATTATCTTTCCATCTGTCTATGCACTGTGCGTCTAGCAACTGCATATAACCTCGCTTTTCCTTCATTGGGCTTTCATGGCGTGATTATTTTCGGTCTGTTTTTACAGATCTCTCAGGCTGTCATAACATTTTTCATTTCTTTCTCTATGCTTTTTATATTGGATAATTTCTATTTTCATGATTATGTGTATGTCTCCATGTGTGAACACAAGTGTGTGTGTGTGTGTGTGTGTGTGTGTGTGTGTGTGTGTGTGTGTGGTGTGCATGTGCATTTGAGTGCAAGTGCCTGCAGAGGCCAGAAGAGGGAGCTGGATGCCTGTATCTAGAGTCATAGGCCATTGTGAGCCCCTTGATGTTGGTGTTGGGAACTGTTCTCCTACCCTCTGCTAGAGAAGTAGGTGTTCCTAACTCTGAGCCATCTTGCTAGCCCTGAGATTGGGTCATTTTTATCGATCTGATTTCAAGGACAATAAAGTGACTCCTCTGACACATCCATTCTGATATTAAATTGATCCAGTGAGTTTTACAAATGGCATCTCTGTATTCTTTTATATATCGTACATTACTGTGCTAAGCTAGGAGTGTATAGCTTTCATTTCTAGAATATTTTTCGGTATCTCTTGGGATATAATTAACCTTTGTTTTTGATGGGTTCCACCCTATATCACTACAAGTTTGAGGATTTTTATCCTCCATCAAGAGATGCAGAGATTTTCCTGATTTTTCATATGTAATTTTGGAGTGCGTTGGGCATTTTGAATATCATTACTAAAGGACTCTGGGTCATGTTTAAATCTTTTGGAGAGTGTTGATTGTCTTTTCTATCCACTTCCTTAGCTTCAGTTATACTCAGTCTCGAAGCCTGCAAATAGCCTGTGAGTTCTGGTTCTAATTTAAATTCAATTTCCAAGGCATTTACAGGGTTATTCAGATCTGTTCTCTGTCCATGTCACCTCCTGCCTTGTCTGGGACCTGGAAGGTAATCCATTCTGCAGCATACGTCTCAACTCCTGGAGTGCTGCTCAGCATCAGCTCCGTCACACACCGCTGGGCACCAACCCAGGGGTCCACATGCAACATGGCCGCCATTTTCCAGCACTCTGTCCTTTCCACCATCTCTTGCTGCTGGAGACATTCTCTCTTGTTTTTCTGACTAGTTCCCCTGGCCCCATTGCTTATGTCCTACAATTGTGCCACCACTGGGGGCAAGTGGCAAGATGGCAGAGAAACAAAGCATATTGTTTATCTATGCAACTCTGGACAGAGAGAGGGGTTCGGCTCCTTCTTTGCTTTAGGAACCTTGACAGTCGTGGACTTCGGGCTTTGTAGATTTACTACGTAGGCAGAGCAGGAGAGAATGAGGTAAAGGAAGCAGAGGGCTTCCCCCTCTGTCGCTGACCGACAAGGCCCCTCTGTGCCTTTCTGATCAGAGACAGGGCTTATGTTAGACAGGTTCCTGAATTTACTTGATGTACAGTGCTAAATTTTGCATTGCTTCTAAGTCCAGGCTGGACCACAAGAGGAGAAACTAAAGGAAGATTCACTGCCATTTTGGCACCATTTTGATATGTCTTTCTCTTCCCCAACGTGTCTTTCACATTTTCTTTTGAGAGTCCTCAGATCCATCTATTCATCCCAGGGTTTTCGTATTAGTTAGTGAGGTGTACGAGGTGGGGTGTGTTTTCTTCCTGTGAACTTGAACTAGAACTCAAGCTGCCATTCTCATTCCCATCTCCTAACTCAGAATACTGCTGTTTCCAACGCATAATTTTATTTTGCTTCTGTGATAGTTTTAATTGTCAGCTTGACACTATCTAGAATTATCTAGGAAGGGCATTTCAACAAGGGCTTGCCTAGAACACATTAGCCTGTGGGTATGTCTAGGAGAGAGGGGTTCCATTGATTACATTAGTTGACAAGGGAAGACCCGCCCACCGTGGGCAGCACCATTCCCAAGGCAAGGGGCCCTGGACTGTACACGAGTGGAGAAGGTGAGGTGAGCCTTAGCAGGTGGGCACTCATTCTCTCCCTGCTCTTGACCGTGGATATGACTGGCGGCTTCAGCTTTCTGCTGCCGCGACTTTCCCACAACTTTGCACTGTAAATCGGAACTGTGAGCCAATGTCGCACTTTCTTCATTGTTGCTCTGCCAGGGTATTTTATCCCAGCACCAGGAAACCAACCTAGGACAGCTTCCTTTTGTTTCCTTCCTGAAATCCAGCGGTACTGAAGGACGGGTTAGGATACTATGATGGTTCTATCTTGTGCTGCCTTTCATCTGCTTACTCACTGCTTGCTAGTTTACAGCAATCTGACTCCAACTTGGAGACTCGGAGGAGAGAGTAAGCCACAGACCCTGTGAGCTGCCTCGATTCCTGCCCCAGTGAGTTACGATGGCCAGGCATCAGGATTGGACGTCAGGCAGTGTGGGTTGTCTCAACTACTTGGACTGAGTCCTACATCCATAATGGCTCCTTCTTAGGGCTTCTATTTGTTTACTTGTGGAAAGTTGTGTTTAGAACTTTCTAGTTTGCTAGACTTCTTCCATTCTATAATTGGTGGAAGGTGTATTCTTTAAAAAAAAAATCAGTAAAAGAAGAAACGGCAGGAGAGCAGGTGGTGGAGGTATTGTCATGGGTAAGCTGAATAGGACTCCAGTTCTGCCCTATTTGATGGGTACATCAGATTTGTAAAGAGGAAGGGGTGTGGTTGTGATAGATAGCGTATTAGCATATATTAGATATATATATGTATATATATATATATGTATATATATGTGTATACACACACACACACACACACACACACACACACGTACAAATATGGGTCTCATTGTGTCATTTCCATACATGCATATAATACTTTGGTCTTATTCATCCTTTGTGCTACTGAGCCTCCTTTTCCTTGCTCTCCTTAGTAGTCTTCTTTTTAATTCTTACCCATTTCTCTTCCCCATGCAACACTAGTCTCTGAGGACAACTCCCATTTTAAGGCGTCCAGCAAAACTTTCTCCTCTGTCTGCATCAGCCCTAACACCCCTCTTACGAGCTCCGTCCTTGTGTTTTCAAGTGTGTCCTAAGGGCCAGGTTTGGAGTAGATGTGAGAACCACTTAAAATTCACGGTCACACCACCCAGTCCTATACAAGCAGAGATTTATTGCCCTACTGCAGTATTTAAGCTAGAAAAGGGCAGTCTAATGCTTTGGAGGGCCATCTTTGCCATCCTGAGAAAGAGATTCTGGAGACCGGAGCCAACAATGAAGGACCTGGAGCCAAGGATGGAATATCTGGAATCCTAAAGATATTGTTTGAGCCTCTGGATTTGGCCATGCCAGAAGCCAGCTACTCTTTTTTTTTTTTTTTTTAAATTCTATTTACATACATTAACAAATTCTCTTTGTAGTTAGATCATCCCAAATTGAATTTCTATCAGCACCCTGGTCTGGAACCAGACTAGACTCAGAAGATATATGGCCAGCCTGGGGAAGAAGTCAAGAAGCAGCTTGGAACTCTGGGAAACTGAAGAGGATGCCCGATGACAGAGTTGAGGAGGGGAAAGAAACAAAGTTCAAAAGTATGTTTTTGGCCAAGTCTTAGGTTCTTTGCTTCTCTAGGCCAAGGAATTTGATTTCTTTTCTTGAAGAGGAAGGAGAATGAGAAACTCGTGTACTAAACTAACACAGCTTCAGGTGTTCAAAGAACATGACTGACCCTGACAGAAAATGTTTCACTGAGGGTGGGGTGCCATAGCAATGTTGTGACAGTGGCCACGTGTTTTACTGGGTGTTGGGACAATGGCTTCTCAGACACTTTGCGTATATTTGAGACAGGGGTTCACTATGTAGCACTAGCTGGTCTAGAGGCCACTGGCTGTATAGACCAGGCTTGCTGTAAATCCCATAGGTCAGGACCATCACCACAAATTTGAGCAAAATTGGAAGCAAGCTTTAATTAAATTAATTAATACTGGCCAGGAATATGGACTCTGACCAGGACCATTTAGAAGTTCCCCACCCCTAGTTCCCAAGAAATGATGCTGAGTCACATGGAACAGATACTTAAAAAGGCAGAACCTAGAAGGCGCTATACTTCCTACCAGGTCCAATCAGGGGCAAGCATCTACCCTGCTGTACTTCCTGTCTGGGTTATCTCCCATCTACAAGTGACTAAGTATATCCGGTGCATTTGAAGCACATCCGGTGCAGCTGAATTAACCAAACGGAATCTAGGCAGTCCTCACCCAACAGTCCAGGAGGTTATCCGTCCTTGGGCAAGTGAGATTACAGGGTTACGTCTATCTGTATCTCACATGAACAGCCCCATCCAGCACTCCAGGAAGTTATTGTTTTGTTTTATAGATATTTTAGGCACAGTAATTAACATTTCAAACATTACTTTTGCTCTTACAGGCCTTAAACTACAGAGATCATCTTGCCTCTGCCTCCTGAGTGCTGAGATTAAACCTGGGTGACACCATACCTGACTTCACAAATTTTGGTGACTCCTCGGAGCCAATGCCATCCAAGCTTCACCCTTACCAGTTCTGCTAACCTTGGAAGAGGTCATCGAACTTGAACTCTCCCTATAGTCTATTGTTTGTCTTTTAATGGTAATTTGGGTCTCATTTACCTCACATGTGTTCCTTTGCAAGTGAAGTGAAGTGATCTTTGTCAGTAGCTTTGGGCATGAAAGACGCTTAAACTGCATCTCACTCTTTCCTGCCCCAGTTTGTGGGCTTTGAGAAAGCAAAGCCTTCATGACTTCAAGCATACCTCTGCTCTGGGTCACCCCGGAGAAGAAATGGCTCCAGTTCTACTCAACCAAGGATTAAGCAATAGGGCATTCTAAATTAGTCATGATTCCCTGAGAGGTGGAGAGCTCCCTATCGTAGGGAGGAATCAAGAATTTAAACAGACACCAGTCAGGGGATCTATGGAGAATTCTATCTGCTCTGTAGGTATCTTGGGTCCTGCCCTATTTATCGGATGCTATGGACACATACTCCCTGGCCTTGAACTCTCAAGATTACATATTCTCATTTGTGACCCGCTTAGTACTAGAGGAATGCACGTGCCATTTCATGATATTCCCATCGCGCATGTTCTGTGTCATTTACCTTTTTTTTTTACATTATTATTTTTCAAGATAAAGCTTTTCTTCCGACCCTCAATACTTCCACCCTCAGCCTTCTGGTTTACAGAATCCAAACGCATTGTCTGGCCTCAGTAATAATGAAGACACCTACGAGAGAAGATTCGTCGCACTTGCTAATCAGTTTAATAATGGAAGGCTATCTCTGCCACATTATATGAGGACGGACTAAAAGGGCAAGGGAAGCCTTCCAGAAATCCTCTGTTCGTGTTAACAAAGTGAATATTAATGAAAAACAAAATTGAGTTCCTCCTGTGTCTGAGTTTCATCCAATTGAGCAGGTATTAAAAAGTAGCTATCAAAATCCTGTCCATTATTACTTAATTCAAAATTACGTTGGCCTCTGCCCTCTCCCTGACTGTCACCCCTTTCATAATGCTGGCTTCTGCTCTCCTCCCGGAGGTCACTGCAGTCTCTAGAGGAAGGAGAAGGTACTCGGAAGGCCAAGACAAGATGTGGTGCCTTGATTTTCCTTGCCGTTGCTGTGCTAAAATACCACACCAAGGCAACTCCAGGAAGGAAGGGTTTATTTTGACTTACAGTTCCAGAGAGATAGTCTCTGATGACAGGAAAGGCATGGCAGCAGCTAAGGTGTGGCAGGAGCAGGAAGCTGCTGGACCACATCTCCATCCACAGACCAGAAGCAGAGTGAGACAAAGAGCAGGAAGTAGAGCGAGACTATAAACTCTCAAAGCCCCACCCGCACCCCATGATCCCCATAATCGACTTCCTCCAGCAAGGCTCCATTCCCTAAACGTTCCAAAACCGTCTCAGAAAGTGCCACCAACTTGGGACCAAGCGTTCAAATTTACGAGCCCCATGTTTGAGGTACAGATCGCTTACTGAACATACTGATCACTAGTGCGCTTATTTCCTCTCTAGATTTCACTAGCCTGCTGATGGCTCACCTGCCCCATGGTTCTGGGAGCCCAAGGCTCTACCTTACTTGTATCTCAGAGTCCGTTGTGCTTGGCCCTGCCTTCTTCCACCCTCACCCAGGGTGAATGCCACCAGATCCTGACAGTCATCACAAGTCACATGGACTCGGAGGAGCTGCCTTTATCCCCTGTGTCTTAATAGGGTGACGCTTTAATGCTAGGGTCCTGCTCTCTCTGGGGCTCCTTGCTATGCTAGTATGCAAAGGGGCCATCATGAAGGAATGTCACCACTCTGTTCAACGGTAGTATGATTTGAGCCCCTGAAATTACAGGTTGGCAGCACCGTGTTGTGATGGGTGCAGAGATGACAAAGGCTGAGTTCCATAAGACTCATTAATCAAGTCCCTGGGCTAGTCTGGGACTAGACCAGTTGTTGGTCCCTTCTCCCTATGGTTGGGTCACATGGGCTAAGTATCTATTAGTTGTAACTATCAATCTAACATCTATTTCCTCCTGCAGAGATGCCCTGGGTCTCTAGCCCTTTCTGTAAAGCAGCTTCCTGGGATGGCACAGGCCTCTTGGTTTGCCTACCATGGAGGATTTATACGTTTGCGCTGCAAACATCAATGTGAGATTCCTACTTTAATACCTCCTGTCTAAAGTCGAAGGCCAGCCTGGACCACCAACTAAGCCTGTCACGAACAACATCAGATTCCAACCAGCCAGCCAAACAGGCAAAACCAAGGCATAGAAAACAAACTTAAAAACTTCTACCTCAGCACTCCGCCCTCCCCTCCCCCAACATTCAAACTAATCCGGATTAGTGAGGAATGTCTTTAGTTACAAAGAGATCAGAGGTGAGAAGCTCTGTCTCCAACAGGTAGTAATAACACTAATTACAGACACTTCTGTGCATCAAGAATACTCATGAGCTCTGACTGTTCAGCTATTCTACTTTCCTGGGAAAGTTGGGTTTACTTTTCAGACGTGCTGACTCATGGTGGCAAGATGGTTGTTCCATTTCAGACATAAAGGAAGGGGAACTGACTGTTGCAACCAATCCATTCATAGGAAGGACAAAGCCTTTCTCGGAAGCCAGATCCACACTGATCCTGGCTGCGGGGGGCCACTCACGTGGATTCTGAGTTTTCACAGAGTTGCTCTAGTAGTCCCAGTGTGTTTCATGGGCCAGGCAACAAAGAAAGCCTCTGAGTGTCAGACTCGGTAACAGCTTTGGGGAGGAAAGGGATGGGTGTTAATGGAAGACAAGCTAATTTTCAGGCTGCAGCCCTATACGGTCATAACCCTAGCCCTAACCCTAACCCAACTAAGGAGTATGGGCTACCCTGCACAGTACATGGCTAAATTCAATACCCTTGATTGGGGGATATAGGGGTAGAGTGGACCCCAACTGAAGCTGGCTTTCTCATGTTCAATCTTCCTAGTCTAGGAGCATTTCCTGTCTCCCTCCAATATTCTTCTAAAGGGGCCAGGAGGTGGTGCTGTCTGTATCAGTGCTGCTGGTTCAGCTTGAGTCTTGCGCTCACACTCAGCCTTGCAAGCTGGCTGGCAGTCACTACCCTCAGCTGACCAAGGCAAAGTGCACCTGGCCTTTTGCAAACTCTTGGAAGATGTGCTATTTTTCTTTGCCCAAGTAATTGTCGAGGACAGAGCCCGAGAAGGGGATTCTAATTAATTAGAGCCTATATGTGAGGCTGTCACAGTGTACCAGCCTCAGGATCAGAATCCAAATTTCCCACTTATCTGCCTCCACCAACCATGACCCCGAAGCAACCCTCTCCTTCCCGCATTTGTATTTTGGGTATAAGCTGCAGCCTGTGACCGGAGCTTTATTAGCTGGTGGAAATTTTACTTTTAAATGACCATTAGCGTACCAGGAGCCCACAGTGTGCTGATAAATGAACCCGGTCAGGACCACATCTATTTCTCTCCATTATCCCTCAGATGTCCAACCACATTCTCATGCCCTGCACACTCAGGCCAGAAGGGCTTTCTACACCTGTCTGGTTCACCTGCGTCATCGTCATCAACAAAGTCTCTCTCTCTCCGGCCTTGTGGTTCAGAGTCCCCATCACCGAAACAGAACTAGTTTACCTCTTCTGCTCGATTGTGGACCATCAGGAAGAACACGGAGCCACAGTGCAAACGGCCTGGGTTCCACTCACGTGTGGCATCTCCCAGCTTGATACCCTCTGTAGCCTCCTACTCTCAGACCGAAGACGGAGGTGGGTGTGTGAGGTAAGAGGCTCCAGCGAACCCCCTGGGAGTCCCAGGCAGAACTCCTGCTTGGCTGGAATTCCGTCCACTCTTGGCAAGGCCTAACTTCCTGTCTCCAAGGGAGAGGGGCTTATAAAAAGGCATAAAAATGAGGCTTCTAAAGACATCCTGGACTTCAGCTAGATGTTGCAAAATTACATTTTGATGAGTTCAGTGCAAATGAACCAGAAACATATGGATTCAATTTCCCTCGGAATCCACATGGGTTTAAAAAACCAAGGGGGTGGGGGAGAATGCATTTGAGGAAGAACATTTTAGGTCTCAGCAAATGCCCCACATTTGTAAACAGCAGTTTGAGGTCTGCGATGATTGCATCCTGGGGCGGGCTCCTCACCCTAATAATAGAACGGACAGGATGCCTTGCAGAGTGCATCTGGGGAGAAAACACCCCAACATTTTTGCTCAATGTCTGTGTCAGTCCCATGCTTTATACACTACGGTGGCACCCGGACATTTGACCCTACACTTTCTTCCACCTTTTTGCTTCTTCAAAGAACGTCAAGGGGCATCATGTGACCCCCAGGTGCTAGGCCACCATGTTGTTTCTTCAGGAAGTGGGGAGGGGGCTTGGAGTTTAGTCTGTGAAAGTCAAGGCTGCTCAACCACTAATGCCAGGGCTACCATGAGAAGCTGGAGCCTTTGGATGAGACATAGGGACATTCCCTCCATACAGAAATGTCCCCAGTCTCATGTTAGAGAAGCCTGAGAAGCACCTATGTCCACCTGGAACTGCGGGGGATCCAATAGGACACTGGGGCCGGACCTAGTAGGAAGATGTTCCTGTGAGGCCCAGAGAAAGTTCTAGAAACTTCTAGACAATTCCTCTGGTGAAGAGGTGGAGAAACAGAAGGAAGGTGAACTGATCAAAGCCTCTGCTCTCTGCTCCCACCCGGAGCAGCCCAGATTCCTCTGGGTTATTTACTGAGCACAAAGGTAAGATTTTGATTGCACAAGGCTTTGTGGTTAAAGTTCAGAAATTAGGAAAAGGATTTGGAGTGGCTTCCCACGCCTTCCCAATCAGTCCAGCTTTGCAGATGCAGGTGATTGATTCTATGAACAGCCGTGGGGTTCTCATTTTCTCCTTGTGCTGTGGGTTTGCATGGCTGCTACCGGGTGCCAAGAACAGACAAGACCGTTTGGGTAACTCCTCTGCTCAGACCTGGTACCAGGCAGTGAGCAGAAAAGTAAGACTGAAAGTCACTTCTAGGAGTCACCTTGGGAAGAGGACCATGTTAGATAATGAGCTGGCAGTGAGTTTCCGGGCACTAGAGACTTTTGGCTCCATACCCCAATATGCTAATCAAGGGATGGTCCAATAGAAGCAGCTGTACGGGCCAGAACTTGGAGGTAATGCTTCTGAAAGCCTTAGGCCAAATTCCCGGTCCTCACAGAAGGGAAAGAGCCTTCTTGGCTCTTAGGTAGTGGAGGGAGCCATGAGTCTGCAGTGTCTTGGGTTCCCTGGGGAGAAAGCTGCCTGGACCCGCCTAGGTACATCCTGAGAAGCACAGCCAAGCCAGAGCACCATCTGATTGCTATTAAGCACAGTGACTTTCTTTATTGGCAAACAGTCTGTCAGCAGCTTCTCCTTGCAGAGCGGCCCAGATGTGCTTCCAAAGAGTTCCACACTTAGCCCCACGCGCGTCTCCACTTTGCCAGACTGCATCCTGGCCCAGGAGTCCAGCTACAAAGCCTAGCTGGGAGCCAGGCAAAGGAGGCTGGCCCTCCGTGTGCCTGAGGGTCCACCCCGCTGAGGTGCAGAGCATACCTTGGCTGCGGTGGTGGAGATAAGCTGGCTTTCTGCCCTGGGCACAGTTTGAGGTGAGGCAGACAAAACGCCACTCTGGACGATGGCTTGTATGTGTTCTTCAACCCTACATCGTCAGGGTGATTCTAGCGTGACGATTTCAGGAAGCACGGAGGCTGCAGGCTTCGGTCCCTGACCTAGCTTACGATGCTATCTATGTAGGTACAAGCCACCAGCTCTTACCTCAGAGAGAGGCCAACAGCAAGGCATTTCTCTACGTGGAAGAGGGTGATGGTTGCAAAATCGGGTCTAAACACACTGTTGTCAGGGGAAGGCTAAATTCTTGAAGCAAATGGAAGTGTGTGAAATGGAGTTTCTGTGCCACGTTCCCAGGGTGCACGTGTATTCCTGTGTGCCACCGAATCCTGGTTTCGCTTTGGGGAGCCCCGAGCCACGCCCCCTTTTACTCAGGCTTTGCTTTGCCTCTGCCGTTTCCTCCAGTCCAGGGTGTAGACTGACCTATACTTATGTTGTCATCTCTATCCCAAGGAGGAAGGCTCTCCTGTAAAAAGGAAGGGGCCGGATGTGGGTAAGGTCCCTTCCTGTCTCACCTCCTTTCCTCCAGCTTCTACCCTCAAAGTCAAGGACACTTACCTCTGAGCCAGCCTGAGCTGTGTGCTGCGGTCACACAGTCACACGCTCACCATACGGACCTCAAAGATGCTCCTACCCACACTCTTCTTGTTCAGAAGGGAAACTGAGGCTGGGAAAGAGGGCAGTTCTTGAGAGTTTCTCAAATGGCCTACATCAGAGGAAGAGACCAGCCAAGCCCTGAGGTCCAAGCTTGCAACCTCTGCTACATGGGGGGACTGCAAGTTCAAAGCAAGCCAGGGCTACGCGGTGAGTTCAAGGCCTGGGCAGTTTAGCAAAACTCTGTCTCAAAAGAAAAAGAAGAATAGCAGGGGGCTGAGAACACAGGTCAGCGGTAGTGTGCTTGCTTAGCACGTGTGATGCCCTGGGCTCAGTCTTCGGTACTGCAGACAAATGTTTTAAAGCCTGCACAGGTTGGAAGGCGCTTCTGTCTCTCGGGACCCACTGCCCGCTCCGGCTCTTGCGTAGTCTCTCATCAAGCCCTTCTTCCAAGAATGCTTCGCTGTATACAGGGCTGTCCGCCGCAATGGTCTGAATAATGGAACACCACTGTTCAGCTAGCTCCCTGGTTTGGCTTGTCTATGCCGATCGTGTTAAATGACATCAACTCCGTACCTTTGATGGGCTCACCAAAGAAACAGGATTCGTTTCGGCCCCTGTGGCATAAGCAGATACCTTCTTAAACATTCTCTTTTCTGAAGATGTACATCGAGAAGTGGCAACCCCTTACACTGTCTCTTCTGTTTGGTCTTATTTATTTGGTACTTGGCGGTGTAATCTTGACTGACAATTTGATTAGGCTGAGGGACACCAGGGAAGTTAGTAAAGTGTACTTCTGGGTGTGGCCGTGAGGGAGGAGGGGAGACCTATCCTGTAGCAAGCATCACCGTCTTCTCAGCTGGGAACCTCGATGGAATAAAACAGGAGAAAGGAGACACGTAGCTAAGTACCCGCATTCCTTCCTTCCTACTTTCTGACGTCCATGAGGCGATCGGCGTCTCTCACCACGCTCTTCCTCCATGTTTCTGTCTCAGCGCAGAGTCTAAAAGCAATGGGACCGGCTGACCATGGACTGAGCCTCTGAATCCATGAGCCCGAATAGCTACGGCATCCCTAAAGGAATTTCCTCAGTTATTTCTCCACAGCAACATCAATCTAGCAGGAGTACTTTGGGACCAGCGTTGCACCTGGAGAAGCAAAGCAGAGACCCGAAGTCAAGGCCTGTGCGTGTTCCCAGAAGCCAGAATGGTAGGAATAAGGAAAGAGCTGGACAACAGCCATTTCTAGCTTCCCTGTTTGTGTGACACGGATGCTTTCATTATATACGCAAGTCGGGATTGGCTTGAATGGGCCTTTATCGTTATGACAGACTACAACTGCGGTAAGGATCAGTCTGTGTAAACTACTTGCACGCCTCGGTGACCCAAATGGAACAGGGATGTGTGTCTCTTCCATCTACCAAGGGACTCAGTATTTAGCCACATGCACTGTGTCTGACAAGAAGCGAGGTAAAGGAGTTTATTTTGGCTCACAGTCTCAGAGGGGTTTTGGTCCACAGTGGTGTAAGAATTCTGTGGCTCTTGTTCATATGGCTTAAGATCAGGAAGTACAAAGTGCAGGCCAAAACGAGGACTTAATTATACTCATTAGAAGTTTACTTTCAGGGGCTTACCTATCCTGGCTCTCTCCTATGAACCAGGGCCTACCTCCCAAAGGCTCCACAGCCCCCCTAAACAGAGCCAGTAACCAGGGAAACATGTTGAAAACATGAACCTGTAGAAGACACTTCAGATTCAGACCATATACATTTCATTTGTCCTCCGTCATTCTCTCTGCAGAGCAGCAAGCCATTAAGTCTAGGAAGAGCTTAGCCCTCATCCAGTTGGAGGAACTAATGTTCAGAAGGAGGAGGAGACTTAGTGACATGCTTAGGAAGCACAGAAAGCCTGGATCCAGAAGGAGACCTCAGGCTCCCGGCAGCTCTACCATCCTTCCTGTTGGTCCATTCTTGCCTGCGTTGTTCAGTTCCTCCCCGTGTCATTTTCTTCAGCCTTCTGCCCAAGGTGCACGGATCCTTCCATTTACTATTGCACGAATGCAGCTTCATCAGGAACATGAGGACTGTGTTCGGGAACACATGGGTATTTGTTGAAGCTGTGCCTGGAAGCCCACTGGGGTTTTGAGGAATGGTCACAGGTGAGTGGATCCACTGGCAGCATGACAGCCGTGGGAACGGATTCCGTGGTCCAGCTCCGTGGGTGGGATTCAGCTGTGCTCCTTCCCATCCCATTTTGATCCCATCCTACTGGCCTGGAGAGACAGCTAGTGGGTGGGGAAATGCATGGGTTGATTTATTCCTTTTTAAAGACTTATTTACTTTCATTTTATGTGTGTGACTGTTTTACCTGCATTTATTTTTGTGCACCACATGCATGCAGAACACGCAGAAGCCAAAAGAGGGTGTTAGATCCCTTGAAACTGGAGCTATCAGCAGTTGTAAACCACTGTGTGGGTGCTGGGGATGGAAACTGTGACCTCGGGAAGAGTGGCCAATAGCCCACCCATCTCTCCAACTCCTGCTTTATAACTTCTGAATAACGAAATCGTATTTTAGAAACCTCTCCTTATGTGTTTCTGTTTATTTGGGCTCCAATAAAAAAAACCCACAAAATCTGCAGATCTGAAAATTAGGATTACAGCCCAGTGCCAGACTCCCTTTGAAGGCGTGGTCACCCTGTGTGGCCAGAGGCAATCGTCTTGCCGAGCTGTGTGTCATTAGTGATCTTTCAGGGTCCTTGACGTCTGCCCTCCCCATGGATCCGCTTCCTGTTAACTCAGGGCGCAGTGTCTGTGGCTGGTGGCCGGACACAGAATTCTTCAGCATATGGAACACACAATTCTTGTTTCGGGAGGTTCTAGTCATGTGGAAGATGAGGAAGAAATTGATGCCTAACCCTGCCATCAGCATAGCACTTGGTGCTGAGGAGGGACATCCGCAGGCCATGTGCTAGCTGCTCTGGCAGCCTGACACAACAGAGAGTCATCTAGGAAGAGAAAACCACAGTGAAGAAAACGCCTCCACCACGGTCCCTGTAGGTATGTCTCTGGTGGCATTTCCTTGATTGACGTTTGGTGTGGGAGGACCCACTCCACTGTGGGTGGTGTCATCCATGGCCAGGTGCTCCTGGGTGCTATAAGAAAGCAGGCTGAGCAAGCTATGGGTAAAAAAAAAAATTGGTTCGCAGGGCTCCTCCATGACTTCTGTCTCAGTTTCTGCCTTCAGAAGTCAAGTCTAGCTTGACTTCCTTCAGTGACGGACTGTGATCAGGATACGGAAGCCTAATAGATCTTTCCCTCCCCAGTTGCTTGTGGTCGGTGTTCTGTCACAACCACAGAGAAGCAGACTATGGGAGGCTACCAGCCCTGTCTGTGGGCAGAAGGCTGTTCAGGGAGGTTGCTTTAAATGGATCATCACCTAGCTTAAAGTACTGTGTCTCCGGGCATCCGCCTCAGTTCTTGCCTCTGGTAGTTTAATTTCCCCGAGTCTTCTAAGCTCCAGCCTACCTAACCAACCCTGCCCAGTCAGGCAGTGGGGGTCAGTCTCAGCCTCACACTGGTTTGAAAAAAGTGAAGCTGCTAAATGGTTTCTTCCTTTCTCTCCCAAACAGTGGCCCCCCCTCAGTATCCCCTCTTTGTGACGGATTTCACGAAGAAGGAGAAAGTGTCTTTCAAGGGCCTCAGGTGCCTGGATGTCATCCCTTGCTCTGTCTCGAGATCATGACTTCTTCAGTTAACCCCTCCCCCTGTTATGGGTGTGGAGTCATTCAGAGATCCACTAGTCTGACCATGAATACATTTTAATAATTAAAAGGCTCTATTAATTTCTGACCAGGCCATGAACACTTGCCAGGTCCATAACTGACCTTCCCAAGAGTGTGGTGTAGAAAGAAATTAGTCACAGGGCTTATAAAGGCAAACCCACAAGGTTACGTACTTCTCACCTTCGTCCAATCAGAGGTAAGCATACATCCTGATGTTTTTCCTGATCAAGCTCGTCCTGTGCAATTAGATCGACCAAGCTTGTTGTAAACGTGAAAACACATGGCTTGCTATCTTCCATTAACAGCCGACAGCACTTCAGGGAGTCATCTGTCCTTGGGCAAGTGGGGCTTACAGGTTAGAGGTGTTTTTTGTTTTATAGATCTCTTAGGCACCGTGATTAAAACTTCAAACATTAGTCTAGCCACCACACCCCTGGAATGTTCCAATTCACCCATGAATGCCTTCCTTCCTCCTTCCCGTGCTTTCAGATCCAGGTTTGATTCTTCTACACCATCAACATTATGTCGAGGTCACTAGTGACTGGTTGTAGTCAAGAACAAAGGGTATTTTTCATGTCTTATTTTTGGTGGACGTGATAACACATGAGAGTCCACCTTAAGACACACACACACACACACACACACACATACAAATCCTTTCTTTCTTTTTTGATTTCTGAAACCTCACACTCATCTCTTCCTCCTGTCTTACACACAGACTTCTTCACCATATTAGCTCAATACATATCCAGTTTATTCTATATTAAATATGAGTAACCATGGCCTGGTAATATTTAAGTATTCCCAAATACAATGTTGCGTGAAAACAATTCCATGGAGTTTTTATATTCACAGAATGAAGACAGCTATAAATCAAGACATTTCAAAAATTCATTGGTGGTAACGCAAGCAGGGTGGGTCACAGCCCGATGTGGGAATCTCAACTATAGGCCTCAGCATCAGCTGACAGCTTTCCTAGCCTTTCCAGTAGTGGAGAATAGGGTCTTGTTAAGTTCATACATTCCAAAGGACTTTATTTGTTTACCAGGATGTCAATTCTGATGCAGAATTGGACAAAGAATGGCTTTTAACTCGAAAGAAATTATAATTAGGCCAAAACTCCCCAAACTCTCCACAGACACTAAAATGTTTATCAGCCTATGCAGACAAAGGCTTTCCAGGAGTCTTCATTCACGGGACTCATGATTGCAAAGCTTTCCTTCCTAACTCCAGTGTCTCAGGTAATCCCATCAGTCTTCAGAGATTTTACCTAATGATTGCTCCCAACCGTGTGTCTTCAGTTTATGCTTCTCTAAGTATCCAAGTTTGACTTTCCACAGGTAAAACCGGCCACGCCACAATCTTATGAAAATCAATATATCCTAAAGCTAGACTCAGCTCCGACCAACCTCATGTGATAGGAAGAATTCCAAGTTATCCCCAAGATTCACACTCCTCTGGCAGACACACCTTGCACTGTCCCCAGGACCATGTATGTGATGGATTTTGATTTCCTTCTTTAGGTCATATCACACAATCTTAAGAAGGGAGGATCTGTCATGTAGGAATTGCTGAATCCCACGAGGCCTTTAAGG
This sequence comes from Cricetomys ansorgei, assembly GCA_026225945.1. Lineage (NCBI taxonomy): Eukaryota > Metazoa > Chordata > Mammalia > Rodentia > Nesomyidae > Cricetomys > Cricetomys ansorgei. Next base: position 3,595,455 of record JAMJFZ010003296.1, on the reverse strand, counting down.
GCAAGAGTGGTGTCTCCAGTCAGAGGGTGAAGAGGAACTTGGAGGGATTCAAACTGAAGGAGGTTCTTTGTTGCTATGAGGAGAGATGGAGATGCTCACAGGGCCGGGACCTATGAGCAGCTGAGCAGGAAAAGGAGAATGATTGAATAAGCGGATGCATTGGGAGGAGAGACAAGGACATCTGTCTTCAGGAGATGTATTAGTCAGGGTTCTCTAGAGCACTTATGGAGTATATATGTATATAGTATGTATGCATATATGTGCATACATATGTATAGATGTGTGTATGTGCATATACATGTATATATGTATGTATGCATATCTGTGCATATATATGTATATTTGTATATATGTGCATATACTGTATATTTGTATGTATGCATATATGTGCATATGCATGTATATATGTATGTATGTATACATAAAGGTAGCTTACAAGCTTTAGTCCACCTATTCCAGAAAAGGCCATCTCTTGATAGAAAGTCCAGGAATCCAATAGTTGTTCAGTCCACAAGACTGGATGTCTCAGCTGGTCTTCAAATATGGGTCAGAATCCCCAAGAAGTAGGCTCTTAGGCCAGTGAAGGAGTGAATTTGCCCGTGAGAGTGAGTGCAAACAGTCAAAAGAGCAAAAGCTTCCTTTTTCCGTGTTTTCTATATAGGCTGCCACCAGAAAACATGACCCAGATTTTAGGTAGGTCTACCCACCTCAAATGATCCAATCAAGAAAAATTTCTCTAGGTATGTCCACCTGCTTGGGTTTTAATTAATTCTAGATGTAGTCAAGTTGATGACCAAGATTAGCCATCACAGGCGGGCTTGAAGGCAGGGTTTAAGTAGAAATCAAGAAATACATGCAAATAAGCAGTCCAGAAGGTGTGGTCTCAAATTACAAATCTTCCCTAAAAGCTTATCTGACTTATGTGTTTGTAAATCTTTCTCCAGGAGACAAGTTCCTCCTCTGGCTGCCCGCAGGGCTTCAGTCATTCCTTCTCCCAGCAGAAGACACCTGGGGGAATATTAACTTCTTGGGGGTCCGTTTTTCCAAAAAGGTCAAGAAAGCGTCTCTCATCCATTCCTGCCAGATAGGCTGATGACATCAGCAGACGTCACCATTTTTTTTTTTTTTTTTGCTAAACTAAAACTTCTTCTTTCTACTTTCTTTTACTTCTGCATCCAAACCCTTAGATGCCTTCCTTTTCTTTTTAAATTTTTTTATTTTTTAATGATGTGCTTGTGTATGGATCTGCGGTGGTTCTGTGCATGTGAATGCAGGTGCTCGTGGGGGCCAGAAGAGGGCACCAGACTTCTTGGAACTAGAGTCTGAGGTGGTTGTGAGCTGCCCAGTGTAAGTGCTGGGAATCGAAGAAAAACTCACATCCTCTGTCAGAGCAGTCTGATTCTAGGCCTCTGAGCTATCCCTCCTACCCCTCCCCTCTTCTCTAATGTATGCCTTCATTCCGTCCTTTACCTTTCTTAGTCCCATTTTGCCCCATTGCTTTGCATCTCATGACTCTGATGGTCACCGATTGCTACATCTGTGCTGGTCAATCCATTTCCACACAGCAGCCAGAGCACTGGTCTAAAAGCATGTATTAAATCACAGTCTCCCTTGTTTAAAATCCACCAGCAGCACCTACTACACAAAAAATAGCATCTCTTCTTACTGTGTTCTGTCCCATCTCTGTGCGTTTGCCTGGCAACACTAGCTACATCCTTCACAGTACACACAGTGATTGGAACTTTAAATTGGGTTGGTAGAGTGCAAATGAGTGGGTACCTTCTCTACTAGACTGCCTACTTTGCGGCAACTGGTCATTTCCACCGTGTGAACCTTGCAACCACACCGGAACACCCTTTGTATAGTCTTTCCTGTTGGGCTAAAGTGGAGGCAAATCCTCTTCCCTAGTCCCTTGCTGTCCTTTGTGGATGTCAGAAACTTCCCGAAACACCCACATGGATGTAATCTTGCTAGACAGAGAAGAGATGGGGAAGGGGGCCTGGGAGTCTTCATCCCTTGCTGGCCACTTTGGCCATCTATTGGTGTCTGTTGGACACCTCTGCCCTGTTATGATAGTCTATGCAATTACTTTACTGTGGGAATTGAGCATTGATCCCTAGTGTCCATCTTGGTGCTCTGTGAGATCACGTTGGAAGGTCTGCAGGAACCAGATTCTTCCCTGTAGGAACAAAGAGAAACAACTGTGTGAGGGTAACCCTCCGCTCCGGAGGCAGCAGGGACCCAATTCAACACATCTGACAACCTAGGAGAAGAGAGGTCATCCTGGGAAATGATGAACCTGGTCTTTGGAGAATTGGGATGTGCAAAGCCAACAAATTCATTATCAGTTCATATCAGCAGCTGTTTTACTAGGAAAAGAAAGTGGCCCTCTTTAACCTTCTCCTTGCTTTTCCGAGGGCAGGTCTTCCCAGAGTCCTGTGAGCCTGTCAGACTGTGGATTCTCTGTTGATCAAATGAAAAGTCCAGATTTTCCATGGGCTGGGTGTAGTTCTCTGGAAAAAAAAATGGTGTTATTTTCTGAGTCTCAGATTCCCCATAATAAATGGGACTACTTGTTTCTCTTCTTCCCTGACACTAGAGGCCCGTTTCAAAGACCACGAGGTAGAATAGGCAAAGGACTTAGCACAGTGTTCATCCCCCGTTACTGAGAAAGGGGCTTAACATTAGGAACGGCTATGGTTCTATTGTAGAGCAGCTCCAAGGCCCCAGTGTTTGAATAATTGATGCCCGTGTGGTGATGCTCTTTTGAGATGTAGCAGATTCTTTAAGATTGGGTCATAGCTCACAGACATAAGCCAATAGGGGTAGGCCTTGAATGTTGTATCTGCCTCCAGGTCTGACCAAGCTCTCTCCTTTCTGACTTTCAAGATGTGAACAAGCCTGCTGCAGACCCCCCACAGCCACCATGGCTTCTCTGCCACAGTGGACTGATATCCCCTGAAACTAAAAGCCACAGTGAATTTCTCCTGCATTAAATTGCTCAGTCAGTGTCATCATTAGCTTGAACTCTCAACTCTACACCAACTATTTTCACTCAGAAGGGAGTCTCAATTGAGGGATTGCCCAGATAAGATGGATTTGTGGTCTGGGATCTAGGGGATTGCCTTGGTTAATAGTTCATCTAGGAGGTCTAGTTCACTGTGGGTGGTACCACTCCCTATGCAGGTGGTTGTGGACCGTGTAAGAACAGCTGAGCATGAGTCAGAGAGAGATCCACTGTGGGTGATACCACTCCCTATGCAGGTGGTTGTGGACTGTGCAAGATCAGCTGAGCATGAGTCAGAGAGAGATCCAGAGCAGCACTTCCCTATAGTTTTTGTTTCAAGTCCCTACTTGAGTTCCTGCCTGACTTCCCTCAATGATGACTGTCACCTATAAGCTAAAAGAAAGCTTTTCTTTCCCTAAAGTGATTTTTGGCTTGAGTGTTTTAACGCGACAACAGAATAAAACTAGAACAGTCAGGAATTTTGTCCCAGAAATGAGGAAATACTGAAGTTTTAGACCTTTATCATAGTTGTCTTCTTTTCCCCTTTTTCTTGTTTACTGTTATTATTAGTGAATAAATTCTACCTCAACCTCTCATTCTAGATCTGCCACTACAATCTTGTTGAAGGGGCAAAACAGGCATAAAACATTGAAAAAGTTCAAAGGGCTTGGAACTCATTTGTTAAAGTAGCAGGTTGTGTTTTTCCCCCCCCGGGAAAGTTTTCATTGTATCTGGAGGTCACACGGTCAGAGCTGCCTCTGGGAGCAGCAAGGGAGCAAGCAAGGAGCCCTATGGGACTGTAGCCTGGGCCTGCAAGAAGAAAGGTCTTGCCTTGTCCTGGCCCCTACAGAGCCTGGGGAGCCATGTGCTTGGCTGAGGGCCCCCTTGGGGGAGCAAAGCAGGAGGGAAAAGAAGATGTGTCAGAGTCAGTTTTTTTTAGGTCCCGCAGAGAGCTGTGGCTTTGAACATACCGAGAAAGCCTGTGGGAAATTGCTTCAGACCAACGTGCTGAACTGGAACACACTCTCCTGGGGGGTTTCCTCCCTAATCCCCAGGGCTTTGATGCCTGGCAGGATCACGTGTGTGCAGACCAGAATCCAACCATTCTAAGGAGGTTGGTCCAGAGTTCACCAGGGCAGATTGAAGTCTGCTATCTCTCATACCCATGTCTGTAATGGCAGAGTGTGTGAACCAGCTCTCCGGTTGCTGCCAACACACTACATATCTGGTGGCGTTCCTATGGAATCCGTGTTTACAGCAGTAATGTAAGCGCTCATGAGAAGCATGTCAGAAATGGGGTGAGGAGACCCACAAGAACTCTTCCCAGAGGAGAGAGCGCTATCTGATTTAGAAGAAAGAGGTAGATTGGCCTTGTGACCTTGGGGGCAAGAACTCGAGGGGTGCTGAGATGGGGAGATGGCTGATCAGCTGCTCCAAAGAATTCTAGGAAGATGACATTCCCCAAAGCAGACAGTGCCAGTGTATGGATGGCAGTGGCCAGGCACTGTCTGCGGTGATTCCTCACTGGGACTTTCAGTGCTCACTAAGTAGGAAACTAAACTCAAAGTCCTGGCGAGGGCAGAATACAGTTGGAGAATACAGTTCACATTTCAGCTGAGACTCAGAAGAGAACAGAGGCAGCTGCTCAGGCCACAAGCTAGAGGTCTCCCATGAGTGAAATTCCCTGGGTAGCCACCCGAGTCATGGGACTGGATTTTCACCTTCACATAAGGTGTGGAAATGGGGGTGAAGGTGTAGGTTTGGGTTAAAGGTGATCAGATCCCAAAGGGCCAGTGTCCAAGGGACACTCAGAATTGATAGAATTTTGCCCTCACCCCTATGTCCCGAGAGACTAAATCCTTGGGGTTTCCTAAGTGGTAGGTTGACTGTCTTTGTTTCTTCATGAGTTTCTTGGCTATCACTTGAGTTTAGACTAATGAGAGGGTTCAAGATGACATCTGGTCATCAGGAAGACTAACTATGGTCTTTGAGTCACTATGCCTTCCAGGGAAGGGGAGGGGGCAATGGTGACCAAATTTATCTACTTGGTCAATGATGTAACCAGTCAAAATGGCACCCAATAAAAAGCCTGAAGCCAGTTATGGTAACTTCTGTCCATAACCCCAGAACTCAAGAGGGAGAAGGCTGAGGTGGGGTAATTGTGAGTCTAGCCTGCAAATTGCAGCCCAGTCTGATCTCCAATGCAAGGTCCTTTCTCACAAAGCAAACTAGTTAGCAGACAACATCAACCATGAGTCCTGGTTGGTGAACATGCTTATAGGCCAGGACCTGTTTCAGACCACACTCCGTGTGTGTGTTTTTCATTGTCTGGTCATAGTTAATATGTCCCTAATAAAATTGTGATTGAAAATATAGTGATTTCCTGACAGTCACTGTCATTCTGGAACCAGAGAAATCATGAGACTTTTCTAGATTAGTGACAAGTACAGATGACCTAGAGCCTCTTGAGCTGGTGGCCAGTGTCTCAGATGAGGACAGTATTACTTGGAATTGGGCTGTCTAAGTTCACTCCATGTGGATAATGTCAGAACCGAATGGTATCATATCAAGTGAGTGGTCTCTTTCTTTTTAAAAATATTTATTTTATTTTAAATTAAATTTATATGTATGTATCTGGGTGAGTGCATACGCACATGGGTGCAGGTATCCTTGGTGGCCAGAAGAGGGCACCAGATTCCACGGAGCTGGTGTTCCAGGAGTTGGGAACTGCCTGATGTGGGTGCTGAGAAGCAAACACAGGTCCTCTGCAAAAGCAGCAATCCATTGTTAACTTCTGACCCATTTCTTCAGCACTTAGAAGTGGTCTTTCCCATTATGAGTCCTCCTTTCTTCTTAGGTCCCTTGGGAAGCATTCACACTGCAATCCTGAAAAAGAAAAAAAAAAAAATCCAACCCTCTTTGGCCCAAGATCTAGTGGAATGCAGTTCTTGGAACAGTCAAGTTGTTTTGAATGCTTGCCACGTCCTATTCCCAAATCAGGGTGGCATGGGCTCGTGGTGGGGCTGCTCTGAGCCACCCTGGCTTCCAGAAAAAGCACATGTGATGCATACGCCCAGCTCCATCTTCACAGTGGCAGAACCAAGGGTTCTGTTTGGGAGGTCCCTGGAACCGCAGTCTGTTCTGAGACGTCCTCAAGATGCTTGAGTACACAGGCATGTGTTTTTGACTTTGTATGTTTACTGAAGAGGCTGAGGGAGGTCTGGTGGACGTTAATAGGGTGGGGCGTGCTCATGTTCAATGAAAACCAGCCATTGGCCCAGCCGCTACCCCTTCCGTTACACACAGAGTCCCTAAAGAGGTAAGCGCTAGACAGAGTCCAGATTATAAATCTTTCCCCCAGAGCAATGTAATTTCATTGTACTTAAAAAATAATTAAACAAATATGTAAAACATGTTTCCTTTCCGTTCATTTCCTTCTCTTGGCCCAGCAACGTGAGGCTCCTAATTACTTAAATATTTCCTTTTACTATTTTTCAAAACATTTTTCTAAATTGTCAAAAAACATTCTGGAGACAGTTGGATAAAAAACATAGTGAACATGTGTCTGATTAATTTTTTTTAAGACAATCAAGATCAAATGTTAAAAAAAAAAAAAAGTGATTGGAAAGGTTTCAGCGCTACGATAAAAAAGACAGAAATCTCAGCCCCGGGAGCGTGGCGAGTCACAGGGACGCGGGGTTCGGATTTACTGTCACTTGGATGATAGTCCACAAACCGGCCTGGGGTGTAAATCGTGGGACCGAGAGTACAGCCGAAAGGGACCGTGCGGGTGGGGACATTTTGCCCAGGATGCTGTAGGAAGCAGGATGTCCCTAGATAGCCACCACCAAGCTTGTAAAGCAAGAGATCACGCCGGACAGCCATTCTTTGTTGCCTGTCATTACAAACAACTCCAGGGCAATCTGCTGGCTTCCTGACAAGCGGATCCGTCCCTCATCTGCCAGCTGACGGTTGGGCCACCATCCCGAGGCCATCGACGGAGCTGCTCAATGATGGAAAGCCACTTGTCAAGGGAGGGTTTATGACATTAACTCTCAAGCGCTTCCTCGCCGGATTTTATTTTGCCTGATTCGATTTATTTTGTCGAGCCCTTTTTCAAAAAAAAAAAAAAAACTGATTTTTTTAAGTCTCAAATAAACAATTGGAATCAGAGAATGTGGTTTCTCTTTCTAGCAAAATAAAGTAAAATGAAATAACAAAAGAGAGCCCTGTCTTTATGCTTTCTCTATTCTGGCATCCTGAGCTCGGCAAATGTCACAAGGATGAGGAGCAAGGTCTCCAGCTGAGTTCTTTCACCCTTCTGGAACCAGAAGATGGTTCCAGGCAGGGGTTGACACTAGGGGTCATACCATCTGCCAGCATGAATGAGGTGGCCCCCATTTTGTGTATGAGTTTAGGGCGCCAATCATTGTGAAATTCACACCAGGGATCTATTCCACGCCCCGTACAGGATGTCCTCTGGAGGAAGTAACAGAACGCAGGTCACGGCCTTGCCTGTTGCTCTCATAGCTTGACTACCTTTTCTTTATTTTATCTTTAGATGTGCGTGTGTGTGTGTGTGTGTGTGTACAGGATGAGTGTGCCTTTTTTTTTTGAAATGGCGGAACACAGGGACTTGTGATCCGGGGTCCCTCATCAGCAAGGCTATCTGTCCCCGCGGGAGGAAAAGGGCAGGTGACAGGAGAAAGGCTGGTCTAGTGTGGTCACTGCTGTTCTTGGCACAGGCCTTAATTTAAGTAGGAATCTTAGTCTGGCTTCCTGGGAACCTGAAGCATGGTCAGGGCCCCAGGTGTCTTGCTTCAGGATAAACAGACACTGTGTGCCAGCACTCAGGGATTCGGGGAGAAGGTGACCCTCTAATAGGCACCCACTCATCCATCACCGGACCCATTGTTCAGGGCCTCTAGCTGCTCCCCTGTCTTTTACAGCTCCCCACTAGATGGTATGAGACTCTCACCTGGGCAGAAGCGCCAGCAGTTAGTAGTCATGTGCAAAGCAACGAGAATGAGTGCAGGCCTTGGCTCCGTCCTTGACATTCACAGGGGAAGGAAAGCCCGAGTTATGATGTGGGAGGTGAGTGAGCCGCATCACGGCTCCACTGAGGGCCAGTGACACAGGGGCTGCGGCAGGCAGTGTCCGGGACAGCTCCGGACTCCAGCTCCAGGTACCTGCTGCTCTCGCTTCAACTCTCTCTTACTACGGATATGTTTGGGTGTGTGTGTGTGTGTGTGTGTGTGTATGTATGTGTATGTGTGTATGTGTGTATCTGCATGTATGTGTGTGTGTGTGTGTGTGTATGTGTTTATGTGTGTATGTGTGATGCGTGTGTGTATGTGTGATGTGTGTGTATGTGTGTGTGTGTGTATGTGTGTGTATGTGTGTGTGTGTGTATGTGTGTGTATGTGTGTGTGTATGTGTATGTGTGTACATGTGATGTGTGTGTATGTGTGTGTATGTGTGATGTGTGTGTGTATGTGTGATGTGTGTGTGTGTGTCTGTGTATGTGTGTGTATGTGTGTGTGTATGTGTGTGTGTGTACGTGTGATGTGTGTGTACATGTGATGTGTGTGTGTATGTGTGTGTATGTGTGATGTGTGTGTACGTGTGTGTATGTGTGATGTATGTGTGTATGTGTGATGTGTGTGTATGTGTGTGTATGTGTGATGTGTGTGTGTATGTGTGATGTGTGTGTATGTGTGATGTTTGTGTGTATGTGTGATATGTGTGTGTATGTGTGTGTATGTGTGTGTATATGTGTGTGTGTTTATATATATGTGTGTGAGTGTGTGTATGTGTGCATGGTATGTGAGTGTAAATGTGTGTGTGAGTGTGAGAGTGTGTGAATGTGAGAGTGTGTGTGTGAGTGTGTGTGTATGTGTGTGTGTATGGTATGAGTGTGTGTGTGTGTGTGTGTGTGTCTCTGAGTGTGTATAGGCTGGCAGTCAGAGGGTGACCTTTCTGGAGTTGGTTCTCACTTTCCCCCTTGTCTGGATCAGGGTTTCTCATTCCGCCGCTGTTGTGTACTCCAGGCTGGGAGACCCACGAGCTTCCAGGTGATTGTCCTGTCTCCACCTCCCTCTTGGAGTGCTGCAGTTACAGATACAGCCACTGTATCTGGTTTTCTATAGGAGTTCTGAGGATCTGAACTTGTGTTGTCAAACATGTAGAGTCAGTAGTTTTTCCAACCAAGACACCCAGCTCCTCAGGCGGGGAGGATTGTGGCTTTACACCATTTGCAGCTCCTCGCTTGACCTAGCCCCAAGTCCAGGCTAGTTTCTGAGTTTTCCTCACCTTTAAGGGATGGTTATTTTGATACATCTTGAGCTCGTGATCTGGTGAAGATTTCCTGCCTATCTTTGTAATCAAAGGAGGCTCTGGGGTGTAAAGACTTAACAGCAGGTTTCTAGACCCACCACCCAGAATTCTATGAGGGAGAGGACGTCCGCCTGCCATGTCTCCTGCCATGTCTCCTGCATGGCTCCCTCCTCCAGGAAATCTCCGCTCACTAAGGTGGACAAGGGTTTTAACTCCATTCTCCAGCATGGCATCAATCATGTGTCGCCCTTATTAATGAATCTGAGGCCTCCTGAATAATTCACAAATGCTACTTAGGATACTTGTTCCTCCCAACTGTTAATGAAAATATCAAGGGAATTAATTAACAGTCAATTATATCAATTTTAGACTCGGACATTGATTCCAATGCCAAGAGGTAAATCTGCATTTGTGTGTGTGCATGAGATCGTGTGTGCACGCTCACGTGCTTCGGACCCCCCATCCCCCAACCCCGTCCAAGTAATTTCTAATCAGACTTGTACCCGGGAACAAGCTCAAATTGTTTCTGTTCCCTTATTCTGTCTCAGCTAGCTTCAGACAAGTAAAGACAAAAACCCCTGGGTCAATATTCCATATTCTCAGACGATTGTGGGTATCCAGTTTTATTGTGGTCTTTGTGTTTAACTCTTTGGGGGGAAAGGAGTTTGAATGTATGAATAATAAATCTAACGGAAAAAAAAAGGAAATCATGGTGGGTGTTAACCCACCCACCGCATGTTTGTATGTATTCTGTCCTAACCACCACACCAAAGAGCTTGCACTAGATGGAGACCAGAGAGAAGGACAGACAGCATGACCACTGCGTGCTTGTCACAGTCAGAGCACAGGGGTTTGTGTGTTTCGCCACTGGGACAAGTTTGTTAGGCATTTGCTGAGCTTCTCGTGGGAGGGAACTTTTGCAGGCCTTCTTTGATCTTTGATATTCCGAAATGGCATTTCATTGAAAGCAATCTTTGCTGCGTGATTTGGCAGGAGCCGGCTAGACTGCTTTATGAAAAATGACAGCTACTAGGAAAGTAATTAAAGATGTATTTTGCCCAAAGCAAAAGTATTTTTGGAATCAATACCAACCATCTTTAATTTGCCAGTTATTTCCACAGTCATTGTTCAATATGGGGTGGGGGTGAGGGGGTCTTAACTCTAGAGGACAAGGGGCAGCCAGTGCCCCTTTTCTGGTGTCATTTTTGGGGCCTTCCATTGGTCAGTATGGGGTGAAGAAGCCACCTGACCTCTCATTGGCCAGCTGGCGTCTCTCTCGGTTCTTTCCAGAGCTGTGAAGGCTTTGGGAAGTAGTGATGGAGCCAGGGGTAGTGCAGGCTGAGTTTGGGGAAATACTTCTAGGTTTGAACTACAGACACAGAGACAGAATGCTCATGTATGCAGTTCAGAGCCCCTCTGGCCAAAGCTTTTCTTTGGGGGTTGGTTGAGTGCCCCCAGCAGGCCAGGGCGCAGGTCTCCTCACGGCTACCTACGTGTGTGATGGAGGATTGACTGAAGACTGTGAGGATGCCTGGACACCTCTCTCTCTCTCTCTCTCTCTCTCTCTCTCTCTCTCCATCTCCATCTCTCTCACCTGCCTGACTCCCATTCACCTTCCAGATGTCTTCCTGGACGCCTCATGAAGTCTTCACGGGAAGCCCCACCCCCTGCCCCCGCAGCTCACAGCATCATCTCCCTTCACACGATTGATGGCTCGTCCTCCTTACAGGCCACGTCTTTGGCCAAAGCCTACAGTTTCCTCATCTTATTCACACTCCTACCACAGTCTGGGCCTTCGGATATGGGTGACACAGACAGCGGCTGAACCTGCAGTCATGTTTGTCCCCGGCTCTCTCCGTCTTCAGCCTAGGGTCATCTGTGTCCAGTTCTGGACATGGTCTTAAAGCATGATGACATGAGCTCTCCTCTCTTCTACTCTCCCCCCACCTGCCCTCCCCTGCCCTCTCATGCTCTCCCTTCTCTTCCCTTCTCCTTCTCTGTCCTGTTTGGATTTGTTATTTATTTATTTATTTATTTATTTATTTATTTATTTATTTATTTATTTATTTATTTATTTATTTATTTATTTATTTGCTCGTTCATTTTAACGTGTGTGGGTGCCTGGGTTGTATGCATGTCTGTGAACCACATACATGTCTGGTGCTTAAAGAGACCAGAAAAGGACATTAGATCCCCCAAGAGATGGAGTTACAGAAGTTGTTACGAGCCATCTTGTGAGTGACGAGAACTTACCCAAAGCCCTCTGGAAGAGCACCAGTGTTCTTAACCTCTGACCGTCTCTCCAGTACCTGCCTCTTTCTTTCTTTCTTTCTTTCTTTCTTTCTTTCTTTCTTTCTTTCTTTCTTTCTTTCTTTCTTTCTTTCTTCCTTCCTTCCTTCCTTCCTTCCTTCCTTCCTTCCTTCCTCCTCCACCTGCTTCTTTTACATTGGATGTGTACCGTGTGTGCCAGAGTGCATGTCTGTGCACCATCACTGTACAGGAGTCTGAAGAGGATGAGAGTTACAGATAGTCGTGAGCTGTTTTGTGGGTGCTCAGAGTTAAACCTGGGTCCTCTGGAAGAGCAGCCATGCTTCTAACTTCAGCGATATCTCTCCAGACCCTACTTTGCTTTTTGATACATTTTCTCTAGTGTTAGGCCGCCCTTGACCTCCTCATTCTCCTGGGCTTACGAGCATGTCCTACCACACGCACAGAGCTCACCTATATTCTTCTGTATTCGAACTGTGGGTCTCCTTCTCTAGGTATGACGTGGAGGCTGTACAGTGGGCAGTAACCCTACACAGCCCAGAGGAGAGGGGAACCCTCAGATTGGAGCGTTCTCGCCACCGGGGTGACTGAGAAAGTGATTGTGTCCCCAGGGACCTTGATGGCTTTATGAGGTTCAGCTCTGTCATAGCATTGGGCCTCTTCCAGACCACAGGAGCCATGAGCTAGCCTGTGCTAGTAGGGTCACTTCAGCAGCTTAGAACATAGATTCTGCTAACAGGGCCAGAGGTGTCTGCCCTGCCATTGGCACCCTGGTGTTCCTCCTGGAATGTTAGCTGGTGTCAGGTTGGAAGGGAAAGAAAGGCTCCAAGGGGCCTTGGTTTCTGAAGCAGTGGGAACAGGTTTTCAATTTTCCTGTCTTGTTTCCATCAAAGTGTCCCCTCCCTCTGCCCCTCCCCTGACAGATATTAAATATGTGTCATATATATACTTGTGTATATATATATGTATATATATACATACTTGTGTATGTATAGCCAAACGTCCCTTAATGGTGAAGATGTTTTTAGAGGAATGGTTTGTTAGGCTGTTTGGTCGTTGAGAGAACATAGCAGAATGTACTTCTGCAAGCGAACATGGTCATAACACCCTGAGGTAAAAGAATCCATGGGTCCACCCTCACATAAGCAATCCAAAGGCATCACTGTATAGTTCACAACTGTGTGTGTGAGAGGAGTGGGAATTTACTGCTTTTTGTTGTTGCGGATAGTCACTTCTGCAGAGAAAATGCTAACTCGTGTCTTCACCTTAACGTGTGTCTACATTTCTCAAAGTCACGTGGACACGTGTGCTGAGGACAAGCTGTATCCCTCGGTCCGATCGTCGCTCTCCAGGTGCTGTGGATTTTCCTTGCTTTGGATCTTAACAAGGCATTAGTTTTCCCCTCATTGATATGCATAGTCAGACATAGTTAATCTTTGGGACATTTGCTGGTCAGATGCCTGGGATAAGCCTGGATTAAGGGAATTCTGATTGCCCATCTTCCCAAAGTACCAAACAGTTCAGGAATGCAGAGTTCAGAAGGGTGTGCTTGAGATCAGCAGAGCCACCATGGACATTGTCCACGGCGATGCTGGCTGTATCCCCAGAAGACCTGGATCCAGGCAGTTTATGTCAGGGTAGACTTAACCTTAGTGGGGTTTCTGCCTTTTGGCTGTGGCTTCATAAGTAGGTGCTATGTGTGTGAAGTAACTTCTGCATGTGGCAATCCTTAGCCTCCTGGGAATTCTAGCCCTGGGCTAGTCCAGAAGGCGATAGAGTTAAAATCTTGCCAGAAACTCCACTGTCAGTCTTGCTCGCTGGCGTGTGAGCTTCAAGAAGGAATGTCTTACAATTATTGACGAGTGTCATCTGCTTTGTCAGGATAGCTCCAGGGATAGACTGTGTGCTTTCTTCAAGCCTTCCTTGTACCCCTGGGGCCTCCCTCAGTGTGCCAGCCCTTGGGTGGTCCAAGAAGAGCTTGTGAAAGCTGCAGCTTTCCTGCTCTCAGTGTGTGCCCTGTGTGGGGTAGAGTGGGTGAGCTAGCTCCTCTACCATCTGATGTCTTAATGAAGTTGCTTGAGACTCAGTTTCAAACATTGTTGTCCCAAAGATGCCCCTCCCATCCCAAACAACCCGCCTTTGCTCATGTGCAGCATCAGCATCGGCACCCGCACCCGCATCAGCATCAGCATCTGCATCCACATCAGCGTGAGCATCCGCATCAGCACCAGCATCCGCAAGGCTGCCTGTGTTTGAGTGGGGTGCGGTGGTTCTTAACTTCGACTCAGAAGTCAGACCATAGAGATTGGGTACAAAAGGTGCTCTCACACCTGTCAGTCAAAGTAGAGACTGGTTCAGGCCTGTTGGAGGAGGAGGTGGAAGTCCAGACTAAAAATAAGGACTGGAGCTGGGGCGGTGTTTCAATCAGTCAAGTGTTTGCTCTGTAAGCACGAGGACCCATGTTAGGTCATCACCAGAAAATCTGGGATGGTGGTGCATGCTTGTATTCTCAGCTCTGGGGAGCTGAGGACACCTGGATCCCTCAGGCTCACTGGCCAATGCTCAGTCAGTGATCTCCAGGCCAGTAAAACCCCCTCTCAAAAAACTAGGTGATAGCACTCAGGGGAGACACCAGAGATTGACTTCTGACTTTCCCCTACAATCGCATGCACATGTGCACCAGCGTATACACAAATACACACAGACACACACAGACACACACACACACAGACACACACACATATAGAGAGAGAGAGAACACACTAGTGCAGTGGCCTGCAATCTCAGCAGGTGGTAGGTGGTGGTGGGTGATTGTAAATTTGAGGTAGAGCCTTAGAATCCTTTTTCCTCCCCTCCTAAACTGTCTCCCCTCCCCTCCCCTCTTCTCTCCTCCCTTCCTCCCCTCCCCTCTGCTCCCCTCTCCTCTTCTTTCCCTTCTCTCCTTTCCTCCCTCCTTCACCTCTGCTCCTCTTCTTCCTCTTCCTTTCTCCCTCCCTCTCTCTCTCTCTCCTTCCTTTCCTCCTCTCCTTCTCTCTATTTTCTCCCTGGAAGACTGAGCTTTCGCCATCTCTATGCTGTCTTAGGCATATCAAAGCAGATCGAAGAATTTCTATCCTAGCTGTTTTGAAGTTACAAAAACCTGAAGAGAGTTCCTACTCCCCCGGACGGATGCAGGAACTGATGCAGCAGCGGCCAAACAGCCCCGAAGCAGCTACAGGAGAGGGCAGCCGGCACCATGGAAGGTAAGCGCACCTGCAGCACAGGGAGAAGGCGGCAGCTGTGTGCTCCGCAGAGCTGCATTTGCCTCATGGTTTATGTTAACGTAAATTAAAGACGAAGACATGGCTCTGGTTTTTACAAGAACATATCAGGTCATGTTTCCAGGGATGAGTCTTAAGAAGTCCTGTAGGATATGCAGCAAAACCATCCTGGGAGACACACTAAGTGACAAAGGAAGAGAATTCTAGAAGGAACAGAGGGGTTTGGTAGTTTTTGCAAACAAGAAGGACATCTTCTTGGGACTTCAACACACTCTGAAAGAAAAGTCTCCAATCCATCTCCAGGGTTTCTTCTCATACATTTCGCTGTCCTGTCCCATCTGTGCAGCCTCAGACTTTGCTGTGGAGGAGATCAAAGTGTCAGCTCCATCCTTTGTCCTCCAGGGCTTCAGCACAACAACCAAGGGCTCAGGGTGTGGGGCATCCCAGTCGGGCACTGGGCTCCCTGTGGAGCATCCCAGTCGGGCACTGCGGTGGAAGGGGTAGGATGTGTCCTGCATCCCAGGTCCCCAGGGCCAAACTTGCCCTAGGCTTCTCTGCCTGGGAACATCTGGGGACACCCTCTCCCTTGAGCACTTTTAAAGCAAGGCTTCTGTGTTAATTACTTTTCAATTTCTGTGACAAAACACCATGACCTAGGCAACTGATACAAAATAGAGTTTAATTGGGCTTACGGTTCCAGAGGGTTAGTGTCCATGATGGCACAGGCATGGCACCAGGAATGGCTGAGAGCTCATCTCCTGAGCCACAAGGACGAAGCAGAGAGACACATGGGAACAGCTCAGATTTTGAAATCGCAAAGCCGACCCTGGTGACACACCCTCTCCAACGAGGCCACTCCCGAACAGTTCTACCGACGAGGAACGAGGTGTTCAAACACACGAGCCTGTGGGAACTATGCTCACTCTTACGTCCGCAGCCTGCTTTGCTCCTGGAGTCCAGAGAACAGCATGGGGTGTTCTTAGTAAGGATAGCGGTGTCTTGGGGGAAGTTCCAAGGTGCAAGGTGGTAAAGGTGGTACTGGATATCCTGAACACTTAGGCAAACACTTAGGCTGGCAAAACTGATAGGCCCCTCTATCAAGCAGGGATGTAGTGCCGTTTCTCCTGCGGCTAGGCTAGGTACTATGTGCAGGAATCAATGGTTCTACCTTCTACTCATACAAAGGGCTATGGATGCAGGGCAGGGAATAGCACACATTCGTGAACACAAGGAAGTCTTCCTTGGAGCAAAGGCCTTGGGTCTTCAGCTAGAGCTGGATTGTGGTGGTTCCCGATGATTCACAGACGTGATGGAGAACACCTTGCAGAGTGGCCACCTGACAGGAGCGCGTGCATCTCATCTTAACAACCTAATGCCTCCAAATTGTTCCCCTCTGTAGCTCACAAATGCCAGCCCCAAAGCTCGCCTGTGAAGGGGGCGATTCTTGATTGAAGGGTGTGCTGGCTAGTTTCATGACAGCTTGACACAAGCCAGAGTCATCTAAAAAAGGGAACCTCAGCTGAGAAAACTCCCCCATGAGATGGGGCTACAAGCAAGCACGTAGGGGATTTTCCTAATTAGGGATTGATGAGGGAGGCCCAGCCCATTGTGAGTGGTGGTATCTATGAGGTGGGGGCCCTGGGTTCCACAAGAAAGCAGGCTGAGCAAGTCAGGGTGAGCGAGCCATAAGCAACAGCCCGCCATGCGCTATCAGCTCCTGCCTCTGGGTTTCAGCCCTGCTTGAGTCCTGTCCTGACGTCCTCCAGTGAGGACTATGGTGTGGAGACATAAACCAAACCGATGCTTTTCTCCCAGACTTGCTTTTGGTCACGGCGTTTCATCAAACACTAGTAACCCTGACTAGGACAAAAGGGTACAGAACTCAAGCATTCGGTGGAGTGTCTGGTGGCTGGTGTCATTTCAAAGTGACGAGGTTGAGCTCTCCCTCACCCTCTTTCTCAAGCTTCTTCCGTTTCTCCACCCGCAAGATGCAACAGTGATAAAACCCTGCGCGCGCGCGCGCGCACTCGCGCGCGCGGCCATGGGTGTGGCGAGCGGATGACCTGTGCTCCCGGATGTTTCATGGATGATGCTCAGGTATAACAGACGCACCCAGGCTTTGCTCAGGATCAGTAACGCCGTGACACCGTGATCGTCAGCGGCCTGCTTCCTCTGCCTGCCATCAGCTGGAGCCAGCTGTTAGCTCTCTGCCTCATTTTCTCCTCCTAATGAGAGGAGATCTAACGCCAGCTCTAGGCTGGATGCAGAGCTGGCTCTCTGATGCGAGGAGGGGGAGAGGCTGTGCAGGAGGAGACTGCCTCCTGCCATCCTGACCTTGCCTGCCATTGCTGCTGGTGTTCCACAAAGGTCCTTTGGCGTGGCGGGTCCTCGCACTGCGTGGGCGGGGGGGGGGGGGCAGTCTCCGTGCTCCCCCTACCTGCACCCTCAGCTGACTTCTTGGTGCCACGAAGCAGAGGTAGAGACTTCTCTCCCGGCCGTGCAGAGAAAACTTGGGTGTCTGACCCCAACTCTCCTCTTGCTCAGCCAATCTCTCTCCAATTGTTTCATCAGCGCCGGGACTGTCAGCTCAGACCTGACAAGTGACAAGTCTCAGGCTCATGCTGACTAGATAATCAAAGTCTTGTCAGGGCTGTCAATACCCTGCAGATAGAGAGGACAAAGGAAGGGATTCTGCAGAATCCACCGGCTGCATGCAGAGCCTGTGGAAGCCTCTTCCTCCAGTCACCTGTTTCGCTCCTAAATGTCACTTGGGGCTGAACCCATGGGCTCATCATAACAGACCCCAAAGTGAACCAATATTACGCAGTGAAAATGCAGATGCCACCTAGCCACTTTGCACATTAAAAGCACGCATATGTCTTTCGACCCTACCGAATAGTTGAAGACCTTGCAAAAGATTTTCTATTAAAGTCATATTTTTTAAAATATAAATTTAAAATATAAAATGTGAGGGTCCATGTCTACAGTCCTTTGCATTCAGGGGACTGAGGCAGGAGAAATCCAAGTTTGAGGCTAGCCTGGGGTACCTAGGGAAAGCCTGTCTCAAAATCCAAAACACACAACACTCTAGACTGGAAAATGCCTAATTGCATCTTTTATGAACGCCAATAAATAAGCCATCCCCAGCGACACTAAATCTAAACAATAAGACAAGTGTGACTCTCCCACACCCACACTTTGGTGTCCCTTCCAGAGGACACAGGTCTGTGAATGAGCAGGTGCTCTTGTGTGAGAGAGGCAGCCAGCCACCTGTCTGCACTAGAGTCTCAGCAGAGCCTGACCCTGCCTGCCCAATCTGGGAAAACGAGAACTTGACACACTACTTTGGGAAGTCGAGGACCATAGCAGAAGCCATCCATTATCCTCTCCTTTCTTCTTCGCACACCCAGGGCCAGCATCTCCTCTTTACCTAGAATCAAAGCAGAGTTGTCACCGTGAAAGGTCTCTTGTCCGGTGACACTAAGACACTAAGCTCTCTGCGTCCCTTGTCCAGGAGACTTTCTCCCTCCCTCTGTCTCTCTGTCTCTCTGTCTCTCCCTCCCTCCCTCCCTCTCCTCCTGTGAGGGGGGCATACATTCACAAAGCTGTGTGAATATGCATACACATGCACTTGCTTAGATGACATGTGGAGGGCTAGTCTGTCCCAGCAGCCCTTGGGAATCTAACTGAACGGAGCTTAGGAAATGGGCCCAGAGATGCAAACAGAAGAACCCTTCTTTCTCTCAGACCAACAGCCTCCTCTGGCCCTGGAGCCGGTGGGTCCCCACCTCAGTCTCCTGTGACCCTAGAGCCTGTGGGTACCCACCTGTGATCTCACCTCTGACTTTGCATCCCCAGCCACACCAGTTACCTGCATCCCCAGCCATACCAGTTACCTTTCTTTCAGTCTTACACTGTGTCCGGGTTCAGCCACCCAGGGCCTTTGAACTTGCTGTGGTTACTTCTTTCCCTGGAGACTCCTGTAGTCTCTGAGGCTTTCCTGCCATTCCCAAGCCAGGTTTTCATCAACTCGGCTGACAGGTGGATCTCCTACAGGCCATATCTCCCTTGCTGTAACCACTGTCCATTTGGCTTCTCTTGATGATAACGATTGCTCTTTTTCCTGTTTCTCTGCCCTGTTTGTTGTTCACCCCCCTTTACAGAAGCAGACAGGTGCACGCCTGCAGGGATCCCGTGCTGCTCTGTTGTTCTCTGTGTTAGAGCAATGCCGGGAGGGGTCAGATGCTGCAGGTGCAAAGGCAAAAGACCCCACCCATTCCTGCTACCTATACAACTTGCACGGGGCTTCTTGCCCCAGGTAGGGGCCAACAGCATCTTGCCTTTGTGAGACTGTGGCAGAATTAGTCTCCTTGTATCCAGGGACCCCCAACACCTCTCTTGTAGACTTTCCTGGCTGCTGAGAGGGGTTCAATGCTGAACCCTAAGACAGCAAACCCTCTCAATGCTGCTCTCTGCTACATCTTCATTCACTACATCTATGTGATGGTCTTGCGGGGCGGGATAGGGGGGAAGTCAGATATATGTCATCACACAATGGCCGTTACCCATCACGCACCACATCCTGTATGTCTACCAATGTGAATAAGGCTGATGCCTGTTTCTTGTAGCACATAGTTCAGCCAGAGATGAGAGCGTGAGCATGAGAGAACACAATGTAGCTAAGGGGTCACGGCAAGGAGGAAGGAACAGCATGCCTCAGCCTGGAGCACCATGGGAGACTTTCTGGAGGCGATAACACTTGAGCTGCACTGTGCTTCGCTGGTTGGTGTTCGTCAACTATCGTAAACCTAGATATATCCGGGAAGAGAGAATCTCCCTTTCTCAAAAGCATTGAGAAAATGCTTCCATTGTATTGGCCTATAGGCTTGTCTTAACTTATGATTGGTGTGGGTGGGTCCAGCCCCTGGGCAGGTGGGCCTGTATTGTATAAGAAAGCAAAGCTGAGTGAGGCGGAGGACAAGTCAGTAATCGGTACCTCTCTATGGTTCCTGTCTCTGTTCCTGTCTCTAGGTTCCTGTTTCTGGCTCGTGCCCTGACTTCCTTCAGCAATGGACTACGATCAGGGTGTGTAGGCCAAAGAAACCCTTTCTTCTCCAAGTTGCTTTTGGTCGTGTTTTTATTTTTATTTTTTAAATCACAGCAACAAAAATCAGTCTAGGACAGATGTGAAATGAAAATGGGATTAAAAAAAGAAAGAGCCTATCTCCCTGGCCCAGCTGATGTAAGAAGCAGGTTCTTGCAAATGTACCTGGTGGCTGATGAGAGACGAGGTAACTGCCAGGGGAGAGGGCTTGGCCCGGCATATGGGGTGCTAGTTCTCACACAGACGTACTCTTCCTGCCTCATCTAAGAGCAGGGGAGTCTTCTAGAAGCTTCAACATTCCTTCATGGACCCCCACTAGGTCATCTCTGTGGGCCATGTGCAAAGCTTTTAGAAAACTCTTCTCTGCCCAATTGCCTTGTCCTGCCCTAACCAGCTCTGTAATCCCCAAGCAAAAATGGACTGGTTTTCTAGAAGCCAGTGGCACCAGCAGTCGCTCAGCCTTGCTTTTACAGTGCCATAGATGGTAGGAATCCTTGTGGAGTTATCTCTCCCCACCCCCCAGGCTCCATCAGCTCCCAGGCAGCCATATTTAGGAGGGAGTCACAGGGACAGGGGAGGGGGCGTGTGTGTGTGTGCAAGCCAATATTCCCCTCTCTAATTTATATTTTACATTCTTGTAAAATCATGCTTAGGGTATTTTGGTAATCTCTGCTGAGATTAAGTGTAATGCTGTACATTTAATTGATATAAGTGGTTTCAATTCTCCTTAATATGACAAATCTCCAGTGTGAAATATTCTTAGTTAATGATCAACATAAAATAGAGTTCATTTTTAATGTGAGTACAAGATTTGAATTAATTCGTAGCTAGACTAGGGGTTATTAAATTGCGTGTTCGTGCAGTGTGCAGTTACATGTGTGATCATACATGTGGGGGACATGTGTGGTCACACATAGGGATTGGCACATACACATGCACTCTCTATAAAGACACAAAGGGTGTGTTTCTTCTGGGCTGAGTTGACGCCCCACCCTTCCTCTCTCCTCTGTATTGAAAGATATCTCTTATCACCTCGTATGTAAAGAGCTGCCCAGATTCTTCATCTCTGCAGCTTTTTAGTCTTTGGTGCAAAGAGGGCTGCCTGGTGTCCTGGGTTGATTGGCCTTAGTCCAGGAGCATGGCGGGTGCCATATCAAAGCTGGACAGATGCTGTACAAGCTATGCCAAGGTCATCCGCTCCTCCCAACTTGGTGTCTGACATGCAGCAATAACTGGCTTGAAAATTAGCATCTTGCGGTGCATTATCAAAACCGTATGATGGCTGACGTCACCCAGAGAGTTCTTTGAGGGAGTCAGCTTGAAGAAGTTCCTCACGGTCATGTCCAGGAAGCTGGCCTGCCAGTGCTGTCAATCAAAGCCCAGGGCGTTTCCTGCATCCCTTGTTTCTGATGCACACAAGTCTAGGCGTGGGAGTACATTTCTTCAGGACATCTGAAGCTAGTAGGCATTTGTGGGAAGCCAGGGTCAATGTCTGTCCCTTTCACATCACAACGAGGACACAGAAAAAATGGCTACCACCTGAACTATTTTGCAGTAACAGAGAGACAATCTTCTTACAACCTTTAAAGAGAAGGGGGTGGCGAGCTTTCGGGGTGGTTGCCAAAGGTAATTTAAGTATCGTATAAGCCACGTATGGATTGGAGGCAGTGACACGCAGGAGGTATCTGTTCAGCCTGGACTCCCTATTAGCTGAGACACGTGGCCAGGGCAAGTTCTTTAAGATGCAAACCATTTTAGAGAGGCCCTCCCTCTCCCATAATTTCCAGTAAGTTAGCAGTCACCTCTTTAACAATCTCACTAACGGTGAGGCTTCCCCACCCTCCTGGAGACCGGGTAGGGGTGAGGAGTCTGTGTGCAGTCAGGTTCAATTTCTATTGGTTTATGTGGCTGCAGAAAGAATCTTTAATCACGTATACAATATTATTGGCAACACCTTGCCATAAAAGGGCCGAATGCTTCGGTTTTCCAGATTTCCTTTTATATTTCAAAATTGCTTTTCTTTCAAATGAGTGCATCCTATACATTTTCTTAAAAGGAATTACTTATAGCTTCACTACCCCCCACCCCATCCTTTTGTTGGCTTACCATTCTTCTTAAAATCACCAGCTCACGGGGCTGCAGCCTTTCAGATGCTTTGCATACGGAATGAAAAGCTCGGGTGTATTCTGCTGTAATTTTTAAGAATGGCATAATTTTAATTAGAAATGTATAGATGGATAAAAATAATGCAGCTTCACATTACTAATTAGGTATTTTATTACTCTTGGATTTAAAGAAGAAGTGAGCCGGCTTCTAACAAGGCACTGGAGAGGGGGGCAGGGACTGCAGGCTTCCACAGGGCTCCCCAGGAAAAACTAGGTGCTGCAGGACCTAGTCCAGACTGAGGGGGACTGGGGTGCAGTTAGGAAAGAGCAGAGTTTAGAAGAAAATACATGTCCAATGAGAAAAATCCAGAGACATCAGCCAAGAACTGGGAAGATGGCCTCTTGGAACCCCAGTATCAAGCAGCAAATACTCCCTTCTGTCTTGAGTATCTCACCCCTACGCTGAGCGAGAATTCCAGTAAAGCCAGCCAGATGGAAGCTTTGTCTTTTCTCCCTCCTTAGTATTTCCAGATAAACAGATCTAGGGCTAATTGTGTGGCACCTGCCGCATGCTTCACAAGGAGTCCATCTTTTGTGCTTTAAGCAGAGATAGACGCCTGTGATTTTGGGGATGGCTGCCTTTAGGAAATCATAGGGAGTGAGTCAACCTCTGGGTTTGGTTGGTTCCTATGAGGCAAGCTCCCCCAGGTTTCTGCAGAGATGCAAAGCCATGGCTCTGCTCTAAATCCAGGACCTGGCTCCCCACCCAGAATGCCTGGACAGAAGCCAGTCTACTGTGGCGTGGCTGTTGCATTTAGAGCTTTTGGTTGCTATTCCCCAAAGCTACAGGCACAGGCTTTTTTCTGAGGTGATGGTAATTTTCTCTAACCCTGGCCTTTGGAGCCTTTGGAGAGGGCACAGTGGATATGATGAAACATATCCCTGTCCTTGAAACAGAGCACATTGTCTAGATGGAGCAGAGCAATCTGTTCTGGTCCTGCAGCCTGCGTGGTCTGAGCTTGGTCTCACCTGTACAGATAGACACTACTTCTTATTTGTCTGGTCTCATCCATCTCACACAGCTCGATTTTGAGTTTTTACAAGACACACCAATGGATGCTGAGTCTAAATATATCTCAGCTCCTGGCTGCCAACCTAGGACTCCGTTAATTCTCCACACCTGAAATGAGGCATGCTGAAGAAATTGTGGGTTAATGGAGGCTCTTCTAGTATGTGGGACTTCTGCAGAGGTGTGTCGTCCAAGAGAAGTGGAGTGGCTTCCCCCGTTAGAGATGGTTTGAGGCCAGCAACCTCTAGGCTGTCATTTTAATTATGCAGCCTACTAATCAACGGAGAACCCAGCAGCAGTCTGATTCAGGGAAGCCAGCATCTGTTCTCAGCCCTAACTATGGAGCCGGAGACCTTGCCAAAGGCTGTAGAGATTGCTTAGCTGGGTATAAAAGACTTTGTCAACAGGCCAAAGAAGTCCTGGTTGGATTTCAATGAACTATTTCTATAAACGGAGAAGGAAAAACAATTAATTGAATTACATCCAATAAAAAAAAAAACCTGTATTTTTTGGGAGGAAAAATGTAAATGAGTTGTTTCTGGATAGAAATAAGGAAGGTATTTGTTATGTTGGTTTCAATCGCCTGTAGAGAAATGCATGATCCCAGATCTGGCTGCAGTGGTAGTTTTTAAAACCTTTAAAAAAAATTGAGACTATTCAAGACAGATGAAGCATGTTTCTCAGGAACCTGGGGTTTTTCCTTTTTGTCAACATTTTTTTTTAATTTAATTTTATATGTATAGATGTTCTGCCTGCATGTATGTCTGTGCGCTACGTGTGTGCAGTGCCCACAAAGGACTGAAGAGGGTAACCAAATACCCCGGAACTAGAGTTAGATAGTTGTGAGCTGCCATATGGTTCTTAAAATTGAACCCTCGTCCTCTGGGAGAGCAGCCAGTGCTCTTAATCACGGAGCCATCTCTTCAACCCTTCCTGCCAACATTTTTGAGTTCTCCTTCTTTTAATTAACCAGGAAATCAGAGGATATCAGATGCCCATTGGTTTCTGTGGGTATGAGGACAGATCTGCGTTCAGTGTCACTATCAGGAAGAGTAAACTAACTCCCTCACCATTTCCTCTAACTTTGGCTTGGTATTTTGGTCAACAGGCCAATAAAGATGAATATTTGTTGGATGCCTTAGTTGAGTCAGGACCCACTGTGAAGAGCAGGACTCAGGAGACCACAGTGGAAGGAAGAGCTGCTTCATGGATAATACATACCTTTGGGAGAACGCGTTAAGGTGACAAAGAGCAAAGGGATTTCAAAGTCCGAGGCAGAACTAGCTGCCCGGGGAAAGAGGAGAAAAACCATCTGTGAGAGTTTGGAAGAAGATAGGGTGGACATGACTGGGAAAGGCTTCAGAAACAGGACGTGAAGGGCAGCTGGAATGTGGCACACTGGGAAGGAGGAGGAACAGGCTATCCCCAAGGCCAGGCCCTCTCTGTCTGTGGGCTCCCAGGAAAGAAGTAGTGGAAGACTTCCCACCCCTATCTCCGTACTTCGGGTCCATGTGACACTGTCAGCTGCGCTCTTGTTCCTATTAAAGTAAGTGAGTTTGGATACATGGAGATGAGGTCCCAGGCCTTGATGATTTTGGTCACTGAGAAGGACTCAGGGTGAACCTTTCTGCCTCTTTATTTTGTACAGAAGGGGACACTTCACCCGAGGTCATAGCAGTGGTCTCCATGTGATGTGCTCTGAAGACTGCAGGACTAGGAACAGCCCTGGTCCTCTGTCCTAGCACTGGCAAGGAGAATTTGAGGAAGTCTGGCCTCCTGGTCCTTTCCAGTTTGAGTTGATGTGATGGATGGCCGAGTATGTGTGAAGACACACTATGTGATAGCTTCTCTGCTTCTACCCAACAAGAGGCTTTCAGATCTTTCTCAATGCTGTTGCAAGAGGTGGGCTAGGGATGGGTTCTCCCTAGACTTTAGAGAGTTCCATGCTGTCAGTCAATTAGTCTGTTTTATCCTTTCAAATCTTCCTGTTTATAAAGTCCCATTTTTCTTACCACCTCCCAGGCACACAGCATAACTCTTGCATACCCACGTTCTCACAAAGATCTACTGTCTCCATAAGTGAAAGGAAGGTCAGTAAGTTGCTTCTGTCTTCAGCCCTGCAGACGATCCAAAGTCAGGCCAAGAGCACACAGACTTGCCTCTAGGTAGGAAATCCAGGCACAGATCCTTATGCATAACCTTCTGGATTTTCCCTGGAGCTCTGTGTACTTGGATTCTTTGTGCTCTCCATTGCTCCAATCTACCAGGTGATCAACAGATTGAAAGTGACCAGCAAGTGGCTTTCAAGCTGCCATCGGCAAAGAACAGATCGTCTTTGACAATTGGTCCCCAAGGAGCAAAGCCAGAGTCTTTCTAGAAGGCATCATTACCCTGTGAGCCTTTCAGTGCTGTCTGGATTCTTCCACACTGTGCAAATGTCAGTTTGGGGGGATAGGGTGTTGGGACCCTACAGATCACCACCGTGACTCCCAGGAAATCCCATTCCTTTGTTTGTAAAATACAAACAAACCCTCTCTCAGTGATGGCCATGCCCTGAGCAGTACATTGTTCATTACATTTTACTTTCTTTCCCCGGGGCCTACTCCTCCTGTCACTACAGGCTTCAACTCGTGGTGCCCAGTCATCCTTAACACCCTGATTTTTTTCCTGGCACCACATCTGAATCTGACATTGTATATGAATACTCAGCCGGATACACAGATCTTCCTATTCTTCAACATTTTGGGGTAGAACGGCCATTTCTTCTACCCTTTGTGTGGTTCGCCAATGCTTCCGAACACACAACGCACTTCCTGTGCCTACAGCTCCAGCCGCAGTATCTTCCTTCCCTAACCAACTTGATGTTCCCTGCCTTCATTGTGACGGGCCTCAGAAGTGTCTCTGACCCCTGTCCCCTTTCTCTACTCCTGTCAAGCCCCTCTGGTCCTCTCTCATCCTTCCCTCCAGCCCCAGTTCCCGAGTTCATTCATCATCGGATTGCTTTCCAACTTTTGGCCCTTTGTTCCGTCTATTTGGAAAATATTCTATTCCAGAAGAACGCAATGTTGGAGTTTTTTCTCGATCTTGTAAGCTGAGTACTGCTATGGATTTATTTTATTTTTTTAATGAGAGCATAATGGATTAATAAAGGCTGTGTGACAGGTACCGCATCTCTGGACCCCCAACTCTGCGCACTGACCTATTATCTTAGAATAGTCGAGTTTAGTTGTTACGTTATCACAAGTGTCACTCTTGCTGAGAGATTAGCAGGGTGCGTTGAGCCAATGGCCATGGGATACCAGCCCAGCCCTCCATGACTTCTCCTGGAAGGAGATTTTTGCCAGTCTATGCCAGTCTATGGCAAAGTTGTTTCCTTGCTCACTTGCACACCTCCAGAAAGTCCTGGGAAAGGTTGATGTAGTTCTCCTTTTGTTCCATGCAAAATATGTAAGATTACAAAATGGAAAAGAGACAGCTACTTTTTAGATCTTGACGTTTCTCCAACAGGGTGATCATCCCTCTGTCTCCCCAGCTGGGCTGATGGAGGAACTGAACTCTTCTTCCGATCTGAATTTGTGGGTGGCCAAGGGGCTTGCCCATGAAAACACTACCAATCCTCCTAGATCTACTTGCCTAGTGCCATCACTCTCGTGGAAATAGACATAGTGACAGTCTCCATCAGCCAGGGACCTCAGGGAGACCGGCAAGAACTCTAGCATTGCTAACGACTGAGGAATAAGAGAGAGAGAGAGACATATTTCTGTTGTTTTCCCATTATTTTGGTGGTTTACTTTGCTTCCTGTGATGGTTTGAGTGAGAATGTCTCCCATAGGTTCTACTCTTTAATAGATGGTCCCCCAGTGGGTGGTGCTGTTTGGAGAGACTTAGTAGGTTTGGTCTTGTTGGTAGAGGTATGTCACGGGAAGAAGCCCTGAGCCTCTAAAGTCTTGAGCCATTTCAAATTCCCTTTTTTATTTACTTGGTGTCTCTGCTCTCAGCACCCAGTTCCTGCTGTCTCTTGCCCCTACTCCACCAACCTGAACTGTAACTCTCTGAAGTCATAAGCCCAAATAACCTGTCTCTTCCATAAGTTGCCTTAGCCCTGGTGGTTTATCACAGCAACAGACAAGTAGCTGATACAACGTTGTAGCATAATTTAGCCTAAAGTGACAGAAGTAACCTCTTAGTGAGTGTCACGGGGCTGTCTCTTGTCAATCATGTTTTTCTGTTTCTGAAAGCTCTTAGCGCTCTCTGCTACTAAAGAGGGTGCCCTCTTTTACATGGCTCGTCTCTAACCTGAGGTGTTGGTCATTTCAGACTCTGTGTCCCTCTGATTCCCACTAAGACAGTGATCTTTGAAGAAGTTAGGCGTGGTTCAGATGAGAGAGGATATCAAAGTCTCTTCATGTCATACCCAGTCTTGGGAGATGAGCTCCCCAGGCACCCGGTTCATTGGGGGGGGTGTCTTCCCTGGCTCCCTTCATCAGGGAGTTGACCCCAGGTAGTAGCTCAGGAAATGAATGATCCTTTTGCTGGAAGCTCTGCTCAGGATCTCTTCTCCGAGCATTGCTGTGGAGTCCTTGCCAGCCTTGGTCTCTTTGCCCATCCTCCCCAGGAAGCTGTTAGCCTAGGTAAACACTCCCTGTCTCCACAGACTCATTCTCTCTACTCCCAGGTTCAGTTCCTTTGCAAGGCAAATAACTATAAATATTAAAATATGTCAATAGCTTTATTAATAAATGACTTCTGCTTGTCTGGAAGACTGTGCACTGTGTGCCTTTGGGTCGGCTTCCGGCCCACGCTTCCCCACATTTCAAATGACTCTCCCGTTACTAGCAATTCTCCTCACAAAAGACTCTGTAAAAACCTCATGATGGCACACGCACGTTTCTTGCTTCTAGTCAACTAGGGGTGATCGCCATGGTGTTTCCCTCTAACTTGACTCTCGCCTTTCACAAAGAATCGTCTGATCACGATTCTCCAGGGAAACACAACCGTGATTCTTAAAACCAAGTCCATGACTTACATTGTGCATTCTGGGAGGAAATTAAAAAAAAGACTATTATGTAAATCAAGCTTGATTGTTTTGTCCTAGCTAGCTTTAAATCTCATTTCAGAATAAGGGCTACAAGGAATAAGAGTTTAAATCCCAGAAGTTGTGATCCTGTTGTTTTCCTTTCCAGGGGTTTCACTCGGCAGGTGAACCCTGACCTGGTCTGTGCTCACTACGGAGCACAGCATAGCAATCACAGGGATCTGACCTGAGCTGCCTGCTGATCATTCTGGGAGCCATGCCGAGGGCATTGTCAGCTATCCCCAGTCACACCTTTGGACAAAAGGAAACTGAAAAATAAAATTTAGTGTACAAAATAATGGGTTTACTAAAGATCTTTTCATTTATGTATATTATTGTGTCTTGCTCTTATTCACCATGAGAGAGAGATAGAGTTAGAGATAGACAGAGAGAGAGAGAGAGAGAAAAAGAGAAAGAGAGGTGTTAAATTTAAGTTCCATTTATAAAATAACACATACAGTATTTGCCTTTCCTCCTTTCCCTCTTTTCTGATCCTCCCACGTTAGGCCTTGTGGTGATCTGAATGAGCACAGCCCTCATAGTCTCACATATTTGAACATCAGTCCCCAGTTGGTGGAACTGTTTGGGAAGGATTAGGAGGTGTGGCCTTGTAGGAGATATGTCACTGGGGGCAGGCTTTGAGGTTTCAGAAGCTCACACCATTCCCAGTTAGCTCTCTCTCTGCCTCCTGCTTTGTGGATCAGATGCAAGCTGTCAGCTACTGCTCCAGAGCTATGTCTGCCTCCTGCTATGCGTCCAGGCATAATGGTCGCAGACTCTAACCCTCTGGAACGGTGAGGCCCAAGTTAAATATTTCTTTTATAAGTTGCTTTGGTTATGGTGTCTTAACATAGCAATAGAAATGCAACCAATGTGGGCCCCTCCCTCCCCTCACTTAGTGCCCTGTTTATTTTAACAACATGCATATTTGACATATACATTATGCACACTCACGTACATGCCACATATACGATCTAGACTCTGCATTTGAAAGGAAACCTGCGACGTCTGTCCTTCTGAGTCTGGCTTTGCTTAACCCTAGTGTCATCCATGTTGCTGCTCCAAGTACAAAATTCACAAGAAGGGAGGAAATACAACTTAAGTATAGACATCTTGGTTTCTGTAAGTCTGTGCACAAACGGACAGAAGAACTGAAGCAGCAGCAGGAGGGACTGGAGTGCAGGGAAATTTCCCTCTTCCTCTTCTTTTCCCCCCGACTTTCTCCTTCTCTTCAGCCTGCCTTCTTATTTTTTTCTCCCAGTTAGGAGATACCACATTCTGTGTGCTATTCATTGGCCAAGCCATGACTTCTGTTCCTCTTTCAGATTGGTTTGGTACATACCAATTTATGTACCAATGGTACATTTAACTTGGGGCTCACCATTCCAGAGGGTTAGAGTCTGTGACCATTATGCCTGGACGCATAGCAGCAGGCAGACATAGCACAGGAGCAGTAGCTGACAGCTTGCATCTGATCCACAAAGCATCAGACAGAGAGGGAGAGCTTTCAAATTGGAATGGTACATAGTAGGTGCGCAATGTCCACTGGTACATAGTAGGTGCTGTATAAATGTCTGAGTGTATTAATCAGTGATGCATACCTTCCTTATGGGTTATTTTTGAATAGGAAAATGTTATGCGCTGTCAGGAGAGCTTGTGACACTTCAGTAACATGTCATCTGTTGCAAAAGACTCTCATTGGAGGGCAACAGCTCTGCCACACGCCTATTCCCTACTGTATTTTACTTTGATTCATAAACTAAGGCAACAGGACCTGGAGGCTCCTTCAGTCTCTCCGTCTCTCTGTCTCTGTCTCTCTCTCTCAGTTCAATTGTTTCTGCTGAGAAAGTGATCTACCACTGTGCCACACACCCTCAGCCCTCATCCCCCCTTTCACTTTGAGATGGAGTCTTACTAAGTTGTCCAGACTGGTTTCGAACCCCCCTCTCCGTGCAGTTCAAAGAGTCCTTGAACACTTGTGATCCTCCTGCCTCAGACTCCAGAGCAGATGGGATCGTAACAGGTCCGTGCCACGAGGCCCAGCTGGAGAAGTGTTTCTCCAACAGACACGGAGCTTGGTAGCATCAACTAAAGGTGTTTCCTTTGGAATGGATTCCCTTCTGGGGAAAAGAAAGGGTGCCTCAGAACTTCTCATTATAAAAAGTGACCTTGCTGGCACTCTGGCGCAGGGGCATGCCGTGGAAGGCTGGACCACCTTCTGGTCTGCTGGAGAGATAATAGTCGCTTCAAGGGCAAGTACGGAGAAAACAGCACTTCATGTCACATGCCAGCTCTGACCACAGCTCTCAGACTCCAGCCACTTAAAACATAAAGTGTCTTTAAACCAGGATCCTGCCTGGCTCCTGTTGCCACCTTTGGACAAATTTGTACATCCCGTTCATTCTAAGATCCTTCTTTAAAAAAAAAGAAAAGTGAGCCGTGAGAGTTCTCGTGAAGGGAGCTGGGGGACACTTCCACCATTCATCACAAACTAATGCAACATTCTGTCCGATTATTACAGTACACATTATGACCCTACTATTAACCATAAAAAAAACCCTTTCATTTCTCTAAAGTTTCCCTTTATCTTTACCAAACAGATTCCCAATATGACTGAGGATTTAATGCCCTAAAGTTTAAGGCTGGTTTGTAAACACAGCCCCTGGTGGCGGCTATTGATCTTTCCCTATTTTAATGCATTTTTACTGACCGACATGTCCTGTTGTAAAGAATATTGCCCAAATTAGTTATCTGATTGGTTCTTTTGATTAATGACGGGCCTGTGCTTCATTACACATGACAACATGATCAGAATAATCACTGCGGCTCTACAAGCCAGGCCTGGGATTTTTTTTTTTTTTTTATTCCTTCATTTTTAAAGTTCATTTATAAAATTATTTAATGTATACGTCCTAAGTTGTAATTTATTTACATGACACTTTTTTCGATGGGAACTGTTGTACTGTGTCACAAATGGCTAAGAAAACAAGGTAAACCAGATGTACAGATCAATGTCTCTTGGCTCAAGGGGAAAAAAAACATAATCAAGATTCAAGAGCTGACCTTGTACCAAAGTCCAACTTGTCACACAACAAACACTCAGAGACCTAACAAATCAGCAGGCACAGCAGGGCGTTCTCTGTGCTCTCTTCCCTCCGTGAGCCTCCTCTGCCTGCAACTTTGAGCCTTTAGGCTTGCCACTTCTTCCCTTCTGAACGCAGAATAATAGGCCAGTGCACTTTGTCTCTGGGTCTGTCCAACAGCCCGTGTTGAGCCAGGCAGGCTCCTAGCTCCCACAATCATTCTGCAGTCAGAAATTCTAAATCCGACTGGGGACAAAATTTTCTTTGGAAAACAGTATTTTTTTTTATTTTTCCTTCTGAAAACAATGGCTTGTCTTATTTCTGGGGAATTTGAGAAGTCCCAATTTAGTCTCCGAAACTGTCGATGATAGCATGCATTACTTAGGGTGCTGGCTTTAACTAGGGGTTGCCGTGGTAGAACATCGACCGGCTTCATCGGTGGTGTGTCTTAGGTGAGTCTGGCTTGCTCTCAGCTGCGCAAAGAGACGGCGCGATGGCAGATCTTGATGGCTGACATCACTAGATTGACAAGTGTATAGGAGATGAAAGCAATCCTCTAGGTACGTCTGTGTCCAGCCTGGAGTCTGTGCCATCCCCCACGGGCTTGTCTTTTGAGCATTTGCTCCTCAGATGGGGCACTGTTTTGGGAGTCTGTGGAGTCTTTTGGAGCCCTTTCCTGCCATGACAGTCCACAACTCTCAGCCATCATGAGCCACAATAAGTTCTTCTTCCCGGAAGTTGTTTTAATCAGATATGTGGCTCACAACATCATAAAGTAACCCATATCCTCTCTCACTGTGCTTGTAGAGAGGATTAAAGGAGAAGGGCCCTCAGCAGATGTGGGTGGTGCCATCCCCTAAACAGAGGACCCGGAAAATGGAATAGACCAAGAACTCAGCCATTCCCTTTCTCTGCTTCCTGGATGCCACAATATTGAGACATCCTACCACTCCTTCCATACCTGAAGGGATGGAACCTCTGAAGCTGTGAGCCTAAATAAGCCCATCCATCCCACAGCCATTTATGCTAGGCATTTTGATTGTAGGGATGAGGCTTGTCACCCCTTTCCAGTTCTCTTCTGTCCTTGCAGCTTTCTCTGGCATTCACCTGGTTGAATATTCAAGGCCACCTATGCCCTTTGGGTTTTATGTCAATGAATGGCTCAAAACATGAACTTCTAATCCAATGCCGCAATGATGTCAGAGTTTAATAAACAGAGCCTTTCTTCGCCTCTCTTATCCTGGACTAGCTTGTTTGCATGAACCGACAGAGACATCAGCACTGGCCACCACACAAGATGGCCATTGGCCAGGTCATTGTTGAGTTGAACAGAGAGTGTGGCCCAGAAGCCTAAAGGTTTGCAGTGTACCAGGGAGGTCAAGCACTGGAGAGAAACTTCCAGGGTGCTGGTCACATGCCTTCCTAAAAACCTCAACTATGGACTTCTCCACTTTCTCAGCTTCCAAGGAACAAGTATTAGACTCCTTCCCCACACCAACAGGAAGCTTCTTCCTGATTTGGTGGCATTCGGTGCTCCCTTGCTTCCTCTGATCCTTGTCAGTTCCTGGCACCTTCAAACATTACAGAACACAAACAGACCCGTGGCACCTCACGAGACATGTGAACCTTGACAGGCTCAGCCTCCTCTGCTCTGCCTTGGACCTCACCCTGCACAGGTGTTCAAGAATCAGATTCCGCAGAGAAATGACTTTAAAAGAGAGGAACCAGATTTATGTGATCCTCCCACCCCACCTTTGGAAGTATGTGTTGTTGTAAACAATGCCTTCTATCTTCTGAATAATGATTTGCGCTCTCCCGATATTAAAGAGACCCGTGGTGGACGTCAGTTCACCCTGGACAGTCATTTGCACAGCTGAGACATGAACCACGCATTGGTGAGCAGCCCCCCGTGCCAGCATCTATATCTTCGGGAGGCTTTTCTGGAGTAGAAGATAAACAAGGGAGTGGGATTGTGTTGCATATGCAAGTTCCATGTTCACATGAGTAAGTGACACCTGGTTCGCCCCACATAATCAATCGGAATATTCACCGAGTTTGTGTTGGAATCGGAAGCGGCTCATACCTTGAGGCTGCCAAGCACATTTTTGCAGCTTTGCATTTGGACTAATGCGTGCCGCACTTGCTTAGCATTTAGAAGCATTTTTTTTTTTTGACTGTAATAAAGTGTGACGGGTCTGCTGAAGGGGTTCTCATCAGAACAGGAGGGAGGGCCGGCCTGCCGAGCACCTGGGAGGTGGTGGTACCTGCTCTCGCATGCTCCCCTCGGCTCCCCATCCTCTTCTCTTTCTTTCTTCCCTGGGAAGGGGCTCGGGGCTGGGGTTTTCCTATGGAAAAAGCACACTATTCTAAGCCATTCTTATTAATTTATCATTGAGCGATTTGCCTTCACTCTCAAAATCCTACAAAATGATTTAGTCCCTCCGTGTGATTTACTTGTGTTTTAAAACTCCACGCTTTCCCATCGCGACCACGGGGGATGTAAATGTGTCTTCTTTCCCTTAGAACAAGCACAGCTAAAACAAATAAAATCAAAGATGCATATTCCTTTGCTCTGGCTTTGCATGGACGTAAGTGATGGGGGGAGGTAGCCGCCGGTCGGCTCTGTTCTATTATTGACAACGGCAGAAGAAAAAAAATTAGAAAACAAATCCCCCTTTCGATGAAACGGAGTAAAAAGGCCTCCCTCACTCGGAGGAAATACTAATTGGAACTACCTTGCTAATGCTAGCGAGTCACAGGAAGGAAACATTAAGTTATTATTTTTAATAATGTTTACAAGTACATCCAGCCATTTCCAGCTGGTGAAAGATGTCAGCCTTGGGTAATCGTGGCAGATCTACTTTTCACCAAAGACGTTGCTTGTCGTCTTGCTGATAGCGATCATTAATTTTGTTTTTTAACCTAGTCCTCAAATGAAGACAGATGAGCCGGGGAGTTTTAAATGCAGCCTGCTTACATTCAGAAAAAAAAAAAAAAAATGGATGTGGGGAGCGGATCGTGCCATCTGAGCCGAAGAGTACCCCAGCACCCCAGCAGCTCTGGGTAGTGCTGACAGGGAGAGAGGGCAAGCAGGAGGCCCAAGTGTCCCACATGGGGTCTCACTCTCTTCTAATTGCTCTGGGGAATGCCATAGTGGGTAATTGCCCCTGATAATTTCAGCATCGTGTTCCAACACTTGCGTCTTAAGATTTCTGCCTTGGAGTCCAAGATCAGAATGTCCTGTGGGGACGGATGTACATCACTTGATTGCATCCTGCCATTTCCTTAAAAAAAAAAAAAAAAAAAGTATTTCTCACCCATGTAATTTCATCAAAGCCAAATTCAGTCCAAAGCCGTCTAATCGCACGTCCTTGCTTTGATTTTTTCTGCCGGAGTCAAGGGTTTCGATCTAGCCGCACTGGACGCTGTTGCAGGAAGGTTTGCAGCCACCTTCCTGCGGGGAGGCTGTGCAGGGCGTGTCTTACCCACACGCAGGGAGTATCTGGATTAGATGTGGGTGCTGGCTGGCTGGCTGGTTTCGAAGAGGAAGGAAGGGATGGTCAGAGCAGTGACAGAGAGTTGCGCATCAGGCAGGGCTGCTCAAATCTGCCTCCAGGAAAGCAAGGAGAACACAGGGAAACATTTCATATCCTCCTTAGCAGGACTCTGGATACCAACCGAGGGCCTCCAGCAACGGGAGGAAAATGGCTGCAGCCTGGGGAGGAGAAAGGAAAGCACAAGAGACTTGAACTTGCCTTAGTCCTGTCTTCTCATTGCTTCTTCTTGGTCTCCAAGACATAGACCCCACAGACAGAGAAGGTGTGAAAACACACAGAGCTCTTGGGGAGCAGCATAGAGTCAGGGTTCTACCGAAGTCTCCACTCCTGAGAAGTGTCAATATTTTGCTTGTTGGCAGATTTTTTTAAAAAGCCCCATTCATAAGATTTGTGTTTCTGAGGCTCGTCTCTGCTCCTCGTTGAAGACAACAGCCCTTAGTGATCGGTGACAGTACAGAGGTCGGCGGCAATGCCGGTGGGAAGCAGAGGAGCTGGCTAGAAACTCAGAGTAACAGGAGTGCAAGATTCTTCTCTCTCTCATTACGAGTTCAAGACTAGCTGAGGCTACAAGAAACTGTGTCTCAAAAGAAAAAAAAAAATCAAAAATGAAAGAAGTATCCGTGAAGAGCTATCCATAGTGTCCCGGGAGGCTGTTGGAAGCCACTGTTCTTAGATCACGGTCTAGGGTGAGTTCAGGGTGGTGTCGGTGTGGACTGTGGTATAAACCTCAGGCCTTAAACACAGCACTCCAGAGGTGGAGGTGGGTGGGTGTCCTGTGAGTTCAAGGCCAGAGTAATCTACACAGCAATTCCAGGTCAGCGAGAGCTGAGCGTGTCTCAAAATAAATAAATAACTGTGTAAATAAACAAACAAACAACAAACAAAAAGAGAAAAGAAAGAAAGCAAAAAACAAACAAACAAAAAAATCAAGCGTTCCTTCACGGGCATCTATATGACCTGCTACAGTTGTTCAAAATCCCCTTTTCCCACAACAGTGCACAGAAAGTCCTAGAAAAGGGAAATTACATAAGAAAAATGAGGTCTGAGTTACCTCTCTTTTCCTCTTCCAGAGGAGCCACATGGTGACTCACAACCACCTGCAACTGTAGTTCCGGGGATCCGATGCCCTCTTTGACCTCTGAGGGCACCTGTAGGCACGGGGTGTACTGTACACATCACTGTATACATCCCATGCGTACCATGTACAGCACATGTACACATCAGCCACACACACATCCGAATAAAAGAAAATCCAAAGAAGAGGAAAATAAATAGACGATCACCGGTTAGAAAGAAAAATATCCCCCTTGTTTTAGAACTTCCTGAAAGTTCTCATGCGTTAAAAACTTGTTAGAATGCATAAATTTAGTGTGGCTTTGAGATTTAAGGTTCGCACACGAAATCAGTTGTATTTCTACACACTCAAACTGAACTAAAAAAATAAATAAAATCAATAACTTTCATGCACAATAGACATAAAAGCTATTTTGTGTTCTTAGGATAATTTAATAAACAACTGAGAGGCTTAATGAAAACCAATACATGGAAGGTGACCCCTTGATCATGGGTGGATGTGTCACCAGACTGGGCCATACTTCTCCCACGGATCTATGGCTCAGAGCAACTTCCATTCAAACCCAAACTGCCTTTTGCTGACATTAGCAAACTGATCTTAAACCTCATATGTAAATGCAAGCAGCCAGAACAAACAGATGACCCTTGAAAGAGAAGACGCAAGTTGGAGTCTCCGTATTTCACACTGCTGAAATTCACTAAATGCTCCAGGAGTCGACAGTGTGGGAGAGGCAGAGGGCGGAGATAAACACGCAGGTAGATGTGGCGGGATCGAAAGTCAAGACATAAACTCACGGTTACTATTCATGACCCACTCATTGTCAACAGAAGTACCAAGAGGATTCAAGAAAGGCAGAGTGCTCATGCCTGCAAATGGTGCTGACTGCTTACTTACAGACAGATAAAATCCCGGCCCCTCCCTCACCCCATGCACAAGGTGTAATTCCAAAAGGAGGATAGCCACGGATGCCAGAGTCATAGTTAAAGAAACATGCTGGGATAATTGTTCACTTAATGGTTAGCAAGCAACGGAGGGGGAGTCGCAGGTGTGTCAGGCTTTATCCAAATTAGAGACTTCAAAAGGCACCATAACGAGCCGTATATGGGTCTGGAGAGACTCGGTGGTTACGAGCACTTGCTGCTCGTACGGAGATCCAGATTCTGTTCTTAGCACCCACATCAGACAGCTCACAGACACCTGAAATTACAGCTCCCGAGTATCTGATGCCCTTTGCTGTCCTGCATGGGTACCGGCATAAATGTGCACACACGCGCGTGCACGCACACGCGCGCACACACACATGTGTGTGCAAACATACACAGTCATACACGAAAACAGAGATCATACAAAAACTTGTGTACAACAGATTTTAATTATAGCTCAGATGTGGAAATAACCAAATACAAATTAATACAAAGATAAGCCAGATACAGTATATCTGCATAATGGATTAAAAAAAAAAAACTCAAAAACAAAATAAGAATACAAAATCTCAAAGATGTGACTCTGATTGATGTTGTAATGATTAAGAGGAAGGCAACCAAAAGAGACGGAATACGGATAATTTAATTTACACGGGATGTTCAGAACTGACAGCCATAAGGCCAGAACCTGGATTATGGTGTGAGAGGCTTCGCTAAAGGAGAGAGGACTGAGAAAACTAATAAGTAGGTAAGTCTTTTGCGGACCGGTATAGGTGTTCTGAACGGTGATCATGCAGACCACGCACGCGTAAGGCAGCAGGACCAAAGTCCACTTTACTGCACACCTTAAAAGGTAAAAATGTGAAGTGTGTGAGTTACAAATCCATAAATCATTTATAAAATAGGCATGGCTCTGAAGAAGGAAAGATTATCCCCAAATGATTTGCTTTTTATATCATCATCTGCTTCAGAGAAAGTTGAAAAACCTCCAGACATAGTATCTTTGGCATATCCACGAGAGTAAAGAAATCCCAAAATTTTCAAGGATTGGAGAAAAGTAAACACTTCTACATTGTCAGTGGGAATGTAAATGAGTGCAGCTGCTATAGAAATCAGTATGGACGTTCCTCAAAAAGAAAAATTAAAACTAGAACTAAATTCCATACCACTCCTGGGTGTATACCCAGATTGTTTGACTTTTGTCACGGTGGTAAAAATCCGAAGACCATAAGTGTTGTACAGAAGAGTTTGGCTTGTGGTTCCGGAGGGAGAGCCTATAACACTGGGGGAGACGTGGAAGCCGGTGGCTGGAGCAGGGGGCTGAGAGGTCACATTCTCAACCACAGCAGAAAGCAGAGAGAGAGCTAGAGGTTGGGGTGAGGCTATAAACTCTCAGAGCTCACACCCAGCGATGTTAAGTACTCCAGCAAATCATCCCCTCCTGCTGGCTCCCCAAACAGCACCTCCAACTGGGGACCAGGTTTAAATACATGGGAGCCACTGCATTGGCGCTACCATAATTCCTGAAGGACGAGGCTGGCAAACAGTAGCAGTGCCCATGTTTACCATGGCACTATTTACCATAGCCAAGCTATGGAGTCAATCTAGATGTACATCAACAGATAAATGTGTATACACATACATATGTATATTTATATATATATACACACACACACACACATATGTGTATATATATTGTGTGCATATATACAAATATATGTGTATATATGTATGTATGTATATATGTGTATATATACATATATACATATACGTATATATATATACATATGTATATATATACACATATATCTGTGTGTATACACACACACACACACACACACACACACACACATATACATATACATATGTTGTGTTGTCAAATCACAGGATCTGGAATCACCCAGAAGACTTGCCCTCAAACACATCCGTGGGGAAATGTTTAGCTTAGGTAGTATAACCTGCTCAACCTCGAGCAATTATCGTGGTTAAGTTAACTGAGATGGGACAAGCCAGTCTTACGGAGGGTAGCGCTATTTCCTGGATTCAGGTCCTGGACTACGTAAAAAGGAGAAGCTAACTGGCAAGTCAGGAAGCAGAAGATAAACTCCGTTTCCTCGCTGTGGATGCAACGTGACTGGTCGCTTCACGTCCCTGCTGTCCTGATTACCCTACAATGATAGACTGTATGCTTGAACTATGGACCAAAATAGACCCTTCCTTTCTTCAGCTATTTATATCAATGTATAGAGCGTATAGCGAAAGGAAAAGTAGCACACGTATCCATACACCGTTACATCAGTCTTCTCAGTCATAAATAAGAATAAAATTATGGCATTTGCAGAAAAATGAGGTGGAACAAAATAAGAAACGAGATAAGCCTGACTCAGACAAATATCACATATTTTACGGCGAAACTATAATAAAAAAAAGATGTCCTGGAGGCGGAAGAGAGACTCTTAGGGAACAGGAAGGTTGCAGGGGAGGAGGAGGGGGGAGAGAAGGGAGAGCGAAGGGAGCCTATGGGGGAGCACGGACATAATCCATGCTTGATATTTGCAGGTATGGAAATTTCACAATGAATTCCTCTAACTCGTGCAATTATTACATGTTAGTGAATTAAAAAGTAAGTAAATCCAGCATGCTGTGCTGCTCTTGTCTTGGCTATGTTCATAAAAGATCGGGGTCTCTAGCTCAGCAACTCTTTTCTTTCCTGAGCCTGCCGTAAGACCTGGAAGAAATGAAAACCTTGATAAATAACAGGTGAATATATTGGCTACCCATAAAATGAATGCAATTCCTAAAAGCCAGTTGTGCAGTGGTGGTGATGGTGGTGATGGTGATGAAGACGATGATGATGATGATGACAGTGGCGAGGGGTATCATTTCAGGAGAGGCTGGCAAAATTAGCTGGAAGGAACTCTCCAAAGATAAATTCAAGAAATCACTTCTGCAGTGGATAAATTGCTGGAATCAGTGTGCAGCTCCCCAAGAGGTCTACTTGTGAAGTTCAGCTGTTACATGGTTGCCTGTGTAGGTTTTTAAGTGCTTGTTAATACTTTCCCAGCTGATATGTAGGAGTTGGCAGCGAAGGTGGGTACACAAAGCAATTTTAAAGCCATTCCCAAACGGTACCTCTTTCCGAGATTTATGTGTGTGTCTCCCTTCCCTTAGCATTTGCCTATGTATTTGGGAGGAGAGAGCTCGGCTGAGGACCATGGTTAGTTTCTCTGCATCACTCACCTGACTCCCCCTTGAAGGCTGTTGTGTAGCAATTTCCTCCCAGCTGATACATCCCATCCCTGTGGAGGACGGGTGATGACTCGGGTTGTTCTAAAACAGAGGTAAAACATTCCATCCTACAGGGAACTTGATAAGACCTGGGATGTTTTAAAGGGCAGCGAATTAAGAGGCATGAAATATACAACTCAGAAGCTCAGGAAGTCCCTGAAACTGACC
Source organism: Cricetomys ansorgei (assembly GCA_026225945.1). Classification (NCBI taxonomy): domain Eukaryota; kingdom Metazoa; phylum Chordata; class Mammalia; order Rodentia; family Nesomyidae; genus Cricetomys; species Cricetomys ansorgei. The sequence continues at coordinate 3,555,138 of JAMJFZ010003296.1, read as the reverse complement.
AGATGCATTAGGCTTTTTATGAGCAGTGAGGACTTCTGAGAGACAGTCTGAGACAGCTGAGCTGCCCGGAAGAGGCTCAGACAGACCCGTTGAGCTTCGGAGAAGAGTTACTCTCAGACCTGTTGAGCTGCCCTCAGGTTGTACGCTGATCCTGGCTTTTCAGGTTTCCTGAATTCTCACCCATGCTGGGTTTTCATGTCATTCCTGGTCCAACCACCCATTGTCTTAACGTTTCTATTTCTGTGATCAAACGCCATGGCCATAAGCAACTAGGCAAGCAGGCCAGGACCTCGAAACAGGAGCTGATGAAGGTGTGCTGCTTAGTGACTTGCCTCCCATAGCTTGCTTAGCTGGCTTCTTTATAGAACCTAGAACCACCTGCCTGGGGTGGCACTACCCACAATGAAATGGACCCTCCTACATCAAATGCCAATTAAGAAAATGTACTGCAGGCTTGCTCATCAGCCAGTCTGGTGGGGGCATCTTCTCAATTGAGGTTCCCTCTTCTAAAATGACTCCGGCTTCTGTCAAGTTGGCATAAAACCTAGCCGGCACATTCATACTTCTGAAAACAACCAGAATAAGAGCCACTGGTTCACCAAGCTGGACTTTGCTCTGTTGTTGGTTTCCTTCCTGGGGTGAGTTGATGTTTGTTTATGTCTCCCAGGAACCGTGTCACGTGATAGCACCCAGGAAGAGTTCTGTGACTGGCACTTTTCTCCTCTTCCCAGCCCCCCTAGTGTTTCAGGAAGAGTGAAGAGGATGCCTCAGAGCCCCTCCCCTCTCTTTCTAGAAGGATCCCTTCTTTCCACACACCTCCCTTCTGAGCTGTGACCCATCCTCCAATCCCCCCACCCCCCTACCCCATTGCGTCCTACTGTCTTGTCTTTTTCCAGAAAAGAAGCAGAGGCCGGAGGGAACAAGCTTGTGGAGATAGGCGGGGAATTTTGACAGTAACCCAGGTGGGGTAGCCGGGAAAAGAGTGGTCTAAATGGGAAAGAAGATAAACTCTGCCCCATTAACACTGTTGGCGGTCATGATTTAATGTCGTTCCGTGCAGTCTGTAGGAAATTCCTTACATTTGCAGGCGTGGGAAGGATGGGCACAGAGCAGGAGACGTTGCTGTGGAAAAGCACTACAAAGGTTAAACAGGTTGAGTTGTCTGGCGGCTTCAAAATCAGGCAAGAAATACGGCCCCGGAGTGCAGTAAATTGAACCTTTTAGCAGGTTTATTGTTTTCTTGGGTTTTTGTTTAAGAAGACTTCCATTCTATATCGCATTGAGATTTATTTATTTATTTTTCCAAAGCAGATTTATTCAACAGGTTTATTCTTTTATCAGGTCTCATAGTATTTCGGAACTTGTTATACGGGGGTCTTATTGATCAAGAGACTTTATGACTTGATCGGTTATGAATTTTAAAGAGTGTTACTAATACCGTAAGATGTGCTCCAATTCATAGGCCTTGCGTTGATTCCCTTTGGAGTTTTCTTTGGGAGCTAAGACTCACTGGAGACTGAATGCAAGCAAATTGCCTGGCTTGTTTGTAGCGATCTCTGTGGGATCCCTTGCGAGGGACATTGTAGTAGCAATTGCTGTGGTTGCTGCTACTGTGGCTCAACAGAGAAGACGCAAAGGCATATTTCATAGGTGCAAATCCTGCCCGACCTCAGCAGAGGGGACCACCATCACGGCGAGTGCCGTCCTGGATGGTGGAACTCTGAGCATCTAATCTCAGGTGTTTTTATTGATACCAAAGTTCCTCAGGTATCCATTGATGACATGTGCAGATCATGAGCAATCAACCACCTCTTACATAAAGCCAACACCTGCAGACAATACAAATGCCGAGGCCTAGGCGGCCCCTCACCCATTTAAACTAATCAAACCATTTAAATGAAAAAGAAACTTCTCCATCAAGGGATTGAATTTTCTTTCTCTCTTCATCTTATTGCGGCCCACGATACAAGGTTGGTTTCCATATTCAGGTTATCAGTGGGTCTAAATCTCAGATTGGCATGTTTGACTTCTCCTTCTCCTTAATGTGGTTAATTTCACCCTACTGGTAGAATCACAACTACCTACATTTTTTTTTTTTATTGCTAGGGATCAAATCCAGTGCGTTTTCACCTGCTATGCAAGTGCTCGAGGGCTGCCCACCAGCCCTGATGGCGCTTCATTGCAGGCATTTTGTCATTTAGACATGGCTGAACCCTCGTGCAAAGTCCCCGGAAGCCTGACGGCATCTGCAGACTGCCCTACCTCACAGTCTGTGTTGAGTGATTCCCATCATTTTCCAGGACCCTCATCATCTCTTCCTGATTCTCCACAGACTGTCTTCCCAAGTGTCCCTGAGCCTTCTACCTTGTCATCACCCCATGAGAAACACGCCTTCCCCACAATATTCCCTGAGCAGACGGGTGGACTAGATCCCACCAGAATTCTGACTAGTCCGGTCATTTGGTTAAACTCTGTTGACGTGTGGGACAGACTTGTAGCAGAAGTGAGTCTTAGTCTTGAAAGGACTCAGACGTGAGACAACTGTATTCTTCAGATTCCTTGGGAGAGTCAGCTGTGATTTCAGGAGACAAAGGTGGCGGTTGGTTCTCTGATCCTGATGTGGTAGAGGACCATTCATTCATTGAGGCTCTTTATGTATTTGTTTGCTTTTGCTTTTGTTTTTGTTTTAAGTTTTGTTGTAACTCCGGCTGTCCTGGAACTCACTCTGTAGACCAGGCTGGCCTTGAACTCAGAGCCTCTGCCTCCCAAGTGCTGGGATTAAAGGCGTGTACTATCACCACCCAGCTTTTTTTTTTTTTTTTTTTTTTCCTGGTCAGGGTTTCACTTTGAATATTTGACACCAGCGAGTGGCACTCTTTTGGGGGCCAGGGGTGTAAATTGTAGGAGGTAGGACCTAGTTGGGGGAGGGAGCCACTGAGGGAGTGCCTCAAATGAGCCGAGGTTGCGGGCTGACACCTCTGAGACAGTAAGCCAAAATAAATCCACCCCTCCTTACCTTGCCTATGTCAGATACTTTGTCACGGGCGTGAAAAGTCTAAGTGACACAGTGACTAATAACTAACTGGTCACAATGCGTCCAGCTGGCTCAGCTTCAAAGGACAAGCACGATAGCCAGTAGAAGCTTCCAGCTGCTGACTCTAGCACCGCTTTTCCCCACTGGGATCCTCTCTGGCCACTCCAATCTTCCGTTTGATATTTATTTATTTATTTTAAAGAAAGGAACTTGAGGGGATCCATTTCTAATCAGTGGTGAGACAGTATGGCTATCTGGGGCTTGTCCCTGCTCAGACTCCAGGCTCTGCAATCCCTTCCTGTCCTTTGACTCCCACAGTGAAGGCTGTGGCCCAATCCACACACTGCCTCACCAGGTTGGCAAAAAATCACTGCAAGGAGCCATGCAGATCTGTTTCCACAAGTAGCTGTCCCCTGGACAATCCCCTCATAATTACTCTTGCTCTTTTCTTGACAATTATTCTACTTTTACGAATATGCAAAACTTATCCTATCTGATGTCCTGTTTAAATTCATTAGTGGTTCTCTAACTACAAAATTTAAAATACACACACACACACACACACACACACACACACAAAACAAACAAACAAACAAAAAAACTCCTAACCTGGCTAGTTAGGTTCTCTATGGGCTAGCCTAGGTACCCAATTCCATTTTAAGGTTTTCTCCCACTCTACTTTGCCTGCTTCCTGTGTCTCTTTAACTCTCTCCTCCAACCCTGCACCTTGATTCATCCCTGAACTTTATGCAACTCTTTCCTCAAGCAAACTCTCTCACATCCCCAAGACTGGGTGCCACAGCCAGGTACTGGTAATGAACCTTCTATGTTCTCTTCAGAGTTGTTTAATTCACACTACTGTTGTCTTGTCTTAGTGGCACCAGGCAAGAATTTCTGGACTGAGTGAGTGCATGGTCTTCCTCTCTAAGTTTCAAGATCCATTCGTGCTTGGGTTGTGTCCTGATGTTTTCATTTCCGTGCATGGTGTCCTCTCTAGGGCTGTCAGGTTGACTGGCTGATCAAATCCACAACTCTGGTCTCATAAGTGCTATCATCTCTACTCTTCAAGTCCCATAAGTACAGAGAAGGACAGAGAGGGAGGGAGAGAGAGAAAGGGGAGGGGAGGAACAAGAGACGACAAGGGGAGAGGGGGGAAGAGGAAGAGAAGGAAGACTTTGAAATTTTTTCTTCTCTCATATAATACATTCCAACATCCTTTCTTCTCTCCTATACCCTTCCTACCTCCCATTTCCCCTCCCCCTAGATCTAACCCCCATCCTCCCACCCCTTAATCCTGCCTTCCCCCAAAAAAGAGCAGTCTTCCCAGGATTTCCCAGCAGCCTCCCCAAGAAGATGGAACAGGGTCAGGCACAATTCTCTACTTCAAAGGCAGACAAGGCAACCCAGTAGGGGTAGGAGGTACTCAAGGGCAGGAAAGAGGTTCAGGGACACACACCCCTATTCCAGTCTGCAAGAGCACCAGGCCTGGCAGCCTCAAGATGAATTTGAGGACCCAGCGGGTTAATGTTTGCTGCTTCAGGCTCTGTGAGCTCCTGAAAGTGCCTGTTAGTTGACTCCAGGGGCTTTGTTCTCCTGGTTTTGTCCTCAACCCCTCTGGTCCCTGCAATCCCTCCTCCACTTCTCCAGTGGGGTTCCTGGAGCTCTGCATTTTTTTTTGGCCCTGGGTCTCTGCATCTGCTCCCTGCAGCTGTTAAGTGCTCTCTTGAGGAGCACCTAGAAGGCTCACGTGGCCTCTTGTTATTTGTTTGCTATACAGATCTCTCTCAGGTAGTAATGTGAAAATCACTTTGTGTTGCCCAGTGATCAGCGGTTCCCCACCGCCTGCCTATTGATGTGTTTGGACATAAAGTTCCCCAGCATGATTTCTAACGAGTAAACCCACCCATAGAGTAAAACTCCAGGGGTCTGAACTGATGGTTCGCAGGCTCTGATCCACAAAATCTTGCAGTTCTTGGAGACCCTTCCATAAACTCTTGGTGTCCAAACATGTGTGTGTGTGTGTGTGCGCGCATATGTATGTGTGTGTGTGTGTATGTATGTGTGTGTGCGTGCGTGTATGGGTGTGTGTTCATGTGTGTATGTGTGTGGATGTGCATGTGTGTGGATGTACATGTGTGTATGTGTGTATGTGCATGTGTGCATATGTGTGCACATATGTGTGCACGTGTGTGTGCATGAGTGTGTATGTGTGCTAACACTAAGATAATACGTTGGCATCCTAATAGTAAACCCAATGACAAAATTTCTGGCGCCTCAGCACCTGTCAAGGCAGCTAGCGACACCTAGAAGCAGGAGCAGGTTTTTAATTCTTCATCTCTGTATTCTTACAGTTAAAATTCCATGATCCCCGTGATACATTGGGAGCATTTATGACTTTAAAAAAATTGCAACTCTTGAATCATGGCTTTTTGGACTTTTTATATACAAGAAAGCAACATATACACTGTTCCTGGAGCCTGACAACGTACAACGGGCATGGCATCTCAAGAAAAACTCGAATGGGTAGTAAGTGGTTCAAGTTGTGAACTAAAATTCATCAGAACATAATTTTTACTTGTCAGTTGGTTATTTATTTAAATTTTATGTATTCACTGTTATGTCTAGGAGTATCTTCCTCGCATGGACATTTGCAGACTACGTACATGTCTGGTGTCTGCAGAAACCAGAAAATACTGCAGATCCCCAGGAACTGGAGTTCCAGGTAGTTGTGAACCACGATGTGGGTGGGTTCTGGGAACCGAACCCAGGTATCTTGGAAGAGCAGCCAGTGCTCTTAACCGCTGAGACATCTCTCCTGTCCCTGTTTTTTTTTTTTTTTTTTTTTTTTTAAAAAGGTAAACTTTATTATAAAAAACTTTCAAATAAACAAAAACACCACACATTCAAATTAGCCAGACCCAAATCTGTACAACTTAATGCACTTCTAGACGGTTAGGATTGGTGTTCAAAATGGAAGCCGTGAAGCTTCACGTTAAAATTTACACTTTCAGTACTAAACATTTTAATACAGTTCTCCACCACCAAAACCCAAAACACCCGTGACAGAGTTAGAACTGGAAAAACCGTTAACTTTATAGCCTCCGTCGCATCTCACGTGCTTTACCTGCATCCAGTTGTTCCTCACATAGGTGAGGTATTTAGACAGGTGTGCATGGCAGACATTTTTCAAAACAAAACACACACACACCACACACACACACACACACACACACACCGAACTCTCTAACAAAAAAGCAGCTAACGTTTGTTGCCAATGCTGAAATTTCAGCTTTTGAGGAAAATTGTATTTCTAAGAAGAGTTATGTTTGCCCCCTGCATTTACTAGTACACCGGTATTTCAAGACTGTTCTGCTCCTCTCAGTGCCGACGTTAGGAAGTCCACCATTGGGCATCACGTAACAAGGTGCATTTAATCCTGGCAGATCCATATGAGTCAATGAACCAATACTTTCCGAAGGATCGATGTACTAAGCATGCTCCAGGAATGAGCAGCAGAAGGACTAAGGAAGATCAATGAATGGCCATTTAAGACAAGACAAACGCTCCTTTGATGCGTTTTCAGATTCCTCGCTGTACCTAATGTTTGAACAGTTCTGACTTGGCGTGCTTCAGTGTAGTATCGAAGGAGAATATCCTTAATTATCTAAAGAGTTGTTAAAAAAAAAAAAAATCCTTCCCTCCTGCACAGCCTATCTGTGGCATGAAACCTGATTTCTGGGTATATTTCGACCAAGCAACACATCACAATAGAATAAAGACAAAAGCAGATAAGAAAAGCCACTTCTTTCGGACTGGTCATGGTTATGCAAAGCTGCCATCCTTGTCTTCAGTGGGTAGAGCTTGGAAATAGATGTTCAGGGCTATCTGTGGCTACCTGGTAAGTTCCAGGCCAGCCTGGGCTACATGAGACCTCATCTCAAAACAATAGCAAGCAATGCAACAAAAAGCAAACACACACCAGCCGTAGGTACTGAATCAGACATTAAAGAGCAACAAAACACAATAAAAGACGAGCATCAGGCTAGCCTTCATCTTTGAAAGTATAATCGTGTTTCATAACTGTACGCTGTTTCTGTTGACTTGACTCATTTTAGATTAGTGAATACATGATTTTAAATCTCTTGGTTTTAATTTCTACTAGAATTTGATGGATAGACCTGTCAACTTGACAGAATCTGGAATCACTTAGGAGACAACCCTCCAGGCACATCTATGAGGGTCACTTAGAGTAGGTTAGCTGCTGGCCATGCCTGTGAGCGATTCTCTCAATTTAGTCAATTGGTCTACCCTAACAGAGGGTGGCACCATTCCCTAGGCTTGGCTCCTAGATTTCTTAGGAAGATGTAATCTTGCAGAGTACATGTATTCATTGTTCTCCTCTTCCTGACTACAGAGGAAGGGGAGAAATTGCTTCAAATTTCTACCACCTTATCTTTCTTACAATAGTGGTCAGTAGTCTTAAACTCTGGGTCTAAATAAAACCTTCCTTTCTCAAGTTGCTTTGGTCAGGGTAATTTACCACAGACCCAAGATAAGCAACTATGACAGAGGTTAAATACAGATGTAGATTATATGCAAAACTAAGAGATGGACGACATCTGACCAGGACTAAATCTCATGAGTCTGTTTCCCTGACTGGTGATTGTCTTAGCTGCAGGTTGGCTGTGGGATGAGGAAGAACTAAGCTAGAAGATTATTTTAAATACACCAAAAGAAAGTATAGACTCTTGTCTTCTGGTGACCATTGCTAGATTGGCAGGTGACGTTGGGAATTGCGACCATAAACAGAAGCAAAGAAGATAGTGACCGACTTTATTTCAGGCCCTGTGGACACCACTGCCCTTGGGGCTGTGTCTCCCTAGAGATTTCATCCCCAGAGGATACTGGGGGGGGGGTTCTCTGCTGGGGTGGGACTTCCCTTCAACAACGGCTCACAGTATTTCAAGACAGGAATTTGCCCCTAAGCTCTAAACCTACAGAGCAAGTCACCGATAGGATACAGACTCTGCCTTCCCTCTTTTGACTTCTTCTAGTGCGGAGCTCAGATTCACACCAGCCTCAAAGATCATTAGTAAGAGACACCCACCGCTGAGGTTTTATCCATGCAGTTCATATTTGGGTGGATGATTTCTCCTCCTCTTAGCCCTCCCTACCATCCAAAGCAGCAGAAAATAAATAGCCATATAAAAGAGGTGAATGTTGCAGAGAACAGAAAAACAGCTGAGACTGCGCGGCACTTCCCCCAAAGAGTAATTCCAGTCTATTAGCTGCATAATGCATGTTTTAAAAAAGAACCTGTTGTAAATACATATTTGTTTAGATGGACTGCAGTACAACGGGAGAATCTCCTGGGGAGAGAGTATGTATTTTACAAGCTGACAAAAAAGATCCTGGGAAAGGTAAAATAAAGACAAGCAGCGAGGCCTCAGGACCCTCTTCCCTGTGGCTCAAAGAAGATTCATCCCTCCGCACCCCCTGGTGACCTCACAGCTAGACACCCTGACCTCCGAGAAGGTTCTGGCAGCCTCCTGGCTCCTTGATGCCCAAAGCCACTCAGGTTCCACGAGGAATATAAGGAAAGACGACAGAGCGGTCTTCGGGCACGGGGGAGTCTGGACCTGTCCTTTGTCTCCCACGGGAGTTGACTCTGCAGATGAAGCTGGGGTTCCAGCTGTGAGAAAATGAGCATAAAATAAGCACCCCAAATTATGTGACTGCTTCCAAAGGCCTCCATCAAACTTAAAGCCACTCAGGACCTCTCTTGGGGTCAGAATGAACTGTTTATGTCACTAGCATCCGTTATCAGACATTTAAATAGACCCCTACTGCCTTAGCCAGAAAATCCTCACAGAGGTGTGTTATCTTTATCCTGTTCAGAAAGCTCTGGCTGGAGCTGCCTGTGATGAGCCGGAGGCAGAGGCAGAGGCAGAAAAGTCACAAGTTCCAGACTAAATAGTGAGACCCAATAAAACACAAACAACAAGAAAACAGTAGGTCCCGAGGGAGGGGAGCAGAGAAACAAGGTGACCGGGGTTTAATTTTCACCCGTGCAAATTGTAAAAACTGCTCTGCCAACCTTTGCCTTCCTGTGTGGTCAGTGCCTTTCTGACGTCCGACAGCCTGCTTCTTTTCAGCGTTGGGTGCAAGCGGAGTAAAAGAGTAATTAATTACTCGGGTGATGATGGACGTTTCCCATGGCGCTGCATCTAGAGCAGTGTGATGTCAATTTGTCCTCCCGGCTGGCGATGCTCAGGCTCTCCACCCGGTGAAAGCTGTAGCTGCCCTCTCTTCCATTTTCATACCTCGAGCTGTTTATAATGAGTGTGTAAATATCTCGCTGTCTAAGGAGTTTTCTGGGTCTGGGTTTAGAACAATCTGTGGTAGATCAGTGATTCATTGACGTTTGGGAACTGGTGAATTTTCTTATGTGGCCATTACTTTGCACGGAGATTAGCTGGTGTTGACATGTTACCAGGAATCTGTCCTGTTGACAGCAGATCACTGGCCCTCAGTGCCCTGTAACCCATTGTCATCATTTCACCCACCCTCGGTGTGCCTCTGGTTTGCCCACTATGATCCCTTGAACTTACTCATTGGCATTTGACCTTGACATGAGTTAGTCTGAGGTCAGCTCATCTCTTCCTGCCCAAGCATGGAATCAACCACTTATTCAAGGAGCACTGCTTCCCTTTAGGAGGAGATGAATGACGCCTGGCAAATAGAATCTGCTCCCTACTGTAGGGACACTGTTCCCGGGGTCTGTCTATGGATAGAGCCATCAGATGAAACAGTTTCTTTGAGATTTCTCTTGTGTCCTTCACGAAGCCCTGAGCTCCCCACAATCACCCCAGATCCGTTCCAGGATCATGAGGGATGTTCTTCCCTTTCCCCCATTCCACATTTGTGACCCCTTTTTCTCTCAAGGAGAACTCTAGTTCCTCCAAACACTAACATACAGCCAGCCTCTGTATCCAGGCTCCAGGCTTATAGCTTTAAACAACCTCAATAGAAAACACTCAGGAGAATAGTTGCATGTGTTCTGAGCATGCATGGACTTTCCCATCACCATTTCTCCCTAAAGAGCATGGCATAACAACTCTTTATATGACAATTCTTTAAAAAAAATGTATGTGTGTGTGCGCGCCTGTGTGATTTTATGTACACCACGTATGTGCAGGTGCCTATGGAAGCATATCCGGGGAATGCTTCTTCTGGGGCAGAAGTTACAGGTAATTGCGAGCCACCTGCTATGGATGCTGGGAGTTGAACCCAGGTCCTTTGTGAGAGCAGTGTGATCATTTGAATGAGAAATGTCCCCTGTAGGCTCGCTTATTTGAATGCTTGGTCCTCAATTGGTAGCATTCTTTGGAGGAGGTTATGGAACATTTAGGATTTGGATTATCTCTGAGGGATGTCACTGGGGGGTTGGATCTGAGAGTGTATAGCCTCACCCCACTTCTAGTTCTCTCTCTCGGTGTCTTAGGGTTTCTATTGCTGCAACAAAACAGCACGATCAAGAAGCAAATTGGTGAGGAAAGGGTTTATTTGACTTACACTTCCACACTGGTGTTTATCAGCAAAGGAAGTCAGGACAAGAACTCAAGCAGGGCAGGAACATGGAGGCAGGAGCTGATGCAGAGGCCATGGAGGGGTGGTGCTTACTGGATTGCTTTCCGTGGCTTGCTCAGCCTGCTCTCTTATAGAAGCCAGGACCACCAGCCCAGGGATAGAACCACCTACAACGGGCTGGGTAAGATCCCCCCCCTCCAATTACTAATTAAGAAATGGCTTAGAGCCAGATCTTATGGAGGCATTTTCTCAATTCAGGTTCCGTTCTTTCAGATAACTCTAGTTTTTGTGTCAGTTTGACATAAGACCAGCCAGGACACTTAGCTTCCTGTGTGTGGTTGAGATGTCATCTCCCTGTTCCTGCTGCCATGCCTTACCCACGATGATGGACTCTACCTCTGGAATTGTTAGCCAAGACGAAGACAAGCTTTCTCCCGTAACTCACTTTTGGTCCTGGTGTTTTATCATAGTCATAGCAAGCGATAGTAACCCAGGAGCCGTCTCTGAAGCCCTTACCAAACGTGTCTACGATAGTAGGGAGTGTAAGTCACGTGGATATGAAATGATGTGTGCAGGTTACTTATAACGACCACCATGTTGTGTGAATACAGGAGCATCTGCAGATGCTGGAACCAAATCGTCATGGATACCAAGGGATGGATGTACTGTGTAGGCAGATAGCAATTTCAGCGCCGGGAATGACTGAAACCACAGCCAACACAGGCTTGCTAAGTAAATTCTAAGAAGCCCTTGGAGTCACCTTGTGTTCTTTGCAGTCTTATCAGCATGCTTAAGCTGAAACCAACCATGAAGAAATATTAGAAAATTCAAGATGTGACTGTGTCTCATAGGACAGCTGCCCTGACTTGGATGCTCTAAGTGTGTCAATATTATATAGGGGTAAAAACCAGGGGACTGATCTAACTTGTTTGATTGAAAAAAAAAAAAAAAACCATGGGGGAACGTTTTGGGATACAGAGTAAACATGAGCATGAACTGTATGTTCTACAACAGCAATGCATTGATATTAAGCGTCTCAGCTGTGATAACGGGCCTAGGCTACATGACACAAGGACATGTTTATTTATGGAAAAGGACTGCAATTAGTGGGCCTTTCTGAGTCATCAATAATGATGGTTGTTTTCCTCATCTTCTTTTTGAAGACAGAGATGCTGAAGAAGGAAGTATCAGTTCAGGCTTATTTATAGCTCGTGGTGTGTATCTGCTGCTGACATCTGACCGTTAGCTATCTGTTTCCTAACTTACACTCAACTTAATGACTGAGGTTTTCGTTTCTAGAGCTCTACCAATCTGGTTCTTTTTTTGAAATACCACGCATTTTCATAGTCTCGTTTCACGCGTACTTCGGAAATTTAATTCTTTTTCTTTAAAGAATGCCTGAGGTAGTACTTTTTTTTTTTTCAAAAAAAAAAAAAAAAAGAAAGAAAGAAAGGCTTACTGTGTAGAAAAAGGTCTTCCAAGTTGGTATTTCAGGGTCTCAGTTTGGGGCGCTATTACTCGTCTGTTGTTTCTGTGGCTTTGCATTGCAGATGGGCTACTTTCTCCTTTCCTTGGTGATTTCCACGAGGGGCCCACCCTCTCTGGGGTTATATTTTGTTCTTGACACACTTACAGGGTCATTGTGGTGGTTTGAGGGAGAATGGCCCCCAGAAACTCTTTGGTTTGAATGCGTGGCTACAGATTGGTGAACCGTTTGGGAAGGGTAAGGAGGTGTGGCCTTGTTGGAGGAGGTGTGTCACTTGGGGGGGTGGGCTTTGAAGTTTCAAAAACCCATGCCAGGCCCAGTGTCCCTCTCTGCCTGCAACTTGCAGATCAGGATGTAAGCTCTCAGCTGCTGCCACAGTGTAGCGAAGCACCACACTCCCTGCTCTGAGGATCACAGACTAACCCTCTAGAACTGTAAGCAGCTTTCTTTTGTATGAATTGCCTTGGTTGTGGTGTCTTTACAACAATGGAATGGTAACTGAGATAGTCACGGTTGTTACTTGACACCCAAGATTAATATCACCCCCCCAAAAAAGCTTAATTTTCTTATTTGCTGTAAAGTTTTAGTAACTTTATACACTCTGATGTATTAGTTTTTTGTTTTTTGTTTTTTAGGCAGGACCTAATTGCATGTAGCCCAGGCTGGCTCATTATGCAACTGATGGTAACCTTAAAGTTTTGACCTTCCTGCGTCTACCTTCTGAGTGCTGGGGTTACAAGAACGTGCCGTCGTGTCCCAGCTTTGCAGTGCTGGGGATGAACCCGGGACTCTGTGCATGTTAGGCATGAACTCTCCAAATAAGCTACACCTTCATTTTCCCAGGACACATTTTATATTAATTTTGAGGGCTTCAAGTTGTGTGGGTCCTCCGGGGCTTGGGAATTCAAACGCTCAACAGTTTGCAACAGGGTTTTGAGTTCTCAAGGAATTATGCGCACACAAAACTAATCGGAGAGTCTCGTTTCCTTTAACTGTGACTGCCTATTTCCCACCAAGCTTTGCCCGGCCTCACCCACACTGTGGGGAGAGGTGCCCCAAAAGAGACGGGACAGGAAACACAGGAAACCATGTGGGTCAAGTACAGAACACCTGGACTGCGTGATACCGTGTCTCCTTTTTAGGTTCCGAGGCTGCATGGTGTCACCCTCTTCTTAATTCACCAGTAGGACTACGGTGAGAGTGCCACGCTCAACGGCGAGGTAGAGACCCGGATGAGAGGGTCCTGCCCATCTTTACAGCCTCTGCTACTCAGTAAGGCGACTATCATCAGGCCTCCGTGTCTTTCAAAACAAAACGAGGATTCAAATATCTGTGTGTGTGTGTGTGTGTGTGTTTTATATTTATGCAATTTCAGAATGTTGACACCAAGAAAGAATTTGAAAATGGAAAAAAAAAAAAAGATGATTTAAAGAATCTGAAAACTCCTTTCACTCAAATACAACATATTTATACTCTTGTCATACCGGGTTGCTAATAGCACAATTTGCCAACAGCCTTCAGAAATTACTAATTTTCATAACGTTTGTGAGAAAGAAAAGTACTCTCTAAAATTATAGGTAGATGCTTGCCTGTCTCCCTATTCATCTTTGTAATGGTTTTGTACATTGTTCCAGGCTGTGTCGTTTACAGATTCTATATGTGGGGTTGCAAAAATGCGAGCGGGAGACATTTTTCTTAGACGCCCATTCCTCTGAGTATGGCGATGCCTTGGATCCTGTAGGCAGGTTTTCCATCCATGGAAGTGGTAACGAACAGAATCAGAAACAGACATCACAGGACCCTCCAGTACCGCACACAGAATGCTCAAGGTCAGCGGGGCACTGCCGGATTTTAACTCCCTGCTGCTTTTCTCTTCTTCCTCTCTTCTCTGTTTCTTCCATCTCTCTTCCCAGAAGATTCGACACATAGCTAACTTCTGAGGAAGAGGTATAGCTTCATTCTAACCCGCCTCTGTGGGAAAAAGCTGTCCTGTGCTGGGACATAAGGCCTTGCCGTCAGGCTGTCACGGGCACAGGGGCAATGCATGAACATTGTCTTCATAGGGGGACTGAAGCAGGAGAGATTAGGGAGCCTCTGGGAAGAGGCTATTCTGTGAAACCTTAGTGCTTGGGTTGATCGTGCTTGGTCCAGGTCCATCTTCCTGTTACTTGCTTAGGGAGCTAAGAGAGGCTCTGATAGCAGAATGAGCCGCCTGCATCCGTTACCTCTGGGCTATTTCCACTTCACACGGGTCAGAACGAAGCTGGGAGACCACGCTCACCACCCGTTTGTCCTGGGCAGCGCATAAGAGGTGATGTCAACTCCTTTCCCAGTGCCCATTTGCAGGCAGTGTCTCTGCAATGCCAAGCTTGATGAGTCTGGTTGGATTATGTCTAAGGGACTAAAAAGAGATGTGTGCTCTTTTGATGTATTTGCAAGGGTGCTTCCCGGGAGGATGAGGTAATGAGACAATCTACCTCAACAGTGGACTGGTTCCTTGATGGATTTATACTGTGATGGTCTTATGAAGCAGTGGTGACAGTTAGGAAATGGGGCTTTGTTAGAGGGAGACACTAAGGGTACCTCACTGGGACAGTGTCTTACCCTGGTCCTTCAGGCATTTCCTTCTTTCTGTTTCTTGCCCACCCAGAAGTGAGGACCAGCCTCCGATGTGGTTCCACTAATGTGATGTTCCCACGCTGTCCATACAAACATGCAGCTGTGGCTGAGCCCTCTGAAACCATGATCCCAAATCAAGCAAGCCTCCCTCCTTACAGTGTGTGCAACGGTGCACTCGGCCGTGGCACCCTAGGTACACGGGGTGAATGCCACCTCCGCCACACTTGAGCTGTCCCCACCACCAAGTGCGAGTTCATCAGGGAACGGGCCATGGTACTTGCCTTTGCTCTGACTTCCAGCCTGAGCTGGAACCCATCCAGCTTGGGGGCCTCACAGTTCTCTCCACTGCAACGGAAGTCTTTACAGACTGAATGCTTCGGGCCTCCTAATATCATTCCTGCAGACTCCA
>JAMJFZ010003296.1:3487500-3537500 GCA_026225945.1 Cricetomys ansorgei | reverse complement strand
GAGCTGACATTCTGTTTTGGCCTCTGTGAACACCAGACATGCACGTGGTTGGTATATGTGTGTGCATGCAGACAAATGGTCAGACAAGTAAGATCAAATAAGAACAAATAAATGTTTTTTTGTTAAGTCTAAGAAGTTAATTCAAAAACCATATAAGGAGAAAATTGAGGTGGGAGGAATAATTTCCCCAATGAAGGTCAACATTAATTTACATGCATATCAGGGAAAACTGCGGGTCTCAAGAAAGAAAGAAATCCAAAAGACTAAAGAGAGAAGAAATACAACCATATAATTGAATTTAATATAACTATTACAGGATATTTAATATAATTATTAAATAGAATTAAAGGAATTGGAGGGCAGGCCATTCTCTAATCAGGGAGCGGTGAACGTTTGGCTACTGGTTGGTAATTCCATCATATACAACCATGATATGATTAAAGAAAGCACAGGTAAAGATTGCTGAGAGAAAATACCTTTAGAGTGTAGAAACGTTCTTCAATAAGACATGATGTCCAGAAGCTCTGAGGAATACGTTGACAGTTTTGACGAAGTTGAAACAAACCACAGGGCTGATGAGAAGGCTAGGCCAGTAGAGGAACTTCCTCCAAGCCTGGTGACTTGAGTTTAATTCCTTGGATCCAAATTATGAAAGGAGAGATCTAATTCTAATAGAGAACTAAAAGTTGTTCTCTAATCCCCACACATATATTATGGTGTGTTCACATTTCCCCTCCCATCCCCACAAATAAACAAATAATGTAATTTAAAAATAAACCAAACTATAACCAGCTTAACCAGGCAAGTGGAGAAATATTCATTACATATGCAACAAAATTTTTATTATCTGAATTATCTAAAATGTATAAGATATTCCTAAAAGTCATTAAGAAAAGTAAAGACATCTCTACAGACCATCTGCGTATCAGATATTTAAATTATGATTTATAACAGCAGCAAAATAATAGTTATAAAGTAGCAACAAAAATAATTTTATGGTTTGGGTCACCACATTAGAAACTGTATTAAAGGGTCACAGCGTTAGGTAGGTTGAGAACCACTGCTACAGACAAAGTAAATGATTGGGCAGTTCAGAGAACAGGAAATGCAACTTGTCAAGTTATGTATTTAAAAAAGTCATATTCTGCTACAATCAGAAAAAAATAAATTAAAACAAAATTATTTCTTTTTCATATACTCAAATGGCAACATTGTTAAGATTTATTTTTATTTATGGGTGTATGTGTGTATATGTGCGTGTGAGTGCAGTGTCTGAAGAGGCCAGAAGGGGGCGTCGGAGTCTATGGAGCTGGAGTTTCAGGTAGACGTGTGGATGTGAATGTTGGGAACAGAACTCGGATTCTCTGTAGAGCATCATGTGCATCCTTGAGCCCTCTGTCTAGTCCCCTAAATTGGTAAAAATTGTAAAGACTGTTAAAACCAGAGCAGGTGAGGACACAGGAAAATATCTCATTTACCAATGGTGAAACATCGACTAGCCCTTCGAAAAGGACAGCTTGGCAGAAGGCCATGATGCAGCCATAGCCGTTACAACATAGAGCATGAAAATCTATTAGAAAACAGTCACTAGAAGAGTTCTAGGAAAGGTGACAGACTTCTGAAAACATCAAAGACTTATATGCAAAACTGTATTCTGATCTTTTTCTCAAAAGACTTACGTGAGTGTGTGTGTGTGTGTGTGTGCCACAGAAGGACATCTGGTGCCCCACTCCACCTCTCTCTTTGCCTTATTCCCTTGAGACAGAGTCCTCCCTTGGGCCTGGAGCTGAGCTGTCAGCAGCAAACTCCAGAAATCCTCTTGTTTCTGCCACCACAGTGTCCTGATGGGCCATAACCAAACCTCATCAACTGATCATCCTCCAACAAACAAGACAGAAAAATATTTCCTTAGAACTATTTTCTGGTTTAGCATTTGTATTGGTTACTTCTCTGTTGCGATGATAAAACAACACGACCAGAAATAACTAGAAGGAAGAGTTTCTGCGGGCTTATGTTTCCAGAAGGAGTGCCCATCGTGGTAGGAGATAGGGCACCAAGCAGGAGAAGAGAGCTGAGAGATTGTATCTTCAACCATAAGCATGAAGCAGAGAGTGAAGTAGAAATGGACTAAGACTGTACACTCTTAAAATCCGTCCCGGTAATACTTCTCCAGCAAGGCCCCCCAACCTCCATAACCTCCCCCAAACAGCAGCTCCAGCTGATGACCAACTGTTCAAATTTATGATCCTATGGGAGGCCATTTCTCATTCAAACATTCTATCCTGTTGAAAATGAGCATTTTCATTTATAAGCTAGAAGCCACAGGGACTTGATCAACGTGTCCTCTATAAGATTCCAAAATTCCCAAGAAAAACCTTTTCAAAAATTCATTCTGTCTCCTGATTGATCTGTGAGTCAGAAGACCTCAAGTCTGCCCACCTAGTCCGTGCTCACAGTTGGGGAGAAGATGGTTCTTATTCTCCAACCATTAGAACCCTTAGGGGCCCAGGAGCTGCCTATCCACTTGGCCTTACACCCAGTAAGTGCTGTGTACAATTGATTGATTGATTGATTGATTGATTGAAACATACCGTGCATCCAACTTCAAGATTCTTACGGTGTGATTGTAGCTTTCAAATTGTCACTTGTCTTTTCTAAGAATAAATGTCAGACGATGTAAAATGAATAGTGTTGGATTCATTTATTTTACTTTCCACAGACCTTCTGGCTGAAAGGCAGGCTCATAAAACATGTGTATGAGCTGGAAAACCTGGGGTCCTCGCAAGGATGGAAGGGAAAGTGGAATTTAACAACATCACATATCATATTCAAAGTCCAGGTACCAAGCTGCTGTGTGTTGGGGGCTGTGGTGATTAGAATTCTTTTGTGAGTCACCATTTCTTTCTCAGATAGAATTTTGAGATAAGAAGAGAAGGGAATGGCTTCTTAGTCATCAGAAGTGACCACTTATTCCCAAACTGACTTAACTTCCCACTCAATGACCCCTTTGGCCTTTGTGGAAAGGCAATAGGAGAGAAGTATCTTTCTCCTGAGGCCCTTGGAAGTATCCTCAGAAAGGTAGGTTTACATCTTGAGAGGCTGGGATCTTATGTGCCCAACTGAGATACAACCCAGTCCAGGGACTTGGTGTCACCCTAGCCAGTGTTTCCACGGTCCCTGCTCAGCTCAAACACCAGCCCAGATAAATGGAGTCTGGCTGTGGTGGCATCTAAGGGTTTCTTATATTAATGGTGTTCTTGCTCTCCTTCTGGAAGCCCCAGAGGGAATATCTGCAGATTAAATTCCCAGTTAAAGGTGGAAGTGTGGGTTTGAATCTTGTATCAGGTATCACCCGCTTCCTGCTCAGCATCTTTAGAAAGGTCAGTTCCGGGGAAGATTGGAGCACTGGATCTTCTTTCTCCCTGGTGCTGTGTAGAGACTTCTGACCTTTCCACGGTCCTCATTCCTCCCCATCTCAAGGTCCCCCTTCTGACTCTTTTTTTTTAAGCACTATTTTTATTGAAGTATAATTGCTTTTGTTGAGTTCACATATGCACATATATAGTCTAAGTTAAAAACAAATACTTATTTTTTTAAAAAATGGCATACATAGATATTCCTTAAAACTAACAGGTCAAAACAACAAAGAGAGTCAGCTTTAGAAACTACCACATCCAAGAGTCTTAAAGGATGTGACAGTCAGTCAGTCACAAGGTTTGCTGGGAGGGTCCCGCAGGAAACAAAGGCATGAGGAAGGAATTCCAAACACAGAGTGGAGTTTTGTCAGCAGTGGTGTGCCTCATTGGCTCGGTAACTATAAAAGTGGGCCCTGCTAATTTAATACTGTAGAAGGAGCAGGAAAAAGACACGGGACTCTAAACTGTCTTTTCAGTGTTGTAGAATGACTAAACTCACTCTAATACAGGAAATCTGTTTCAAAGACAGAACGTGATGCGTGACGTCTGCTAAGACCTCAACTAAACTGGGCCCTCAGGAAGCCTTCGGTTTGGATGCTGGGAATGAAAATGGCCAGAGTGAGGTCGGGAGGAGCTCAGTGAGATGGTCCTCCTTGGTAACTAGGGGTAACCAAGCAATGAGCTCATTAAACACGCTTGTTTCAGGGCTTGCTTGAAAAGCTAGAAATGAACCAGAGGAGATGGCTCGGCTTCTTTAACCTGTCACATTCCAGGGAGATGCCTGTCAGAAAGGATGCCTGGAAGGAAGAAACTTGAGGTGTCCGGGAAGAAGAGGGGAGGTGCTGGTGGCTCACATCCAGAGGATGTGTTAGTCCTCTGGAGATGGGAGATGCTGCTGCAGAAGGTAGCCATTTGGAGCCCTCCATTTCTCAGCCAGTGTCAGGCAGAGAGCTCAGATAGGCTTGGGTGGCCCCAGGCATTTGAACTATCCAATTTAATTTTATGCATTTGAGATATCAAGAAGGGTCATCCAGAAAGTTGCTCTTATTTGTTGTTTGTGTTTGAACACCTCACTGACCACAGGAAATGAACAGGACTTTCTTTATCTGCTGGCTTATTTGGATTTTTTTTTTTCTTCTATGTGTGCGTATATGTCTCCCCCCACTCTCCTCCCTGATTTCTTCGCCCTCTCCAGGATTGAGTCCCCTTTCTAGCTCCATCGGGGAACCTCAGGAAGCCGCGCCGGTCAAGCCACTCGAAGTGGGCTACTGAACTTCTGTGCTCTCTGTCTTTTCTTTCTCATTGACATTCCAGCCTTCAAAAACAAGGTCTTGGCTCTCTTCTCATTTCGGGATTTCATTTTGGGTGCGTGCGTTTCGGGGGTGGGGGAGGGGGCTAGAACACCTGTCCGCTGATCGCCTGCCACTCCGCATCTGGGCCCGGGCTGACAGGCTTGTCTGCTTTGACTAATGACGTGATTGATGGACAAAATAAGGAAGAACATACAAAAAAGCATTTCTGTCTGGGCTGGTGTGTCAGCAAGCCTTCATCAAGTGGCTGCTGAAGGTATATTTTGCCGCACGCCTCATTACACAGTAATGGCATTCCCAGGCAAAGCTGTTTCTTTTCATGACACAAGACAGCAGGCAGCTTTATGGGCGCTGGGCCCACCGAGCCCGGAGGAAGGAGAGGCGTTCTAAAGAGTGGTCATTTCTAAAAGTGCCTCAAGTTGCTTTTCTGTTGTCATGAATTTAATATGAATCAACACAATATGAAACGGGCATGAGGGATTTTAGTGACTAGTGATTTTTTAAGACTGCTGTCTAAACAGCCATCAAGGAAGAAAGGGGAAGGGCAAGAGAATTCACGACATTTTCTTCATCCCAAACCTGTTGCAAAAAAAAAAAAAAGAGAAAGAAAGGAAAAGGAGTCATCTGTCAATTTTATTGCATTAAAAAAGTACACAGAAGCACACAGTCCAAACAAATGTCTTCTTTCGGGCTAAACATGTGGGAAACGCCACATCGCTAATGCCAGAATCATCCCAGTCAGCAAACCGAGTATTCATAATCCCGTTCCGACGGCCTGCTGCGGGTGGGGTGACATGCATGAGAATTACAAATGCGGCCTCTTTGTGAATCTAACGATGATCTGACTGTGGGTTCTGGCTGGCACACGACGGGTGCAGGGAAGGGCTTCACATAGCTGACAAGGTACCCAGGGGTTACAGTCCGGGGCTGGGGATGAAAGGGGCTCATGATTAAGTCAGAAGCGGGGCAAGCGCTTAGCCTAGTCTCCCCGCTTTCTTCATTAGGGGTACACTTGAAATAGCCCTTGGAATTTGGTTACAGGCCCCTGCTTCAGTTTTTGCAAAAGATCTTATATTCCCCTTCCTTCCTTCCTTCTTTCCTTCCTCCCTCCCTCCCTCCTCCCTCCCTTCCTCCTCCCTCCCTCCTTCCTTCCCTCCTTCCCTCTCTCCCTCCTCCTCCTTTCTGTTTCTTGTGGTAAGTTTTCCTCACCAAGGCATTTTATTACATGTGTTTTACTCTTTTTTTCCCCCCTCATACATTGGACTGTCTCCAAAGAGAAATGCTTCAAATGAAGTTTCATTTGAAACAGGCTTTTTATTCCTTCCTGCTAACAGTGATGGGTCTTCAGCGGTAGATTGTCAGGAATAATATTTGATTTTAATGAGTTGTGATTAGGAATAAAAAGACTCTCTTCCCATTATAAATACTCAATAATAAATTAGAGGATGTATACGGGGGTCTTTATCCTTAGTTAAAAAAAAAACACGCAAATGCAAAATCTTGTTATGATAAATCTGAGGAAAACCTTTTCATGTGTATTTAATTGACTGTTTGGGGAGGTAAAATGATTGACGCTTGCATCAAATTTGACATCATGGTGCCCGGGTTCATGCAAGCTGGGGACGGAGAAGACAGTAACTTTCTCAACATGGTCATTAGTCCCTAGGTCCCCAGGGCTGTGGACATCCACGTAGAGCAGCTTAGAAAGATTCTAAACAGGTCAGAACCGAGCAGCCCATGCCTTATTCATACAGAAGTTTAAAAGGGGGATAAGGAGGGTGGGATGTTCTGCATTTCTCTCCTCCCCCTCCTTCACCGAACAAGAGCAGACATATTGACAGCCTTTGCCATTGGCCCACCCACACCTGTTTTGTTTGTTACTATTTCTTAAATTTTGACAATAAGGTAAGTGGCTTCGGATTGAAAGAAGCAGGCACTGTCACCTCCCTGGGAACTAAAGCACAGTGGCTTTGCCCTCCGAGGCAGGACAGTGCTGTGTGAGCTGCCAGACTGTACACCTGCTGAGGTGATGATGTAACTGAGCCGCCTGGAATCCGGAAGTAGGTGGTTCTTGTCAGGACACACACCAGTTTATGGCTGCAGGGTCTCCAGACCTTGGTTCACCTTGGAGGGGATGCACGGTGCCAGAGCCGTGCTGTGACCCCTCACATCCTACCTGTCACGCCCAAGAGTCCCTGAGAGCTGCCACCCTGTGCTGGCTGCTTAGCCTGGCTGCCTATTGGCAGTTTCCTTCTGATTGACAGCTTCAAACCTAAGCTGCAAGGTACAGTCATGCCTTAATCAGTGATGGAGCTGCTTTCTGAGGGATTCATTTCCAGGCAGGTTTGCACCTGTGCAAACCTTGCAGAGTGTCCTTCCAAACTCCCAGATGGAGCAGGGTCAGTAGCTGGGATGTAGTAGCTAACGTAAACGCGGGCCAGATTGCTGTAGAGTCTTTCTCTACCTATGTCTTATATAAAACATAAAAGTAACGGTTAATACATAATCTCATCACATACGACCGTTCTAGGCATCATACACTGTCCATAATTGCACGTGCGTGCTTTGTCACCACAGGCACGTGACTAAGGGCACAAGGATGGTTGGAGCATCACTGGGTGACAGGGACTTTTCAGCCCCGTCCCCATTGTCTACAAGACTCTTCCATTGGAGGCCAAAACACATGCAGCAAGGGGCTTTAACTCGATGTATATATTCCCTAGCCCGGCTTGGGCCCAAAGGCTTAGTCTGTGGAAAAGAACCTAAGCATCCACTGTCCATTGCCCCTCAGGTAGGGGCAGGACCCACTCGTAAGAGTGTATAGGTCACTACTGGTTGTTTTTTTTTTTTTTTAAGTGAACTTGTTGTCAAAGGGAAAGGGAGATGGGATGGGCCTGGTGGAGTTAAGGGGTGGGGGGAGTTGGAGATGGAATATAATCAAAATACATATCAAATTCTTAAAGAATTAACCAAAATATTTTTTGTTTTGTTCTGTTTTGTTTTTTGAGACAGGGTTTCTCTGTTGTGACTCTGGCCGTCCTGGAACTCACACTGTAGACCAGGCTGGCCTCGAACTCACGGAGGTCTGCCTGCCTCAGCTTCCAAAGTGCTGGGATTAAAGGCGTGCACCTCCACCGCCTGGTTCAGAATACTTTTTTAAAAGAGAGAATCTCAGAGGATCCCAGGAATCTTGATTCTTGTCAGGACTGTGCAGACAAGCAGGCACTCTGTCAAACTCCAGGAGCGGGTAACAGTACAGCACAGACTCCCTGTGTGGTGTCCTGTATCCCTGGGCTGCAGTCTCTCCACTACTGCAGAAGGTCATCAGTTCCAGGAGCCATGGCTGTAGGGCCTACCGAGGAACCCAGTCATTTAGCAGCAGGAATACCGTTTCTCTGCAAAATGCTGGATGCCAAGGGGCGAAGGAGCTTCCAGGTGGGTGCAGATGAACACAGGAGTGGACAGAGAAAAGACCTTCACCTCTGGGGATTGACTTTAATCCCACAGGAAGTAGCCGCCCGCTCGTGGCATCCCACACCCAGCCAGGTCTGTATGCCCTTCTTGATCAGTGTTCAGTCACAAAACTCTAAACACTTGTGTGGCTTTCTCCTGTCGTACCCCCAAGAAAGACTCTGGTGTGTAGTCACACGAGAAGCCTGTCTGCTTCCCGTGGGAGCTCTGCTTCCTGTCAGCGAGTTTAACTTGTTTGCCATGCCCGTTCTGCTTTTCTTTATCGGAAGCAGTGGCAGTACTCAATCCTGCAAGGACCCTCTTCAAGGCCATTTTGGTTCGTTTTAGTAGATGATTTTTATTTTTTTCAGAGGAAAGTTTCAAAATGCAATCCGGCCGCCCTCGAAGTCCTTATTTAACCCAGGCTATCTCTGAACTGGATATCCTCCTGCTTTGGTCTCCAGTGTTAGGATTACAGACATATGCCAGCACCCTTGGCAATCTGTTGTTGAGATTAATAGTAGGATTATTTGTTTAATGCATGGTATTCGTTTGGCGGATGTTGCAAGTGGGTTGCAGCTGATAAATGGGATTCCCTTGCGGCTTGGTTACTTTTCTATTTTCTTTGATAAAACACTGTAGCCAAGGCAGCTTATGGAAGAAAGCGTTTAGTTGGGTTTGGGTTTTTTTTTTTTTAAGCGCACAATGGCCAAGCAAAGGCAGGAGCAGCAGAGAGGCTGTGTCTTGATCAGAGGGCAGGAGGCGGAGAAAGCACACTAGGAATGACAGGAAGCCTCAAAGTCCATCCCAGTGACACATCTCCTCTAAGGCCACACCCCTCGGTCCTTCTGAAACGGACCAGTTATTCAACTATATGAGCCTATTGGGGCCATTCTCATTCAAACCACTACATCTTGCATTCCAGAGAGAGGCATCCACAAGGCCAGCTGGCTTTCAGGAGACTCTTTTTCTGCTCCCAGCAACGGCAGGGTGCTGGATTGGCTAGATGCAAGTCCTTAGTTCAGAGAGCTGTTCCCAAATGTTGCCATCAGCCTGTCTGCTTGGTAGGGTGGCTGCAGAGGGAGGAACGGTCTCCAGTGGAAGCCACTAGTTGGAGGATTGCTAGGTAGGGGTCGAGGTGTGCTCGGGTCTACAAAATCTGGGCTGGACGATGAGAGGACACAAGTGGACACTTCCCAGACCCAAAGGCAATTTCTCAAATTTGCTCTCCGCAACCCTCATAGCTGCATGATATCCAGTGGCTCCATTTCACACAGACTCGTGGGTACCCGCTCACAGCTTCCTCCATCTCCAGTCCTCGGTCTGCACACGGGGGGCAGCTCCCAGGGTGGAAGATTCCCCATCACACGAAACGAATGCCTAACTCCTCACTTTGAATCGCTGCTTCCGCTTCGTTGTCCCCTCCCCCTCCCTCTGATAGACAAGCTTGAGAAGTAGCTTTGTGTCACTTCTCAGATGACAACTGCTACGCAATTATCCTGTAGATGGAATTGCGAGCTGTCCACAGAAGAGGCCAGTGTGTGTCCCCCCGTTGGTGTCTGGATATCACAAACCTTAAAGTCTGCCCGGATCAGATGTGTGCTATGTCAGACAACCGGTGGGCAGGGCTGAGCACCAGGAACCCCCTTCCTGCCGCAGCTGCACACATCTGCTCTCCACCTTGGGATCCCCATCCTCATGGCTGCAGTCTTTGAACTGTGATGAGGTGTGTGAAACACCCCATCGACACATCCTATCAGAGATCTTTTGAAATGAAAATCTCTTAGATCAGTTTCAACTTGTTCCAAATGTCACAAGCACCCTCCAGGCTGAAAACCAATCTTCCCTCCACCTTTGATTTGTTTGAAATGCGTTATGGGTCCATGGACAGAAACGCTGGCACTCGTGAAGCTGTGGATTTAGGGTCGGGTTGGTTCTTCTGGGCGCTGTGCTGACTGGACAATACTTCCCACGTGCTAGTCGGCGTCCCCTGAGCTTCTTCACTCTGAGGCCCAGGGTCCTGTGCCTGGCGTCCCACCTGTCTCTCCAAACCCCCCCCCCCCCCCCCCCCCCGTTGTCTAGAAGCCAACCCAAGATATCCGCTTCTGCAGACCTTACACTGCATTGGAATCTGGAGTTGAGAGAAAGAGGGACACACCTAATACTTTCTCTTCTTCTTCCATTTCACACAGACCCCCTCCCTCCTTTCCAGTTCACGCTTACTTGTGCGTGCGTGTGCGTGTGTGCGCGTGTGTGTGGATGTAGACATACCTCTTGACCCTAGCAATGGTGGTATCAGCTTCATTGCTGGAGGCTTTGGTTAATCGCCTGGTATTGCTCCAAAGGCACCTGAAATAAAACCAAAGCAAACCAGTGCGCAAATCATGTCCTATATATGACAAAAACAAGCACCATAAAAAGGGAGAAAAGAATTCAGAATACAGTAACTACTAACTTTTATCTATAAATAAGAGCCGGGCTATTTTCTGATTCTATTTGGGAATGAAGAGCTATTGTAAAACGAGGGAAGGGAACTTAAAATAATAGAAATTTAAGGGAAAGTGTGTGCCATTAAAAGTTCTTGATGTCGAAGAGCCAAACTCGTATCCCACTACCGAGATTTAATATGTACTTCACACAAAAGTAAATCATGTAATATTTTCATGGCAGGCATAGAATTTTATGGCTTTTATGACTATCATGGAATTGGGATTCATATTTTATAGACAGCTCTAATAACATCAAGAAACTGCTCTGGGAAAAATGGGGGCTTAGAGAAAGACGGATGATCACTCGGCAGAAGCTAAAATCAAGCGTAATTAAAGCCCAGAGGTAAAGATGTATCTGTAGTCCACGGACTCTAGGCCCACCAAGGCATACAACAGGGCTCCAGGAATGGTCCACCTGAACTAAGTAAGACTCTTAGCACCGTGGATGGATTACTAGCTCATACAAATGTCCATCACCAGAGTGAGGGGGCAGCCAGACCACCCCATCCCACCTGGGAATATCTTGGGAATGGGGTTCTTGGGTTTGATTTCCTGTCTGTCTCCACATCTCCTCAGGGAACAGTGTCTGGTTTTGCAGGGCACAGACACAGCTATAGAGGAAGACTCGTGGGACTTTTCACCCTTTATCGAAGCAACCTACAGACTCTGCAGATAAATAGGCCACCTGAGGAGTTATGAGGGAGCCAGAAATTACCTTGCAGCACCCGTCAGTTACCACGTACCTTGCCGAGTCTTGCAAAGATTTCTACCCATGAGGGCTGGAGGGCACATCTCTGTTTTCCTCTTCTGGGTCCACGGTGCCCTGGTACCATACTAGATTCGTAAGTACAGCCAGGGCCATCCATCCTCGGTGAGCTAAAGCTGGGATGTTATTCTTAATCCATCCCCCTCCCTGTTCTACAGATTGAAGTATAACACTCATTCTTGGGACAGGTTGGCGTATAGTCTGCCCACCGCATGGCCCCTGTATCCATTTCATCCATCTCGCTGCTCTTCCACAATCACAGGGTGACCACAGACTCCAGTCTCCATAAGCTCAGCCCATCCCCACTGACGAGGTGCAAAGCGATGGGGCTCTCCGATGATACTTGTGCTATGACCACCCCACACCTGTCTGCATCAGAGCTCATCCCCTGACCCTTCTCGGAAGGCATTCCCAACCCTCTGGATGCCTAGGAGTTTTTTAGGTGTGTCTTGTACTGACCTTGACCCAGCTCTGTTCCTATGTGACCTTAGGCCGTTCCTCCCGAGCTTTGCAAGTTACCTCTTAGAGGAAGATGGGTATCCAGTTCTCCTTCTCTGGGAAATCGTGAGCACCAAAGTTCAGCAAAAGACCGTGCTTCGTGTAAATTTTAAAATACCTCGCGAATGAGGAAACCAAACATAATGCCTGGGGTAGCAGCCCCAGCTCCCCGGTCATGTGACCCACTCAGGCAGGCAGTGGGCCCGGAAGCAGGGCCTCACCTGGCATTTCAGCCTCCCACACTGCGTGAAATGCGACGCCCGTGAGCACCGCTCCGCATCACTGAGTGGCATTTTGCGGCAGTATTTCTGCTCTGTTCCCAGAAATGTCCGAGCCCTGCCTCTAGCCGCCCAAGGTAGAGCGATGCTCGGAGGAAGAATCGCCTCTGAGGGGGCTGACAGCAATGGTCCTTCTTCCCCAAGCTAGATCTCGGCCCGACTTCCCTTGATGGGACTCTGGGGAGGCTTGACTTCCCCACAACCCTGGTGTGAGGCTGGAGCTTAGGAAAGAGCAGAGGGGCTGCGGTCTCCCCCACCCTCCTCACCCCTACCCTGCTCCTAAGGAAGATCCCTCTGGAGGCCACCACCCTGAGCCTTGCTTTATCTAGCTAGATCTTGCCTCTTTTGTGTTGGGGATCTAACCCCGGGCTTGTCCACTTCCGGCAAGTGCTCTACCCCTGAGCCATCTCCCCAGACCTTGGCTCCTTTTATATGGCAGACCTGGTTTCAAACGCTGTCTAAAGACTGCCGGCTCTTGGTAATCCTTCCCAAACTTCTCTTTCCAGCCTTAAGGTGATTTCCATTCTTGTCAAACGGCTTTGATAAAATATTCAGCCACAGCCTCCTTTCCATTTGACTCTTAACTTGATAAGACATAATTTGCAATTGATTATTGCTCAGACATTCCTGGCACTGCCTGGTGACCTGGTCATACGTCGCTCTCTGCCAATTCAGGATGGGGGTGGGGGCGTCTTTGACCTTTGACCTTTCTAGGGGGCAACTCTGAGGTCAATTTGGGTTGTTAGGAATCATAGCACCCTAGTCTGTAGCTGACAGTTCTGAACTGAGGATTTTTTTTTTTATTTTTATATATTCCTACTGTTGGTAAGACACAGGTATTTTTCAGAGTTGGAAAAATGTCTTGAATGAATGAGCTTCGTATATATATGTTTTTAATGTGATTTTCCTGTATTTATTTGGGTGATCACAATTTATGCCAAGTGAAAAGGTTACGCGTCCTGGAAACTGAATTACCCCATTTATTTGTAGACATGATACAGTGCAGAACAGCAGAGGGCTCATCCTCTTTGCTCTGCCCCTGACCTCACCCCTGAGCCTCGTCGAGGTGGGCATCTCAGTGCCAGTCACCTCCTCTGGGCCAGAATGACCATCACCTTCGCAGGCGAGTTCTGAAGCCAGGTGAGTCTTTGGGGGCTGGCACAGGTGTTCATTTATCACTAGCAATACATATCCGGTCAGTTTTGATATCTGAGACAGGATATCTCTGAGCACCCAGGCTGGCCTCCAGCTCATGACTGTTCCAAGTTCTAGACTGCAGACTTGCACAACCACCGAGTTTCGTAAGCACGGATGGAGCAGCATCCCTAATCCGTCTCCTGCTCTTTCTCCCAGGCCTGTCTATTTCTCTCTGGGGTCAGACAGAGGCAGCACCCTCGCCGTCACTCCGTCACCACAGAATGATGTCTGAAGACTTATTTTCCGTGGAGTTATTTCCTTGCAGCCACTTAACACCCCTGACAGGCCAGTTGTATGTTAGGAAGTCCGCACAGAGATGGCGAGGCTTGCTGGTGGTAGAGACTGCTGACTGAGGCATGGCCTGCACCCGTCACTCTCCCTGCCTTTGAATGGCCGTCTTCCTAGGGATGCTGGTTGACGCAGATGGCCTTCGGCTCCAAGGACAGGCTCTGCCGGAGGACGACGTAGGAGAGCTTGCTAAGGAGCACTGCGTGTGGGACTTCTTCAAGCCCTTAAGTCATCCTCCCTCCCGCGTTTGAGACCACGATTCAGGGCAGTGCCGAGCCTCCGGGTGCACTGACCGTTCCCAGGCCAGGCCCTTCTGGCTTAGCCTCACCATCACCCCCATGGTCCCCGGGAGTAATTGGATATTGGCAACCGATTATGGAATTTTTCACGTCAGCTTCATTGGTGCCTCTTAGACAACTGACCCAGCGTCTCTTATAGAGGAAAGGGGAAATTATAAATAAGAATTTGCATTAGTGTCCAGAGAGATGTGGAAAGCCCTGGATTTGGTTGGATAAGGAAAAGGAGAAAGGAGACAGTACTTGGCCCTTGCTTCCAGGGGCACCAGCCTCCACGACGCCTGCGTGCACATTGACTCCCTGTATCCTTCTTTTGCTCCCTTTATCTGTCCTTTTTCTGTTCCTATTAAAATGATGGTGACGCTGCTTCTGGGGACTGGAGGAGGCAGCGGCCTCCTGCAGTGGCCACAGAAACACTGGGTCTCTCCGCTCAGTCTGTGGCTCTGAAGGGGATCTCACTGGCTGCAGGGAGAGGGAAGGGGTGGGAGCCGATGCAGCCATACTGACTGTGCTGTCCCTATGTGTGGGCTCTACATGTGTTAGTTACTTTCCTCTTGACTGGGATAAAGTACCTGACGGGAGCAACTGGCAGGACGAGAGAATGTGTAGGAGAAAATTGGACAAGGCCTGAAACCCACGTGGACATACACAGAGACGGATCTGCCCGGGCATGCCCGGAGACAGACCTACCCGGACATGCCCAGGGAGCAGCAGTCTGGCGGCCAATGGGATATTGGGCCTGGTGAAGGATATAAGAGGCTGAGGGTGTAATAAACTGAATCTGCCTTTTGCCACTCACCTGACTCCCGGAGTCTGTGTCCTGATTCCACGCCAACTCTACCCCCGCCTGAAGGGTCCTGCGGATGGGTACAAGCAACGGGGATGATTTTGGCTTAGGGGTTAAGGGGGAAAGTCCATCATGCTGGGTATTGTGGCTGCTGGAGAGACTCTCTGACAGTGGGAGCTCACAGCCTGGCTTGTTCACAGTTTGAAGGACCAGGAAACTGTGAATTGGACCAATGGTCGGGCCTGGTTCCAACTCCCAAGGCCTAAACCTTGTGGCCCACATCAGCCAGCTAGGGCTAGGTCCTTTGACTAATAAATAGGTTCACAACTTCCCCACATAGCATCACGGGCTAGGGGCCAAGTGTTGAAGACAGGAGCCTTTTGCCTTCAGACCATAACACTGCGTGCCTATGGCTTATGGTTTCTCTTTTGTGGGGTGTTCTATGTTCAGGGCAGGCTATCAACCTAGCAAGAAAAGCCGAGAGCTATTGGAAAGACCTTCCTACCTGTTCCTCTCAGTGACACAATCCCAAGACCTGTTCTTCAGGTCACCGAGAGGGTGCCCCAAGAATGAGCTTGACTCCAGCTGCTCACTGTGGTAACCTGCTCCTCCTTAACCGACCACTTCCAGATTTGTACCCTTCCCTAATTCAGTTCTCAACCTTGTCTGCCCTGCTACAAGTCTACTACTTGTTCCCATGTGTATCTGAGGGCTTATTCCAGAGAAACCTGTAATAAGGCAGCCACAAATGTCAGGTGCATGATATCCAAACGGGGTGGAAGCGGATAGATTGTAACGGAACTCCATCTTCCTGAGTTTTCGCCCCTGTGTTGACAGGACAACTTCTGCTCTGAAAGGGAGGGGTTCTGTCAGGCACTCTCCTGCCGTCAGGCCCATGAGCTCTGCTCTCCTGGAGCCCTCTGCACATGCCCATATGTGCTGGGTGGTGGGCAATCTGATTGATCTGGTATGTCTGGGCCGAGGAGGGGAGTGGAGCGCTTCTCCCTGGGAGGGATTTTCAGCTCATTTCACAGATGAAATCAATCAGATCTAAACTGCATTCACAGTGGCCATGAGAAGGAAACCTTAACAGCGGGGGTCAAATGGGAGACTTCCTTGTTCCCTGCCCGTCTGGCTCTACCTTGGCAGTGGAGGCCACTGGTCCTTGGGCTGTGAGGAAGCCGTCCACTTGCCAAGGCAGTCGGCGCAACACTGGCTCACTGAGGAAATGGGACCAGGAAGAGGGCTCCACCAGCAAAGGTAGAAGAGGCCGACCCTGAGTCATGCTGATACACATTTTCTTTGTCCTCTGGATGCTGCTGGCTAAACACGAGGACACACAAATACAAACCAACCATGTGGAGGAATACTAAGAATCCATTCCAGGAATTGCAGAGCTGAACGGTCTTTTCTGGAAACAGCTTTGATGTGGAGGTTAAAGCCTTCGGCGTTTGAGTGGAGTCTCAGTTTGCTTTCCATTGCTCTAATAAACACCAGGGTCAAAAGCGATTTGGGGAGGAAAGTGTTTATTTGGGGTACATCCCAGGCCTTGGCCCGTCACTGAGGGAGGCCAGAGCAGGAACCTGAAGCAGGATCTGAAGCAGAGGCCATGAAGGAGCACAGCTTACTGGCTCATACAACCTAGGACCACTTTAGAAGGGGTGGCACCACCCATAGTGGCTAGGCTGGGCCCTTTTCCCAGAGGACTCTAGCCTGTGTCAAGCTGACAAAAATGTATTCAGCACAGGGAGGGTTTCTCTGTCTTCCAGCCAACCTCAGGGAGGAGAAGCTGGGACATTAATCCTTCTCCAGGATGCTAGGGCTCAGCTTGGAATGCTGGGAATGGCATAAAGAGTCCCGTCCCCGTCCCTGTCCGGTCCTGTCTCGTCCCGTATCCCCTTCCTCCCCGGCCATGTTGACAATCGCCTCTGCAGATCCCTGGCTCCTCTCTCAGTGTTATCCATCCTGGGCTCACACGTCTGGACAGAGTCCCTTTCCCTGCAGCTCTGTACCTCCGGGGCTCAGATGTGAGAAATGGGTATCTAAGATCTCTGCTAACTAGAAGGTGATCCTCTTCTTAGATTCGCTGACTTTTTAAAGCTCTGGTCTAGCAGGGGGTGGAAACCATTGCTCCCTTACAAATGGCTGCTCTCTGCAGTTTCTTTGCAGTCCCAGTAGACGAAGTGGAAAGACTCCTTCTACGAGGCAACAGGAGTGCTCCGCAAGTTAAACTGGGAAGGGCCAGAGATGGAGGCTGACATCTTCAAGGTACAATTGGACCAGCTTAAGTGGTGGTCACGTGACCTAAGTCCAGGCAATGAAACTGTGCCTTTCCAGTTGCTGGGAAGTTTGGGTGAAAGCCTGGAGCTTCCGGCGAGGAGCTTGGCACCGTGAGGGAAAGGCCCACCTGAGAACAGAACCACCCCACCTCTACTTGGGAGAGCATGATATGGACCACATTGCTCAGAGGCGGGTTCCAGCAGGGCCTGAGGCCAGAGCTAAGCATGGACCATGGTGCTTGCTTGCTTGCTAGCTTCCTCCCTCCCTCCCTCTCTCCCACCCTTCCTTCCTACCTTTTTTCTTTTCTCTAAACTTTATTATTTAAAAAAAAATAACTAAATACAATTCTATTCATTCAGAACAGGCCTGAGGGATGGAAGATGTGAGGCTTCCCATTATGTCCTGCGAGCGCTTTCAGTACATCTTACGTCCTTACCCACCACCAGGCCAAAGGATCCAGGGCCACATTAGAACCAGAGAAGCAGCCAGCTCCAGAGCCTCTTTCGCAGCCCCGCCCATCACCTGTCTTCGGCCCTACCTCGTTCTCTCGTGTTCAGCCTTTCTTGTTCTCTTTGCTTCACGTCACACGGCACCTACATATAGGTATGTTCGTATACGTTATTGGCTAAATTCCGCGTTCGAGAGAGAACATGTGAATTTGTCTTTCTGAGATTATAGGACCTGGCTTAGTATTTATACATTCTGAGTCCATCAGTTTTTCTGTAAAATTTTTAAGTTAAACGGATAATATGTACATACATAATACGTTTTCGTATTTCCATCTGTTGAGGGGAAACTGGGTTGATTCCGTGACCCGTGCTGTATGACCTTATAAAATCTCTTTCTTGTTATAAATCAATATACTGGTTACGTTTCTCACTGCCGTGAAAAGATTCCTTACAAAATCAACCTAAGGGAGTAAGCGCTGACCACGGATCGTGGATCGTGGATTTAGAGGTTAAATCCGCCATGGAGGTAAGGGACATTGTGGCCCAGCCATGGTGATAGCTGTGGTCTGGGATAACTCACATGGGAGCAGAGAAGGAGTTTGGAGCCAGGGCAGGTCCCCGGGTCCCTCTCCTAGCCAGCACCACCTGGGAATCAAGTATTTAAAACAGTAGGCTGTGGGAACACGCCAGATTTGAACCATGACAGCTGGCTAGCTTTGAAATACTCGCGCGTCTGTAACTGGTTTGGGAACAGATACTAAAAGCTCAAAGGTAGCCCACCATATTGCAGTTGTAACTTCAGGAAAATTCTTTGCCTTCCGCTCAGTTCTTCAAACGAACACTCCTTCAAGTCCTTCTAATCTCTGTTCTAGAAGCTAAGGAAACAAATCAGATCTCGGAGTTTAAGGAATTAGAGGGAAGAGCGGAGACCACGCCCTAGGGGTCACCTCCCAGCTGAGGTTCCGAATATACTGTAAAAGGAGTGCATGCAAAAGTACACATTAATTAATACACGCTAATTAGATGTTGGAAGCAGTATGGTGCGGGAACACAGGAAAGCGAGCGATTAAATCTGACTGAAGAGACCTGGGAAGAGTTCAGAAGAGGAGGGGGTATTGAATGCTGGCTCCGCGGAATGAGCAGGGCTTTCGAATGAGGAAATCAGCGAATTAACATGGCTCCGCACATGTTTACGTTATTCATTACATGACTGAGTCCCATGTACAGCACTGGTATTAAAAGAACTCGGGGTACACACAGGCACCATTTCTTCTCCAGGCTTCCAATCCAGCTGAGGAGATAATGTCTGCTGATAACTTAAATGGCAGGTGTCACCGAAGGGAGACCGGCTTACATTCAGGTGCTATGGATTGAATGAGAATATCCCACACAGCTCTGGTATTTGAATACTTGGTCCATAGTTGGTGGGTCTGCTTAGGGGAGGCTAAGGAGGTGTGGCTTTGCTTAGGAGGAGTGTATCCTCCTGGGGGTGGGATTTGAGGTTCCAAAGCCTAGGGCTGGTCCCAGTTCACTCTCTCTACTTCCTGCTTCCAGTTCAAGATGTGAACACTCAGCTTCCCGATCTAGCTGCCATGCCTCCGTTCAGCCAGCGTGGACTCGAAGCTTCTGGAGCTACAAGCCCAAATAAACTCTTCTTTCTAAAAGGTGCCTTGATCGTGGGGTTTTATCAAAGCAACCCCACTAATACAGGTACTGAAGGCTATGCGGAGAGAGATTCAAGAGGAAAGTCAGAGAAGAAGGTCCCTCTAAGGATAAGGAACAGGCTTGGCAAATCTTTAGAACTGGAGAAAGGAAGGACACGGGTGAATAACGGACAGGCTTGGACAATGTTTAGAAGTGGAGAAACAGAGGTCATGGCTGAATCTCTTCAACCAGGAGCTAGTCCAGAGAAGCGGGAAGCCCTGGGTTAAGTCTTGGAGATGCTTTGATGTGGGTTACAGATGTGTAATGCTGTAGGATGGGAAGCCTCTCGAGGTGGCGACCGCGTGGTATTGGTTCTGCCTTGGTAAGATGAATCTGATCAGAGGAGGAGTTCCAGGACTAGGGAGCCGCCACAATGCCAGTCTTGCTCTTGACTGGTGGCAGCCAGCTCCATCAGACAGTGAATGGGGAATGTGCCTTCCAGGGTTTCTAGCCCCGAATCCTATAAAAGAAGCAAGAGTTATTTACTTTATATTTGACATCATTCTGAAGAAAGGACAGTGTCTGGTCTAACTTGGTCTTGTGTCTACCTGGAATACGATAGGTATCAGGGTGGGTTGTTGCCATCACTTCCCTGAGCAAAGACCAGCAACTGGAGGTGGTAACAGTTGATTACCGGAAAAAAGGCAACCCCTTCTCTGAATTAGCACACATTCTGTACTCTGCCAAGAGGGAGATTTTTGTGTATCTGAATCCCCTCTGGCTTGAGTGTTTCATAGCCCTGGGCATGGCCTGGAAGGACCAATTGGGTCTTGAAGAAGGCTGTTATAAGATGGGTTGAAGCCAGACCGAGAGGTGTGGGAGAGGCCACAATAGTGACCAAGGGGATGCAGTACGGTAGCCTGGCCCTCTCTCTCACACAACACCCAGGTTATGCCAAAGCCCATGCCACAGCTGAAGCCAGGCTCCTGAATTCCACAGCAGACCCCCCTCCAGTGCCTTGTTCAAAGCCCGAGTGCACTACTAATTCTGCCTTCTGCTCACAAACACCGAGAACACCGCTGACAGTTCGAGGATGGACTGATAGACATTTGTCCTGCTCTGTTCAGAATTTTATAATACGACCCGAATGTTACGGATTCGATTCGCAATGTGCGCCCTGGTGGGGGTGGGGCAGGGAATTGAGATTTAACAGTCCGGCGTCCACCTTGTCATCCCCCACGAGACAAGTGGCCTCGGAGAAATAACACTGTTTAAAAAGTGGGAACACGGGTCTCCGGGCTCAAAATCTTAGCACACAGCAGCTGGAATCACCCCTCCCCGTGAGGTAGCAGCAATTAGACCCGCACCCCCAGCTCTGACCGGGCAGCTGGGCTGACAGACACGTCAGATTAATACATCACCGGGTATGGAAGAAGCGCAGTTAGAATTTGACTGAGGTACTTCTAGCCTGAGAAAGGGAACAATTTATCAATGCAAACTTAATAACATCTATTTGAATCTAACTAAAAATCAATATTTCATTACCAAATTGTTAGTGAGAATGAAGAAAAATTGCGGAAGTCGGGCAGTTTGGTGCTGGGGAAGCGTCAGGAGTTCAATGTGAAGACGGGATGATTCATGAGGCCCTACCAGAGTAAGGGTGAGAGAGGACGAGCGCAGGAAGCTCGGAGGGGCCCCTCGCTCATGACCTTGGCCGTGAGGAGGGGGGTACACAGGAAAATGAGAGTGACTGTCAGTTCCCTTCAGGGATGGCGCCCTCCATAAATCACAGGAAGCAGGCCCTGGGAGAGAGGAGAAGGGCCAGGGCTGCAGAAGGAGGTGAGGACTGGATGTGTGGGGGAAGCAGCTTAACTCCTTGCGTTCTGGCAACCGAGTACCCTTGACTTTTGAGACACCACCAGAGCTGACTAGATCCAAGAGGGAAGGGATTCCTTCCAAGGGCAGTTCTTGCCAAATCAAGTAGAGAGAGTGTAAAAGGTTGTCACTCACCTCATCTAGGGTGCTCCCCTTGGCAAACTCACCCCTCCATACCCACCGGGAAAAAACCAGTAATGTGTCTTCAGGGACTCAAATAAATCAGCCGCTTGGGTGGTCTGCCATGGCGGAGGTTGAGGCAAGATTCCCAGCCCATGATCTGAAAACTGTGCATTCAAACTGCCCGAGTCAAGTCTCCAGCTGAATCAAACCATTGAATTTGCTCCCAGATCTGTGTTATAAATGAAATCTATGGGTACGTCTCCGCTTTTATTGTGGGTCCCATTGTTCCTTCTGTTTGGTCTCATTGGCCTGGCAAGAATATGCATCTGTCTTTTAGTAAGGAATGCAGGTGAGTCACATGAGATGGGGCTCCTCTTTGTAGGTGCCCTGTAAAATAACTTTCCGCCTCTGCTTCCTGATTCATCAAAGACCACCCACAGCTCTTTGGGTAGAGACTGCATTTGGGGAATTGAAAAGACAAATGTGTTTGGCCTTAGAAGCTTACGTAGCAGCCACAATTTTAGTGCTGTTCCCTTTAAAAAGTTAGGGTTAATATTCTGGTTCCAAAAGAAAATGTGATGTTTAGACAAAATGTGGGAATGCATTTTTTTTTTTTTCAACTGAAAAGTCCATCTCTAGCAAAACTGGTCTGCAAGGGAATGGAGGAGTTAAAGTGGTAAGCAGTGGATACAGTAGGCCAGGTTAGACCAAAACCAACACATAGCTTCTTCCATGTTAGCTCCTGATGGCATTAAACACGCTCTAGACCATTGCCACCCCAAACCCACAGAGCGAACTTAGCTGTGTACCCCACTCTTCCAACCAGACGCTGCGATGTTCCAGACACGCCACTTCCATTTGGATGTCCCTCTAAGCTACCTTATGAATGAGCTCTTTCACTACACTGGGAGAGGGACTACTCATTACTGAGATTGACAATGTAACAAGAGAGGAACCTGGATCAGAGAAGTCAGGTGACTGGCTCCAGCTCAGATAGGGAGTGGCGTGGCTACACTGGATGAGAACTGTTGCATCATATTCTTCATTATATTCTGCAGTTCATTCTGCAATATATTCTGCCCCCCCCGCCCCATTTGCTAGGCTGCTTCAGGATTTGGGGCTGTTGGTTCTTCTGTGGGGATGTCCTTACCACATCTACGCCTCCGTTCCTGCTGTCCTGAGTCAGCATGCCTTTGTCATGGCAGCTGGTGGCCCAGGTGTTGCCATGAGCTGACCCTGTTGAAAGTCCACAGAGCTCTCTCACAAGTCACAGGGAACAGGGTTACAGGTTGTTTTTGAAAGACTTCAGGCTTTGGGAATGTCCTCCCAAAACATGCCCTTTAGTAATGAGGAGGGGAAATAAAGCACAGAGTTATGTCCTTGCAGGCACTACAGTGCCATCGTGGATTTATCTTGACAAGTGAGCAGGCTGCCCACTTCTGAAGTACCAACAAACCTTCGGTTTGAAGTGTGTGTCCAGGGGCATTTGGCAGAAATCAATTTCCGTCACCTTTTCCCATGACTGACTACTGGAAAAGTCTCCGTGTTTATGAGTGGTATCGCTGAGTTACCTACACTTGCGACCTTGACAGAGTCCATGGACGTGAGCTGGTGCGTGTCCACTAGTCAAGAGGAGCAGAATATTATCTCTGTGATTCTTTAGCCCAAACCTCAGGGATCTGATCCATTTCAAGAAGGTGCCAGTTGCCTGCCTAGGCATGCACAGTGAGGCCCCTAAGGGGTGCCACTTGTGCTCTCCCCAAGAAGCACAGTGATGGGGAGATCGCGGGGAAAGGGATCACTGCTCCCCGCTGCTGAGGAGTGGCCCTCAGCTGCTGAGGGCTACCTCTTGTGACGATCAGCGGCAGAACTCCTACCTGCAACTGTGTCCCAGCTTGCTGGCCAAACACCAATTATTTCACAGTGGACAAAAGCAGGCAGCTCAATAGACGCTGGTCACATGCTTTTGCTACCATCTGTCTCCTGTGTAGAGTGGGCCCCATTAACAGGCAGGAGCTCTAGTCAGAGCGTGTGTGTGAAGTCACACCGTACACCCCATGGCTCAGACTGCAACCCAGCGGTGGTGGCATGTGTGTGAGGGCAGGGGGTGCTGGGAGAAACTTGACCTTGCCCAAACTTATCAGCACCTGTTTGTCAGTGATGGCGTTTGTCACTTATCTCTCACCAAGGCCATTTTGGGTTAAGTGTTTCCCGTTAGAAATCTTCACAGTTCCTGGATTTTCCCAAGGCTTCAGAGAAATTTCTGAATGTGTGTGTGTGTGTGTGTGTGTAAATGCTGGTAAAATCTCAGCTTAGAATTCTCCAGATAAATACATAGAAAGGCTTGGGAAAGTTGAGTGTGTTGGGTATCACTGAGGAAAAGAACTCTTGAACGCGGGACTCTCCCAGCGTCGGCATCTCAGCAATCCCACGTGGAAGAAGACGATGGCTTTCCTGCTGGATGCACAGTGATGTCGTCAGAAGTCAGATCTCATAATCCATTCGAAGGAAAGTTCTTACCCAGTTCCCAGCACGAAGTGAGCGGCCCACGTGGGGTAGTCATAATCACTTCTTTACTTCTGCCGAAACCACTCCTACAAATCCATACGTCTCCTATAATCATCACTTCAACTCAATTCAAAAGCTTGGTTCAACTGTGCTTATACGTGTGTGTGTGTGTGTGTGTGTGTGTGTGTGTGTGTGCGCGCGCACGCGAGTGCACGCACGTGCTGCACTGAAGCACAGACTTTAGATTGTATGAGATGTATATTTCATATACAAATATATTTATATATCCAATATATAAATATCACATATTTATAATATACTAATTATATTAAGTATAATTATATATTGATATATAAATATAAAGGTATAAATATCTAATGTTATATGTGTGTATATATATATTTCCTTCTAGATGACTCTCTTGTTTAAGAAGGAGTGTATTTAGCTCTCCATTAATATAACAAGTGCCTGAGATAAATTATCTTACAAACGAAGGTCTACTTGAGCTCAGTGTAGGGGGTTCAATCTGTGATCCATTGGTCCCACTGATTTTAGACCGTTGCAAAGTGGCATATCATGGCAGAGACACATGTAGACCGAAACCGCTTACTTCATCGTGGGGAGTCAGCGGAGACGAGGGATGAACTGGAGACACCCGGACACCTCCCATTAGGTCTCACCTCTCAAGTGTCCCGCCACCTTCCAAAAGTGCATGTGGGAGACTATGGGAGCCCCTAGGTGAAGCCCTAGGTTGGAATTAAAGCTGGAGGGTCCCACAGCAGAACAGTCTGCGGCTGTGTGAGAGGGGGCAGTGCCTCTCTCTAACGTGGTGGAAGGGTTGTATGTGAAATAAAGCGAGATATAAAGAAGAACGGATGACATATATCTCTCTCTGTAAAGAGACACTGCGACCGAGCAGCTTATAGAAGGAGACATTTAAGTGGGAGCTTGCTTACAGTTGCAGAGGGCGCGTCCATGATCAGCATGGCAGGCAGGCATGCCACTGGAGAAGTAGCTGGGTTTACAATTCACCTGCAAGACTGAGGTGGAGAGAAAGAGGAGACAGACCAGACGGGTGTGAGGTGCAGACAGACTCGGGATTTTGAAACCTCAAAACCCACCCCTCAACAAGGCCATACTTCCTCATCTTTGCTGAAACAGTTCCGCCAACTGGGTATCAAGACTTCGGATACAGGAGCCTGTGGGAGCATTCTCATTCAAACCACGCATGCCATCACTAAAGAAAATATGAGGCTGGGTGTGGTGGCCTACGCCTTTAATTCCAGCACTAGGGAGACAGAGGCAGGCAGATCTCTGTAAGTTCGAGGCCGGCCTAGTCTACAGAATGAGTTCCAGGCCAGCCAAGACTACAGAGTGAGATCTGTCCAAAACAAACAAACGAAAACAAAACAAACAAAAACAACCCTCCCCCCCCAAAAAAAAACCCCAAAACCCCAAATCAACAGAATGGTACTATAAAGTAAAATTACACATTACACATCGGAAGTATGATTACAAGGAGAGGAGAAGAACACAGTGGAAGGAAGCAGGTAGAAGAAAGAATATAATCCTGAAGAACCGGTTTTAGAATGAGAGGGATAGTTTAGACATTAGCTATTGACTATTATTAGTTCAAAATTCAAAAGGAAACTGTTCCTTGAAATCCAAGGTTAAAATCAAAAGCCGTAAGTAAGCGCGGGCTGAGCTGGCTGCGTAGCCCAGAGAAGTATGTTACTTTTAGTGAATTTAAAACATTTTCAAGCGGGTTAGGCTGTGAAAGCATCGACTACAGGAAGACGTGCTGTGTGGTGCCATACTGTCGGTGATGTCGTCACGGAGAAACCCTCTTCTGTCACGTGAAGTAGGAAGAGTTCACAAAACAATTGTGTTATCTTGGGGATTTAGAGATTTCATTTTTTTTTTTTTTTAATGTGGTCATTGAAGGGGGCTTCATGAAGACAATGGTCAGCCTCCTCTCCTCTTCCTGAGAACCCCTCCTGCCAGATTGTAGTCTCTAAGCATTGTTTCCCACCACAAGGAAGCTAGACTTCCTGGAAACGTGATGCAGGGGCTATTCAATAGCTTGTCGTATTAGAAGATTCTCAGAGATGACTGGCATGTTGGTAATAGACTGTCAAGAACCAACTCAAAGTGAGGGCGTGGTTCAGAAGCAGAGCCCCTGCCTAGAATCCCCCAGTGAGGGGCTAGAGCCCCTGCCTAGGTGGGGGCTGGGGGCGTGGCTCAGTGGTAGAGCCCCTGCCTAGAATCCCCCAGTGAGGGGCTGGGGGTGTGGCTCAGTGGTAGAGCCCCTGCCTAGAATCCCCCAGTGAGGGGCTGGGGTGTGGCTCAGTGGTAGAGCCCCTGCCTAGAATCCCCCAGTGAGGGGCTGGGGGCGTGGTCAGTGGTAGAGCCCCTGCCTAGAATCCCCCAGTGAGGGGCTGGGGGCGTGGTCAGTGGTAGAGCCCCTGCCTAGAATCCTCCAGTGAGGGGCTGGGGGCGTGGCTCAGTGGTAGAGCCCCTGCCTAGAATCCCCCAGTGAGGGGCTGGGGGCGTGGCTCAGTGGTAGAGCCCCTGCCTAGAATCCCCCAGTGAGGGGCTGGGGGTGTGGCTCAGTGGTAGAGCCCCTGCCTAGAATCCCCCAGTGAGGGGCTGGGGTGTGGCTCAGTGGTAGAGCCCCTGCCTAGAATCCCCCAGTGAGGGGCTGGGGGTGTGGTCAGTGGTAGAGCCCCTGCCTAGAATCCCCCAGTGAGGGGCTGGGGGCGTGGTCAGTGGTAGAGCCCCTGCCTAGAATCCCCCAGTGAGGGGCTGGGGGCGTGGTCAGTGGTAGAGCCCCTGCCTAGAATCCCCCAGTGAGGGGCTGGGGACGTGGCTCAGTGGTAGAGCCCCTGCCTAGAATCCCCCAGTGAGGGGCTGGGGGCGTGGTCAGTGGTAGAGCCCCTGCCTAGAATCCCCCAGTGAGGGGCTGGGGGCGTGGCTCAGTGGTAGAGCCCCTGCCTAGAATCCTCCAGTGAGGGGCTGGGGGCGTGGCTCAGTGGTAGAGTCCCTGCCTAGAATCCCCCAGTGAGGGGCTGGGGGCGTGGCTCAGTGGTAGAGCCCCTGCCTAGAATCCCCCAGTGAGGGGCTGGGGGCGTGGTCAGTGGTAGAGCCCCTGCCTAGAATCCTCCAGTGAGGGGCTGGGGGCGTGGCTCAGTGGTAGAGTCCCTGCCTAGAATCCCCCAGTGAGGGGCTGGGGGCGTGGCTCAGTGGTAGAGCCCCTGCCTAGAATCCCCCAGTGAGGGGCTGGGGCGTGGCTCAGTGGTAGAGCCCCTGCCTAGAATCCCCCAGTGAGGGGCTGGGGCGTGGCTCAGTGGTAGAGGTCTTGAAGACCTAAATGAATGAATGAAGCTTGTGCCCTCCTTCAGCTTTTGGTGATTTTTTTTTTTTTCAAACTAATGGATGTGTTTAACAAGTACGCAGGACTTCCAGCTTGAAGCTGACTGAAAAAAACACACAAAAGTAATGGGCTTTGGGACAAAGGCTTTGTCCCATTGCGTAGGGAACTTACATGGGGGTCCTTTAAGATGAAGTATCTACCCCCACCTCAGTTTCCTCTTCCTGGCCTTGTATAAAAAACTGTTTCTATAGCAGAGAACAAAGACAGCAGAGGAAACCTCAGGCCCAAGTAGGGTCCCCTCCCTCAGGATAGTAGAGGTTAACCTGTCTCACAGCTAAATTTACATATGATCTAGCCTTTGTCTTGAGGTTGTTAGTAAACTACAAGCCTGTTACACAGTGAGAAGGAAATTAGCCATTCACCTGTTTTTGACCAGAGTAAATATTTTCCTTTGCTTATTTCCATGTCCTTGATTATTTTAGAATTTGGGGAAACTGAGGCAGTAGTTAAGGACCTCGCATGCCCTGTAACAGCATGAGCCACGCCTCTCCGACTTCCGTGGACTGCATCGCTCCTATGACCTGATCCTGTCCTCTCAGGATCCATACAAGCCAGGGACAGAGAGGCTGGACAAGGGATAAGGCAAGGAGGGGTGCACTGGAGTGTGCAGGGGGTTCTGCCACTCAGCCTGGAGGGACAGCTGTTCTGCAGAGTGACCGGACTCGGGCCTAGCCACCTCCTTGGAATCTGGCCCCTCTTGGATAGCTCACAGTCAGAGAATGACTGGAACTGGTGGGTATTTCTTCTTCCTATTTATGACAAGAGGTCTTACTGATGAGACCCCACAGCTTGGAGTCTTTCTCTGTCTATGCTTCTCTCTCCTCTCTCCTCCTCTTAAAATAATATTTTAAAAAATTTATTGAGAATTCCATAATACAAACAATGTGTTTTTATCAAATCATTCCCAATTCTCGCCCTTCCCTTTACCCCCACTTTTTCCTCCTGGCTTCACGTGCTCTTTATTTTTATGGCATGTGTCTTGAGAGTTTTGCCCGAATCTATGTCTGTGTACCAGATACATGCAATGTCCATTGAAGCCAAAAGAGGGTTGATTCCCTAGAACTGTGAGCTAACATGTGGGTGCTGGAAGTCAAACCCAGGTCCTCTGCAAGAGCAACAAGTGCTCTTACTCACGGAGCCACCCCTCCAGTCCCTGTGCTCTCTTTGAAACCAAATCCAAACCAAACCAAACCCAAACCAACACAATCAAACAGCAAAACAAAACCCACTGAGTCCACTTAAAGCTGCTCATGCCAGGGTGTAGACTCATCTGGTGGAATGTGGTAACCTTTCCGGGGTCACGCAGAACAGTGACTCTTTCTCTCTTTGCAGTCATCCGTCGGGGTGGGACTTCATGAGTCCCTCCCCAGTCCGTGCTGGGATTTTGGCTGGCCTGCTCTTATATATATCTCGTGCATGCAGTCACAGCCGCCGTGCCTGCAACTGCCCTGTCGCGTCCAGAAAATACTGCTTGCCGTCGACGACCACTGCTTCTGCCTCCAACAATGTTTTAATCTTCCTGTTCCTTCTTCTGTAATGATCCCCCGAGTATACGGGGTTTAGAATTTGTTATTTGTTTTGTTATTTGTTACTGCTGGGGAATTCAGCTGAGTTTCTTTCCCTGCATGTAACTGGGCAGGTGAATAGAGAGGGACTTGCTAATGTCACGGGATGCTTGCAGGGGTGTTCTTGTTAATTCTAGCCCAGAAAATTACGTTTGGAATAGGAGGTGAGGCTTGGGAGAGCAGGCCAGTGGTGTAGGGCCTGGCTACTATGCAGGAGCCTCTGGCTTTCCTCGCCAGTACTGGCAGAGATGTCAGGGTGGTTTACGTCTTTGCATCTTCCACTTGAAGGGTTCTTGTCCCTCAGGGACTCTCAATGCAATCAAGGTCTTTGTAGCTCTTTGTCTTAGTGTCTGGTTATAGGTTCGTGCTGCCGTATTTAGGACAGGTGCAGCTTAGAGACCCCCCCCCCCCCATCCAGGAGAAGTTCACAGACTCTATTACTAAGAAGACATCCACATGTAGTAGATTCCCAGGTGACCGGTGACAGCCAATGGGTTCCACATTGTGAAAACTCTGGTGAGAGCCTAGTAGATGTGCGGGTACGGTGATGTGGTGATTTTGTGGGCGGCAACACACCCAGCGCTACCTCCCGTAAGATCTGTTTGATCCTAGCCACCAGCCTAGCCAAGGACATCATTCTGTGGCTTGTGAATATACGGTGGCTACAGTCTCCGTTTCCTCCTGCTGCGGGTTGTGGTTAAAACATTCGTCCGTGATCAATAAAGAGCTATGTGTGTGTTTGCTCCTTTTTTTTTTTTTCTCAAGGACACACCTGTTTTTAGAGGAATCTCA
Organism: Cricetomys ansorgei; assembly: GCA_026225945.1. Classification (NCBI taxonomy): domain Eukaryota; kingdom Metazoa; phylum Chordata; class Mammalia; order Rodentia; family Nesomyidae; genus Cricetomys; species Cricetomys ansorgei. The sequence goes on along the minus strand of JAMJFZ010003296.1, from coordinate 3,508,056 downwards.
GCTGGGAAAAGGGAAATAAAACACCCGTGCAACAGACGGCTTTGCAGAGGGCCACCATGTCCTTGTTACTGCAGCTGAATGTGGGGTCTGCTGTCACGGCATAATGGCTTTAGTCTGGAGCCTAGACTCCTGCTAGAAAAGGTGCCCTTTCACCCCCTGTGTCTTTCAAATGTATCCCATGTACAGAAATGGCTTAGGGCAGACACAATATATTGCATCCTTTCCTTTCACCATAGCAGAACTCCTGGGCCTGAGAAATGCATTAAAATACATTTGGACTTCCGGTTCGGGAGGCTCAAACCTCTGACAGCAGGTGCTGACGAGGGCTTCGAGTTGCTTGTACACCATGCAGGAGAGAAAGCTTGCATTGCTAAAGGTTTAATCTATTCACAAAAACTCTAACCCCATAACTCAAATGCTTCCCAACACAACAGCCCGGGCACCAAGCCTCCAGGCAAGCTTCGTTGTTCTCATTTGTTTCCAAGACAGAGTTTCTCTGTGTAGCCCTGGCTGTCCTGGAACTCACTCTGTAGAGCAGGCTGGGCTCTCAACAGGAGGTCTTGTGGAGAGCAACCCTATTCTAACTGTAACGGAGGTAAACGGGTAGTCAGAGGAGTAGAGGACCCTGTTCTCCCTGGGACACAGGCCCATCTTTGATACAAGAAGCTGAACTGGGTGTCTACAAGCAAAACTGAGAATTGTGGATCAAGCTGGAGAAGCGGGCAGCACTGAGAGAGGAAACAGGGCAGCAGCTAGCGGCCAGCTCTCTTCTTGGAACCACCCAGAAGTGCATTACAGTTTGTTCACTCGGGTCATTGACGTGCAGAGCTGGGTTCTCCGTCTGCGCAGATTGGAGCCCGCTGTACCTCATCACTGAGACCAGGGCAGAATGGAAACGGGCCCAGAGATGGCCCGAAGAGAGTAATGCCTTCTCCAGACCTTTCAAGTGTTTTCTTCTCAACCATTCCTGGTCAGCACTGAAGTGGCTTTGACTGTGGTGTTATAGAGACGGGGCTTTGTTTTACGTAATACAAGTGTAATGAGGGGAAAAAAATCAGTGAGAAAGAAGATCAGGATCCAGTGAGCCTGGGCTCTCCAGCCTTCATCTTCTTTACTGCCATTCTGGTTAAAACAGGAATTTACCGGGAACTGAACAAGAGGACTCATCTGAGGACCTGATGAATCCAGTCTTATTCATTTACTGCTCTCGGGCCCTTCCTCAGACAAAGGAGATTTCTCAGGGGTCTATATTGTGAAGCGAAGGTTCTTCTTCCATCTTGCTGTATGTACATTGCAGTAAGTCTCCTGGATTCTGCTTCTTTGATGACGCTCACTGTCAAAGGTGCCACAGGTTATCACGGACCATGTTAATGTCCTCAGGGGGTGCACAACTGTTTTTGTTTTTATAAACATGCCCACAGAATGAACAGCAGCCTGAATGCTGTCTCTATATTGTGTAGAACACACTGGGTTATTTACAATATAGGGGTGTGTGTGTGTGTGTGTGTGTGTGTGTGTGTGTGACACGCACGTGCGTGCTTGTGGGCGCAGAGTGGATCTATTCTGTGTTCAAAGAAGCCCCAAGGTTTGAGTGTTTTAATGAGGGATTTCAGCACACTCACATCTTGTTTTATGGCTATATAGTTGATCATCTGTGTGCATCTTGTACCAAATGTATCCAGAACTTTCTTTCTGACTAAAAGCTTCCTTGCTCAGCTGACTTAATTTGCTTTTATAATACAGAACCACAGAAGCTTCTGTGGTATCAAGTTTCAGAATTATTTGCAAATTTCAGTCCATGCCTGAATTTTGCCTTCTTAAATCTATTCAGTTAGGCAACAATATGGGAAAAAAAAAAAAAAAAAAACCCTACTTAATCATGGTGAGATTAAAGGATTTTTAAAAGGCGGTTTGCGGTCACATTTACATTCCCCGATAATTTCTTAATTTTCTCTTAAATCACCTTTCATCTTCATAAAATGAACTGTAAAAAAAAAAAATCCTTCTGAATTCCATAATGTGCCAAGAAAAATGGGGGAGAAATTAAGGAGGCCCCTACCTTTTAATCATTCCGTTCATAAAGTACTTTAACTGCCCGCCAGGAAAAAGATGGAGGCTCTGGTGTCTGAGGTATTCTGTGCCATAAAGTCCCATAATAGAAACAGATGGTAGAGCTGCCTTGGAAGTGGAAAAAAAAAAGCAGTGTACACGCCGCTCACCCTAACATATGAAGAGATTCAGGGCTGACACATGAAGGAATGTGCCTGGCACCAGGCCAGAGGAACACTCTCAGCCGCCAGCGCTGGAGCCTGGGACTGGGAGACCCACAATTTCAGGATATGGAATGCCCAGGCTCCGGGAATTAGAACTCACTGGGATCTTTCTCCGGAGGCTCCTGTCCTACAGTGAGCATTGTTCTCTGGGTGTTTGGGGTGATTGTGGGGGCTCAAGCAGAGGGCCCCTCCTGGCTCTTACAAATAGCTCCTCCAAACAATGGCGGAGGAGTGCCAGCTCGGCTGGAGGCTCCTTAGAAGTAAGGACTGGCTTTTCACCTAGACCTGCTACTAGCCGCTGCTGAACAAAAGGGAGGATCTCCCACACAGAGGCATCCCTGGGAAGTGGCATTGGACAGGAGGGGCGGGACACCGGACGCCAGCAGCCTGTCACCCTGGTTGGCTGGGTGACCTAATGCTTTCAAAGGAACCTCTCGTGGATACTGTTTTTCCCTAAGTGAAAATCTGATACAATTTCTATACCAAACCCCAATAGCATCCATGCCCGCATCACCCTTCCTTTGTGTTTTAGAGTACGGAATTTATTTTATTGATTTACTTTCTTCAGTTTTCGTCCAGTTTCCTGAAAGATGATCAGGTGTCAGCTGCTACTCAAATAAACGTAAGCTGTAACTAAGTAATCACTGCAAACGTGTCAAGTGTTTACTGGGAGGATTGACTAAGTTCAAGGAAGGACTCAGAAAATGACAGATTAAGAGGGTGAGTAAGAATTCATCAGGCAGAGAACTAGGGGAGGCTGGGTTGGTAGGAAGTCCCCAGAAAACATGAATCATTGACCTGGAAAAGGATAGTTAGCGAGTGAATGACATTCAGTGAACTTCAAAGAGAAGAATCAACAGAGGCAAAGGCCCCCTGTGTGTATGTGTGGGGTGTTTTAGAAAATGCAATCAGGGAGACAGCATCTTGAAAAAGGGGATTACAGGGGTGTCTTGGATACCAGATAAGGAGGAGGGGGGGTACATTGTATCATCCAGTCCTATAGAGACCACATCGGATGGTCCTCATATGGACTCTAAGAATAATTCGGTAGTGATGTGGTCATTGCCTTGTTGGGAACAGATTCTGTTACAAACAGGCCCCCAAATGTAATGGCAGACACACGGAAGACCATCCAATATAGAGACATGTTCATGTCTGGGAAGCTTACTTTGATCCACCTGTATGAAGGGCCAGGCTCCACCTACCTTCTTGCTCTATTATTCAACGGCAACATCTTCTCATTCCTTGTGTCAGGTGGGAGGGGCTAGGACACAGAGAAGGCTCACTCCATCTGTGGAGCTGAGTCTCCAGAAGAGACACGTCCCAGATGTGTGAAGAATAGTTTGGAGCGTTCACCTGCAGTGTGGCCACAGACGTGAGACTCTGTTGCCTTCTCCTAGGAGAGATTCACTGGTGATGCAGGTCTTTTGAACACAGATGCTTTCTTCTCTCTCCCAGGATGTCGGGTATCCTTTGACTATCCATCCCTGCAGATAATCATGGTCCTTACAGATCTACTTAGTCCAGAGGTGGCAGCCAAATTCAGACCAGAACTGATAAGACTCTTAGGACTCTCTACGTACGGAGTGGGAAGAGGGAACCTCTACTGGGGAATTGCTTCCATCAACTTGTCCTGTGGGCAGGGCACGTCTGTTTGGGTATTTTCTTAATTAGTGATTGATATGGGAAGAACCAGCCCACTGTGGGCGGTGCCATCCCTTAGGCAGGTGAACCAGTCCTTTGTAAGAAAGCAGGTCGAGCAAGCAAAGGGAAAGAGGCCCATGAGAAGAGTTCCTCCATGGTCTCTTCTTCCAGGCTTGTGCATGAGTGCGAAGGATTTTCTAAAGTGTCATTAGAATCCAGTTCTGTCTAGTTTTGCAGGGAATGAAGAGGTTGAGTGTCTGTGTGGTATACATCGGACAGTAAGTATGACAGGCAACAGAAGTCTGGAGTAGAAAGGGAGGGTCTATGGCAGGTCTGAAAGGCTGACCACGTGTGGGTACCAGCCCCGGAGAGCAGACTCCAAATGCCCACACCTGCAGAGGAAAGGGCAGGGCAGCTGAAATACCCACCTCTGCAAGCTTTTTCCAACTGATTGTTTCCACCCTTGGGCCCTCTTTCCCTTCAACCTCAAGTCTTCACTTTAATGAGGGTTATAATTGGCTGCCAGTTGGGCTCTTGGCATCCACCAGACTGTGGCAATTACTATGCGGTCTTCTTTGGAGGTTCTTCCAGTCTGCCCTACTTCCTGTCCCTGGGATGGTGTCTGACTTCACCTGAACACTGTGAAAGTTGGCAAGTAGGCTGGAAAGAAGATCAAATGGAAACCCTCTTTCTTTAACTTAGGGAAAGGGCCCAACCTTCTGCCCGGGTGGAGCTGTGCTTTACCGGGAGACCTCCTTTCTGGACCATTGCAAGTTTCCATACACAGAACTTCGGGGGGGGGGGTCATACCTCTGGATGGGTCTCTGTGTGAACCGGTGGCAGACTGCACACGGGAGAGGGTGGGGGTGGGGGAGGCTTTTCAGTAGGCTCAGAAGATGCATGTTTTGAGACCCATAGTGTATCTCAGCTGTTTCTGTGGGTGCCAGGCACGGGTAGCTAGGAGTTAACGCCTGCCTATTATTTTAATGCTCTACATACCCCCCACCCCCAGCCCGCACAGACCCAGGTCCTCCGAAGCCCTAGCCAGACTCCATAAGCTCAGTTTCCTTTGTCCTGTTCTCAGGGTCAACGTTGGAGGCAGAGGGCCCTGGGGAGCAGAGAGCAAGGCACTCTAGGGCCCCAATGTGATGTCGCCTCCCTGATTTCTAGGTCCATATGCAGATGCACCCTCCCTCCCCAGCCCCAGGGGCCTCTTGCTCTGTGTCTAGGGAAAGGAAAAGCCCCGGACTGCACGAATCCCAGTGAGAACGTTGCCAGCGTTGATTTGCGGTTTGACAGTCAAAAATAATCCAAGCATTGCTTTGCATGTGATTTATACAAGTGTCTTAATTGGCATCTTGATTATATGATTGCGTGAAGGGCTGTTTTCAAGGTGTGCCCCTAAATAGAAAAAAGAGGAAACATACAGCTGCCGAGCGTGTCGCGGAGCCGCCGAGTCTCTGCTTTATCCCTGGATTTTAAAATTATTAGTATTATTGCACCAATCCAACGCTACATTTTCTGGTTTCTGCCCCTCTCCCGGACAGTCAGTGGCAAACATTTCCCCAAAATTACATAAATCCTTCCTGCAGACATGGTGCTGGGTCTGCACTTTTTCTCTTGGGGATCCACATTTTTTTCCCCCCTCTCCGCCACACGAACTCCGAGACGCGGTCTTTCCTAGCCTGATTACAGCTAATTATTTTAGAAGTCTTTTGTAAAGGCAAGTTAGCTTAACTTTATTGTGAACCCGATGGAAGAGATCTAAGGAAAAACCTGAAAACCATAAAGCGTTCCAGAACATTCTATTTTATGCAGTCCAGAATGTGACACATGGGGTCTTTAATAATTCACTGCTTGTTAACATTAAACAACTGTTAACATGCTCAAATAATTAGTTATGCTTGCTTGACATGTTTGCATCTTTAATAATTGATGCATTTATCTTAATTACTAACAGTATTATGGTCGTAATATGCATCTTTTTCCTATCTTAAAATTTTAACAAAAACTGACTTTTTGCCAAAAATGATTATACTCTAAGTTTTAATTACTCATTGTAATTAAATTGCAAGCTGTAGTATTTTACTAAAATATCTTTTGCAAAAAAAAAAAATATATTTAATGGGAGAGAGGTGGTTGGCTGTTTATGTGTTAGTAAATGTTTCATGAGTCTGATATTACCCTTTCAGAGTAGATATGAAATAACACCGCTTTCAAGATACGAGTCAGTTTAAAAGTCCTCCATGAGTGAGGATGTTTATATGATTTCTACCCAAAATGTCGTCCACTTCCCCATTATCCACCAGGCCTGTGGAACAGGAAGGAAGGCCTCCTTCACCAACTAGGAGTCAGGAGATTTGGTTAGAAAACAACGGGAAGGCCATGCCCACGCTCTGTGTATGTCTTGGCTCAGCCCTGTGTGGAGAAATGCCGAAGAATGACACTGAGAAACCCTTTGACTTGATCTCTCTTGTAGGAGAAGGCCCGGCATTCAACTCATCAAAGGCCTGGATGCAGGTGGAAGGTTACCAAGACTGTTAGCTCCCAGGAAGCATAGAAGACCACAGGAAACCAGCACGTCCTTTACTGACGAGGAAACTGAGGCACACCAAACAGAACTCAGGTACGGAGGTGGCATGTCTGGAACCCTGTTCTGCCCGCCTGAGGTCCTCTTCTGTCACCTGCAGGTACGTCTTTTGAGACTTGCCAAGCCACCGACCTTAGACAACATGTTGCCACCCGGCTGCCCAGTGCCCAGGAAGGCAGGGTTACAGGCCAGCCCTTGACACTCCTGATTACCTGGGGCCCCCTGCTGGGGTGCTCATACATTAGCTTGGGCTCTGCTTGCTTTGCCCTGGAAGACACATAGGCTGGGAGCACCGAGAAGCACAAATGGCTAGGGGTTGCCTGGTTGATCAGACATGGCTGCATATCCTTACAAGTTTGCAAGATGTAGATGGAGCCATGACTGGGCTTTTGGGAAATAGTAGTTAGATGAAATCTAAGGGCTAGCACAGGGAAGCCTGGCCAGCTGGGGACCTAGGTCTCCTCCACAGGCTTCTGCATCTTGAACTCAAAAATACTTTGTTTTTATTTTCTCTCTCTCTCTTTCTCTTCTTTCCTTCTTCCTCTTCCTCTTCCTCTTCCTCTTCTTCTTCTTCTTCCTCTTCTTCTTCTTCTTCCTCTTCTTCTTCTCCTCCTCCTTGTTTTTTCGAGACAGGGTTTCTCTGTTGTAACTCTGGCTGTCCTGGAACTCACTCTGTAGACCAGGCTGGCCTTGAACTCACAGAGATCCGCCTGCCTCTGCCTCCCGAGCGTTGGGATCAAAGGCGTGTGCTACCACCACACAGCTACCTTAGTTTTTCTCAATGAAGTTTCACGGCTTCTCAGAGACTCAAGAGACTGCATCCAGAGGAAGAAAACGAAAGATGCTGGGGTCTGTATAGTCTGCAATCTGGGAGGACCCAGTAGATTTGTGTCCAGCTCTCCTTGCAGAACCAGTCACTGGAAAGTTGGGATAAAGTGGCCAGACTAGGCAAAGCCTGTCACAGGTCTAGGTGAACTCGGCGATGTGTGTTTGCCGTGACCGTTCATTCCCTCTCATCCAGCCGTCATTTTCTGAGCACAGCCTCCGTGCTCCTTAAACCCCTGAGCACTACAGGGAACGGGAGATGAATAGACATCAACTCTGACCTGAGAAACTTCCAGAGCGTCAGAGAGTGCCCCGTGTTCAGAGAAGAAGAGAGCTAAGTGGGAACCGACAGCAATTGTTTAAGAGAAGAGCTAACAAAACGCCTGGCTCAGCACAATGCTTCGGGACTCTGCCCAGCATCTCCTCCGCACGCCGAGACAGTTAAGGTGTTATTTAGGAGACGAAGCGCATAAAAAACGATTCTTCCCCTTAAACAGCTTAGTTAAGGACACCAGATATGCATTCGAGGGACTGCCTGTGTCTTTTCCCTCACTCCAGGCAGAAATGCAGATGTCCCGTGGCTAGTTTAGAGGAGTATTTATGAAGAGTCATTTCAAAGCTTCTTGCTGGGCCTCTGCATAGCTTAAGAGTGGCCATTAAGATGTGTCTGTCAGATGAGAAAGCTTTTCACTCTAAGTAACAGAAAACCAGATTAACTGTGTCTTAAACATCAAGGGTGTTTATTGTTGAGATGTGTCTCCAGCCTTGTGTCAGCTCAGCCGTGGAATCAGGCTTTCAGGATTTTTCTGGTTTTTTCACCCTCTCGTTCAGTTACTCGGTTCAGTTTTCATCTATATGCATTTTGCCTCATGGTGGCAAAATGGTCGTTAAAGCTCCGGGCATTAAATCTGTCTTCAAAGCAGGAAGAAGGAAGAAGGAGCCCTGCTGCACACTACCCCCACCCCCTAACCCACCCCGGGCTGGTCTTTTTTTTTTTTTTTTTTTTTTTTTTAATCAGGAAGAAAAGTTTCCCATATAAGACATTTGCCATCAAGTCTCCCTTCTTAATATCAGATGTTCAGAGCTAGAACTCTCTGACACTTCTGTGTACAAGGGAGTTAGAAGTGTTGCTGAGAAACAGAAAGGATACGGGGCTTGGAAAGGACTCTTGGTTGGTCTATCAACAGCGCCTCCCACAGGAGATGCAGTGGCTTTTGTGACTGTGGCAAGGGGCCTGATCAAGCATCATGCCTGACATTGCCATCATGGCTGACCTGCTTCAGTTCTTCAGGGTCTGTGGTGAGGCAGAGGGTGATGGCCAGAGGCTACTGTGAAGACCACGCTTTCAGTAGTGGCCACGAACTGAGAGAAGCATAGCAGAGATGGGGGACAAGGTATTCTTCTCAGAAAAAGTCTACCTCGTTTCTAGTTAGAGTCTGCCTTGTACGGCTGCCACCATCTCCCTGCCCTTCATTGACGGAGAAAAGACCCTCAGGACCCAGCCATGTCCCAAAGCCCCCTTCTACACTCTGTCTTGGTGACTGAGTCTCTAGGATCCAAACACAAGCACAAGCGTTTTTCTGCAGCGGGTAAGAAGGCTTGGGGGGGGGGGGGCGGGGCAGGATGACATCAGAAAGATGGATCGTTGGAATGTCACTGAATCCAGGGACAGATGAGTTATTAATTAACCGTAAGAGCTTCTGTCCAAATTATGGAGCAGTTGGGCAAATATTTCTTTTTCTCCCTTATATGCCGGGCCTTGAATGCCTTGTATGTCTTGAGAATGTGTTTGGTACTGGTTAGTTGTCTGGTTTGTGTGTGTGTGTGTGTGTGTGTATGTGTGTGTGTGTGTGTAAATGCACACATGTGCCTGTGTGTGTGCAGGATTTGTTTCATTAGACAACCAGAATAATCAACCCAAAATATCGTAGAGGACAGTGATCCCCCTTTCTCTATCCCTGGGTCAGGATTTGAGTCCAAGAGATGAAGAGCAGTGGAGAGATGAATAGGAGCACACTGTGATCTGCCTGCCGAGTGCACTGCAGCAGGGGCTGTGAATCTCTATGCTTATGCGCCCACTTCACGGAGGCAGAAGTAGGAGCTTCAGGCAACAGACAGAGATTAAGCAGTGGAAGACAGACAAAGCCTGGGACAGCTCTTTGCTGATGCTTGGTCCAAACTCAATATGTCCTATGCAACCTCATGGCTAAGACCCTCTGTCTTCTCAAATTGCCGGCCTCACCACTCCTGGAACTGGAGATGGTCCTGTTCCCCTCTCTGTCCCCACCCCAGATCCTTGAGTATCACCATACCTTCTCCTACTCTCGCCCCTTTCTGTGTTCATCGCTCTCTTCTGCTCTCTCCCCTCATGGGAAGACAGAGCTAGCTCCTCTCACTGAACCTCAGATCTCTGGGCTCCTGCTGTCGCCATGTCTCAGCAGCCTGGAGCCAGGCTTCCTTTCCCAAGGGCTTGCTCCTGTGAGTCTGCATGGGTAGGTCTGTTTCTTTCATTTGTCTGTAAATGTCTGAATTATGAGCCAATGACATAGAACACATCATTTTTGTCATAGACCAAAAGGGAGCAAAGAGGGCTATGGGAACATAGATGCTGTCCCAGAATGCTAGGAGTTGATTCTTGGCCTGCTGCGTGATCTAGTACAAGGTTTTAATCCTTTCTGAACTGTTGGGGAAGTTTATTTTTAGTTGTGTTTGCACAGGCCTTCACATTTTGTGTTGTCTGCAGGTGTTGGATTTCTGTGGGGGACGTTTGACTGCTTATGATCTGAACCTAGGGAGTTCTGAATCAATAAAAATGCCTGAGCTCAGATGCTCAGGGTTCCACTGTCTAGAACAGCTCTGGCCGTGATGGTGGTTCCCTCTGTAGAGGTCTGAGAGTTTGCACATATGAGAACGCTTCCTTGTCCTGTTTGCTGAGCTGCCACAGCTGCATACTGTTAAAAATGGTGTCTGCAATGTGGGGCATGACATCACACAAGCACATCCAACTTGGAGACAAGGAAGAAAGAGAGACAAAGAAGAAAAAGGAACTCCAGACCTCACAGAGTCCAGTAAATTATCCTCAGGAAAGCCCCTAGAGGACAGATATTATATATATATATATGCAAAATAATGAGTAGAAGTCTCCTGAAGGAAGAGGAGAGTGAGGAAGGAAATAAGCCTCTATGAAGAGAAAATTGTGAAACTTAAGTGAGAAATAGGGGTCCAAAGTGAGAGCCACAGAATAGAAGCCATTAGAGAAAGACATTTTCATGGTAAAAAACAAAAAATCCAGCTGAGAGCAGGGAAGAAGCAGTTTCGACCCCTTTTCTTGACCAGAGAGCCAATGCTCCCTCCTGCCGCTGGTGGGAGCCAGTGAATGGGAAACAGAAACCAGAGAGTACTGTTCTATAAACAGAGTTTGTTGATGGCTTTTTGTGTCTGTGAAGCTGAAGCAAGTCTTTTGTTTGAGGTCTCTGAAGAAGGGCACATGTTTCCCCATAGCATTGGTGAAAAAGAATGCCAAACTGCCAAGACTTTGCCAGCTACTCTTCCCACAGGCCCAGGACCCTTTTCTATGGGAGCAGGGGCTTAGAGTCCAAAAACCATTTAGTTAAACTGAAGTTGGTTTTTTTTTTTTCCTCTCTGCAAACCTGTCTGCAAGTGGTAACTTCATACCATGAGGGAACCCTTCCTGAAGAGAAAGTGACCAGCTATTTTTCCAGCAAACCAGACTCTATCTTAAAACCTAGAATTCACCTCTCTCTGCGTCCTGACTGGGGACATAATATGAGCAGCTACCTCAAGCTCCTGTCACCATGCCTACTTCCCATGAGAGACTCCATCCTCAAACTGTGTTGGTCAAAATAAACTAGCCCTCCCATCCTTAAACGATTTCTGTCAGGTAGTCTGTCATAGCAACTAGAAAACAATTAATCCAGGAAGGTTCTCCAGAAGTCTATCCGATGTCCGAGCTTCCTGTACAGAGAGCTCTTGAAGAATTTCTTCTGGGGAGCTAATCATGAAGTTGAAAGGTCCAGAGAAGAGGTTAAAGGCAAGCAAAGTGAGATTCCAGGTAGTCTAACACAGCACAGCTAAGACCATGTCCTATAGCGATCTCTTGATACGCCAACTGCAGCCCAGAATCTTCCAAACCAGGTCTAAGACACTTCTACAGGATGTCCCCTACCCAAGTGCCTCTCATTTCTGGGCACAGATGTACCCCCAAAGGGACAGGGTAGGGATGCAGCAGCCTTGAGAGAACAGTGCTCCCCAGAGGTGATGCTGGTGGTGACTGGTGAAGAGGGAACACTCATGTTGGTAGCGAACAGGGAATGACTGAACCGAGTCTCCAAGGAGAGAAGGGCTGAGCAGTGATTTGGTGTTTTTGTAGGCAGGAAAATTGGGGAGCAGAGGAGCGAGGGTCAGAGAGCATCTGAAGCCAGAGGGACACTCTCCAGGCCTCGTTTTCTGTGGACCTGGGCTCTGCAGAAAACGGAGGGAAGCAGCTGGCAGGGAAAGCAGAAGGCAGTGCAGCTCAGGTCTGCGGCCCGCAGAACACTTTTCCACGTATGTGCTTTTCTCTCAGTCTTTATAGTTAATTTATTTATCTGACCACTCGGGAAGGAAAGGGGAGTACCGCTTTATGAGTCCGGGATGAAATGAAAAACAATAGCACATTTTACGTGCCTTAATTTTTCTGTTCATGGAGATTTATTCCTTTTTATTATATTTGACAGCAGTCAACAAATAGCCAGAGAGTGCGGCTCTCTCGGCACAAAATGGTTTGTATTCTCTGTGCGCAGGGCTAAGAGTCTTTTAGTTCACACCCCATTTGAAGCTCGCCGCATTGGTCCTGAACTGTAATGCGTGCCGTCCCCTTGACACAGACGAAAAAGCACAGCCGATCCATGGCTAGGGATGGTGGCCCCACATGAGGGTGCGGCTCCCTGTGGGAGGGCGTAATGTCGGGGGGCGGGGGTGTGGTATTTAGTGGAGGTGCCAGGATTTGATCTCCATGTATGTGTAAACGACAGGAGAACTGTGTGAATGCTCACGAGCGGCACTCTGGGTATCGCGGGCAAGGGGTCGCATGGTACAATCATCTTTCCTAGCAGGTACTTGTGGAATCCTTGCCTCTGGGTAATCCAAGCACTCTGAGGAGTGTACAACACTGAGGAACTGGGAAGGCCCTGGCATCAGGGGAGTGGTCACCGGAGGCACCGTTCATCTGAGGTTAGCCAAGAAGGCTCTTAGAAGCTGTATCTATATCCGGATTTCAGATCCTCCTTGTTCCATGCCTCTGGGAGCTCACACTGGGATCCTGGTCCCCACCTTCAACCTCTGCTAGTAATCCCTGCCAGTTTCCAATGCGTTTTGGGAGCTTTTCACTGCTGTTTGGATGCGTATAGATTATTCTACTCGATACACACTCTCTCCACACAGCTGTGCCACCAGGCAGGAGATGCAACAGGCGCTTCACTAATTGAATGCTTAGAACTTACCACGGACAGCAGGCTGTAACCTTTGCAGGTCCTTCCTGAAGGCTTGGGCACAACAGCAGGAAATGTAGGCGCAGACAGACAAGTAGATACGGCTGTCCACAGCCAACAAGACCAGCCTCAGCCTTGTAAGGTGCCACCGGAGCTGCACAGCTGCCACCCCATCAGCCTCCTCCCAGGCTCCAGCTGTGTCGTCTTCTTCCTGCAGTTGGAAGACATTGAGCTGTGATCCACTAGTGACTGCACGTCATAAATAGTCAACTCTTTGTAGCTATCCTTCTGTCTACAGAGACTATTCTCCGAGAGCAATAAAGCCATTCAAGATTCTCTCCTGAATCCATGCTGAACGCTGATTGATTTTCGTTCAATGAGCCCTCAGCTTCCGGCAACAGTGAATTCTGCATCTTCCAAGAACATTGCTGGGGTACACTCATTAATGTTCACCCGCTACAGGTGTGTGGACCCTGGAAGAAGACAGCTTTCTACAAAGGCCTTCTCAAATTTCCTCCTCTTTGGGGAGAGAAACTTCTGGAAACATTTGTGTACAGTTATTCCAGCGTCTGTTTTCCCTGCTTAAAACCTACCACATGCATCCCATTCCGTGAAGCATATAGCAATTGTGTGGGATGTAGTCAGGAATTCCATTCTATAATGACATTAGCAGACACAATATGGTCTGCACTGAACTGGGCCCTTGGAGCTACAGGGACAAACAGGGCACAGTCTCATCCTACCAAGAACTCAGAGTACTGAAGACATGGCATATCCTTACAGAGTCCTGGAACCAGTAGCTGTGACACATAACAAATGCTGGGGTTGAGACCCCCAGAAGAGATGAGGGAGTGGGAAGAAGGGATGAACCCCGAGTCAGGGGAAAGTTATTCCTTATTTGTTGGGCTCACACTTGAAAGTAAGACTCTAGAAGCATCTTTGGGTCTACATGGGATGGGCAAGGGTTCCAAATATTGATTCTATGTTTTCTCATTTTGAAATAAAGACAGAGATGTGGCCGGATCCTGGGACTATGACGCCTCTGTGCTCTGCTTCTGTCTCCAGAAGTCCAGCATGAAGGGTTGCATCCCTGGAAGGCTCCAGTGGCTTTCCCCACTGAGTACCACCCTGCCAGGGACAGCAGACACAGAGAGGAGCCACCAGATTCTCCATGTATCCCTGTCATATGTCATGTGTCATGTCATGTGTCATGTATTCAAGGCCTCATATTCTTGGTGAGGAACATGGGCTTCCATTGAGGATTCCCAAGTTATAAGATTGCATTTTCCTAACATGGACTCAGAAACTTCCAGATTTGGGCCAGGATGTGCAAAGAAAGTCAAGCAGAATGGAAGGTCTTTTCATTGGAACCACCAGCCCTCCCTGTGGGCTTTCCTTCTGCACCAGAACATTGTAGGGTCCGGGCCAGTGGGAAGGCATGGGCCCAGTGCATATCTGGTCCTGGGAACTTCACAGCACTATGTATGTGCTTTGCTGTGGGAACTGAGTGACCCAAGAGTGTCTGGCTCATGGTGAGCCTAGAGCTGACTTATTAGGGAAACTACTGAGGAATGAATTCAGGCATTCCATTTGTTCAGAGTCTCCAGGCTCTTTCCGTTTTTTTCCCGTTATGTCACATGATTGATAAAGGATGCTGAAGCCTGGGATGAGAAGGAGAGAGAGAGAGAGAGAGAGAGAGAGAGAGAGAGAGAGAGAGCAAGCACGCACTGGCAGGAGAGCCTGGAGCCAAGCTGGGCACCAGGTCTAAGCTGCCCACTGCCATTCTTTGTAATTGACATTCTTTGTACAATGGCATCCATGTGCTCACGTGGTTGCAAACTCAGTCCTCAGTTAGTGGAACTGTTTCAGAAGGTTGGGGAATTATTGAAAGGTGGTACATGGCTGGTGGAAGTGGATCATTTAGGGTGTGTGTGTGTTGATCTCTTTTTCTCTCACTTCCCTCCCTGGTGCATGGTTGAGCTATCAGCCACCCACCAGCTCATCCCCCAGGAAGGAAAGTGCAGGGCGTGGGTCAATGCATCCTGGCAGGTCCCAGAGTGAACCAGACTCTAGGGAAAGGTTGTCAGAGGAGCATATCTCTCATTTATTAAAGCAAAGGGTGCAGACAGGGGAGGCTCTTTGGTACCCAAGGATGGAAGCCATTGGTTAAGACACGGATGCTGGAGTAGCCCAATTTGCATGTGGAGCTCAAGTCTAAGTATCAAGGTCTTGCAAGGGTACCTTCTGCATAAGGTGTGGTCCCACAGGGAAAAGAAGAAGGCACCTTATCAGAATATGGGTTCAGCCCTAGGCTTCCAGCTACAGCGCAGATAAGCACAAATCAAGCCATATTCCTTTGCTATGACCTTCTGTGAAGCAGATAATATTTAATATTTATCTGGGTTCTGGCCAGGGATAAAAGGTGAGGAGCACCTGAACTCCTACCGCTCTCAGGATGAGAAAATCCGGGGTTCAAGGCCAACTTCAACTCACTCTCAGTTCTAGAGTAGCCCCACAGTTGTGAAGGGTTAGAGTTTGTTCTTCTGGCCCAAGTCTCTCTGTCTTGATACACAGAGATGAAAGCAATCTGCCTTGTGGTCCCGCTGTAGCAACTACAAGCTTGCTCCCGTGCCTTCCCCACAGTGACAGAGTGTATCCCCTCAAACTGTGAGCCCAAATAAGTCCTCTTCCTTCAAGTTGCTATTTCAGATGTTTTAACACATTGACAAGTTAACTAATACCAAAAAAAAAAAAAAAAAGTCACAGCCTGACCTCCTGATCCCAATGCAGAAAGACAAAGAACCGAGAGAGGAGTCAGAGCACAGATAAAGCAGGTCGATATGCACATCCCTGAAGGTAAGAATGGACATGACCTTCATTTTCTGTTATGTGTCCCAAATTGCCCACAAAATAAGGCAGGTAAGTTGGGGATAAGGAACATTACCAAGCTTCTTCTGGTACCTACGGGACATTCTGAGTTAGGGACACACAAAGTAATATCTATGTAGTCGGCTAGTACTTTGTGGAAGCCCAGTTGGGACTCTACATGAATCCCATACTTCCTACTGCATCCTTTTTCCAAAGGTGGAGGAAGAAAGCCCAGTGGGGAGGAAAGATCCAGGTTCCTTGGCTCTTAGGTGTATCCTCAGCCTGAGGGCTTTGGGGAGTCTGAAGCGTGTCATAAGAACTTTACCTTGTATCCCAGCACTCACTTCTTGGTTGTATGGAAGAAGGTGTTATTCACCCACACCCCAGAGGCTCTCAGAACAATACACCATGGATCTTTTCAACAGGGACTTCCAAGCTTATGTGTTTGGGGCTTCTGGGGACAGACTTTCAGGACCTGGGTCTGAGCCTGGCGTTCGTGAAGCCTGAGACGCTGAAGATGTGCCTTTAATGGTATCCACTAACTCATGGTCTTCCTTTATGTACGTAAAAAGAGAACCCTTCCTTCTTGTGACACCTCCATTTATTCAGAATTTGCATGTAAAATCTTAAATTAGGCATTCCGCACTTGGGTTCTGACAGAGCCATTACTTTTTATGCTGAGAGAGTTGAGTTAATTTTAAATTATTGAGGTCCAGCACCTGAGCAAAACGAACATCTTCAAACAGCCTGGGCATTTGTGGGCTTCACTAATGCAGAAACACACACTGGATTAAAATCTACTTCTACTTCACTGGTCGGATATATATATATATGACAGACCCAGGGAGGAAGGCCTGGTATGGCTGTTCATTCTGCCAGATCTGACTAGGCTCCCTCAACACTGTACATGACCAGTGCCCTTAATAGGTGATCACTAAATGAGCCTTCTGATTCTCTAAAGTATCTACATCCCACCTTGGGGTAGGGTGCCCTGTGTCTCCAGTGTTAGATTACTTTAAGATATGACAGAGCCGGGCAGTGGCAGTGCACGCCTTTAATCCCAGCACTGGGGAGAGACAGAGGCAGGTGGATCATTGTGAATTCAGGCCAGCCCGGTCTACAGAGTGAGTTCCAAGACAGTCAGAGATAATATGGGGAAGCCAGGTCTTGAAAACAACCCACCCCCCCACACACACACACAAAAAGATATGACATCAGTCGATCGGTAAAACAGAGTGAATGGAATAGGGCCAGGTGCCTTTCACTACCAGAACTGCTCTAAGACGCAGGTTACTTCTGTAGCCAGTCAACATATCGACACATTGCTGAGCCGCATCCTCAGTGTGACCCATGTCCCAAAGATCCACTCTCTCCAGGGACATCTTTGTTCCCTGGGTATTGTGGAAGTTTATTTTTAGTTGTGTTTATAATAATTGTTTTTTGCACTGTTGGGTGAGGGGTTGCCTAGAGCGTTTTGTATTGTGTGCAGGTGTTGGATTTCTGTGGGGTTGTTTAATTGCTAATGATCTGCATGTGCTATCAGTAGAACACATAAGGAGTTCTGAAAGACTAAGAACACCTGAGTTGAGACGCTTAGGGTTCCACTGTCGATTGAATATGGCGCTGGCCAGGATGGGTGGTGGTTCCTTCTGCTGAGGTCTGGCAGGGCTTGCACCGATGAAAAATGCCTCCTTGTCTCCTTGCTGAAAGACATAGCAACATACAGTTATACCTAGGGAATTTCTCTTCTTGATGGTGGCCTAAGATCTCCCCAGGAAACATTTCTCCTTGACTATTGTCCACCGTTCAACCCCAATACAAACTTCCAGGGCGGCCATACCATCCAGGTGTCTGCCCACTCTGTCCACAATGCCCCTTAAGGTGAGACATGAGTTTGGAGTCGGTGGATAATATGAGCTCGATGTGAGTTCATCATTGTGTCATCTACAAAGGTTTGAGTTGCTTTTCCAAGCCAATGACATATACACTGATGCTGACAACCCAGCCATTGTCATGTGCAGCATGGGAAGCCAATGAGGTCTTCAGTAGACCCCGTACTATTTTAATCAGGACTCTTTGGATCAGAGTAGAGAAGGCATGCTGTAGGTTGCTGTTAAACCTTTGCTGTTAAACCTCTGCAGACTGAACATCCTGGAGAGGGACTGGAAGTATCTGCATTAGAGTCTGAGATAGTCCAATTTGGGGCCTGTGGGAACAGTAGAGTCTTGAGCTAGAACAAGGCTCAGCACTGAGCAGACTGCTGGGAGCTGTGCTTTTCCTCCAGTAACCCTAATGTGATCAGCACTCAGGTGGATCTTTTGACCTCGAACTCAAATCCAGTAGAGGGCGTCTTGGGCAGGAAACAGCAGGAAGCCTGGGAACCACTGGGGTGCAGAACCTAGGGAATGGAGGACCAGAAACCCCAAGGAGCTTCACTCAGCTTTGCCTTGGCGCAGAGCAGATCAGTTGATGAATTCTGCCAGATTCCTGTGGGTCTTTGCTCTTGACCTTAGAATTAGCAGGAACCAGAGTTCCCCACCATGTCCATCCCAGGCCAACCACAGCCCAGCACTGCAGCCCGGAGCCCAGAGAGGCCCACCGGCCTCCTTGGCCTCATCGGCTTCCGGGGCGGGCGCAGCGCTCACATTCATCTGCTGGGAAACAGGCGGCGTGGCACTGAGGACTGTCGTGTTCCGTTTTAAAATGCCACAAATAACAGATTTATAGATTTTTCTAAATACATTATTTTAGCTTGACAGCATTAATCATTCATGCTTCCTTCTTTCATTTTTCTACTTGCAATGGATTATTGAAACAGAAAATAACAACGGGAAAGGCTAGCAGCAGTATCAAAATGTCAAGTTTGTACTTACAGTTGTATGGGCCCAGACAGGGTCAAGAGCCCCAATTATTTGTGTATGTACACAGTGGTACGACACGAAAGGTTATGTCACCTGCAGCTATTTTCTTGCGGATTTAAATAGGGCTGATATTCAGCTGTAACCATGAGCTGCTGACATGGAATAGAGAATTGTAAAACACTGCCAACTCCGGTGTCAGATCCTAAACTATGAATTAGGTGATCGCAGGGTCTAGCTGTGGGCAGCACCACACGTCAAGGTAGCGAACCTGCTCAGTTACTTTGGGTTATTTCTGACCTGGTTTTTTTTTTGGTTGTTGGTTTCTTTTTGTTTGTTTGTTCGTTTTTACATTTAAATACAAGGCAAACATAAAATCTCAGGGCCAGGATGGGGACGGAATGTTGGGCCTGCCTCTCCTCCGACACTGTTTTCTGGAGATCAAGAGAGGACACGCCTACCCCACCTAACTAGCAAAGGATGCCCGATCAATAATTGTGCATGGATCCTCACGGATGTCACGGAGGTGCTTTTGCTGGTGAGATTCCCTCGGTTGAGTAAGGAGGGCCTGCTATGAATTTATTGTGCGTTGTTATTATTTAGAAAAAAGACATTGTAACAAAAGGCTTGGACAATCTGCCATTTGGTCAATATGTGCAGAATTGAACCTGTTTCTCTCTCTCTTTTTTTTTTTTGCCAGTGAATCACAGCCCTCTGTTTTCTTCATAAGTATTTGATGAGTTTTCACGGTCAATCTATGAATTGAAAGAGTACCTGGGAATAATAGAATATTCCGTGGCAGCCTTCCCCAGACCAGCCACGTTCTCTCCGACCTCCAGCATCGTTCTGTGGGATGCAGCCAAACAAACCAACGAAGAAGGGAAAGACTGTTCAACATTAAAGAACGCGTGGCTATCCACTAACTGGGTGTGGGGGGGAGACCCCGCCACCGAGAGGGCTGCATCGCAAGGGTCACGAGTCTGCCCCTTCTGACGGCACCTCGGGGGGCAGCGGGCCAGGACAGGCTTCGTAGCAGTGGTTATGCTAATACACTTTCTGCTTTCCCTACTCATTGGGGGCATCGGGAAGCAAGTAGCTAAATTACATCAAGGCCAAGGCAGAGGAAAAAGCTGAGAGCAACCCTTTCCAGTTTCGACGTATTTTATCCAACTACGGAAATGCTATCTGCAGAGGCACAGAAAGGAGTTGATCTCTGCCTCTCAGCCTACCTCACGGGCAGCCCCCCGTTTCTCCATGTATGTTGCTTCTCTTCTCAAATACCCCAAACTTTGACCTAGCCACTCCTCTCCCGTGCTGCAGGACAGACCCCAACGTCTTTGCTAGTTCTGCTTCTGCTGCCTTCGGTGGCTTTTCTTTCTGTCTTCTAGTCCATTCTCTTTCAACCGCGAAAGCTCTCCCCGTTCCTGGCCCTTCGTTGACGTCGCCTCCTTCAGGAATCCTCATCAGAGAATTCCCCACGAATTACTTAGGACCAATGGGAGAAGCCGAGCGGACGGCTCTGTATCTAAGGACATAGACGAACTTACATCAGGCTGAGACGCACATGTGGAATCTCCAAGTGGAAAGGCGGAAAGAATGCTTCCAGGTCTCCAACCGCGATAGAGTGAACTGAAATCAGAAACTAGATGACTGTCGCATCTTACGGTGTGGATGGACATTAAAAATAGCCTGTGAAATGAGAGAAGGCAGTCAAGAATGAAAATACCACATTTACACCCTTTACGCACAGTAAAGGACACTTACTCGAAATTATTTATTAATTTATCGTTATTAGTAAGTTTATTATCACTAAAATGTTATTTATTTATTATTTACCCAAACCTATTTATTTTCTTTGCCACAGTAGGCAAATCCACAGGAAAGAGAGTGACTGTCGAGGCTCAGGGACAGAGGAGAATGGAAAGCCGCCACTCGTGAGCTAAGTTTTCTTTTAAGGGTGGGAGAGATGTTCTGAAGTTAGCGGTAACGGTTGTGGAACCCTGTGAATA
>JAMJFZ010003296.1:3460000-3482500 GCA_026225945.1 Cricetomys ansorgei | reverse complement strand
CAGAGGTTGGGTTTAGGTGTCTCCCTTACTTCTCTCCACTTTATTTTTGAACATGAGATCCCACCCTGGGTCTGCTCTTCTCTGTCATCTGGAGCTGGGGCAACAGGCTCCTGCTGCTGTGCCTCGCTCTTACATCACGCTGGGGACCCAGCTCAAGCCCTCACGTTTGCACCTCTAAGTCATCTCTCTGGCCCCACCATCCACTTCATGCCTTAAAATTTGTTTCGGTTTTTTTTTTGAGACAGTGCCTCGCTATGTAGCCCAGGCTGGCCTTGATCTTGGTATCCTTCTCCCTCAGCTTCCCAGGAGCTGGGAAGTATGTGAGCCACGGATGACTTCTGAATTCTGTACTGAGGATGGAACCTAGAGCCTTGCATGCTGGGTAAGCACCCCACCACGGAGCTACAGTCCTGGCAACGCATTTGTATCCGTGCCTTCTGAGACATGACTGCAATCCTTATGGTGTGGCTGTGTCTCCTTCATCCTAAAGCCAGCTGGCTGCCTGTCAGCCCCTGATGTTCTTGATATCATCGACATGTTAAGCCAAATAATGTATAGTGCCACGCCATTTACCAAGAGCAAGTGACTTCTTTATCTAAGTGTTCAAGGCTATGTGAGGTCTCAGGATGCTGTGAAAACTGAAACGGAAGACGAAGGAAGCAGACATCAGTGATTGAGCGATTAATGGTACGCCGCCATCTCACCTGTGTATGTTTCCTCTGTTGCCGGGAAGCACACGCTGTTAGCTGATGTCCTGGTCAAAAAATCCACAGCCAGCAAAAGCCGATAAAGTAAGAGGAAATTCCTGGCGTTCGAAGGAGGCGTCCTTTCCTCAGTACTGATCCCAGAGGGGAGCACTCCTGATCTCGGTGGAAGTGACCCTTCCACGTCAACTTGATCAGGTGAGAATCTCTCTTGTGTCTGGGGCCTTTCCAGAAAGGTTTCTGAATGTGGGCAGCGACACCCTGCAGGCTGGGCATCTGGACAGAAAGGACAAGTGAAGAAGCCAGCTGAGCCCCGGCATCTCTCTCTCCCCGCTTCCTGACCGTGTGTTCAGTGTGAGCAGCCCCCCTGAGTACTTGCTGCTGCGTCTTGCCCTGCACCCCAAACTCTGAACCTGAACAAACCCTTCCTTGAGTTGCTGCTAGGTGCTTTGTCATCACCACAAGACAGACAAGGAACACAGCCCCACCCCTCTGGGCACAGCATCTTGTGGGCTCCTGGACATTTTCATCAGCCTGCAGGGGTGCCCTAGGCTGCACACAGAGCCTGGGTGGCGTCAGTTCAGTCATTTTGGGGGAATGAAGTTTAGAAGTGTCACGATGCCGGGTGCTGGCGAGGTCTGGTGTAAGAGGCCTGTGCTTCGGTCTTGCGGGCTGGCTGCCTCCTACCTCTGTCTTCACCCTTTGTGGTTGCCCCTACCCTAATCTTTCTCCTATAGAGACATCAGCCATACTAGATCGGGCCAACCCACGGCCCTATTTTAACCTCACTTCCTCTGTCGAGACCCCATTCGGTCACAGTTGAAGACAGTTGGGATTAAGACCTCAACACACACGTCTGCCCTGCACGAATAGTAAAGCGAAAACCCGTGCAGAGGTAAGAATTCGGTTTTGTGGGTTATAAACATCTAAAAGGGTATCCGACCCTGAGATTAGCACAGCTAGGTAGGGGCTGTCTCAGATGAGTTGCTTGTATACCCTGAGCCGCGACACGTGACCCCACTGATGGGTATAGGCTCTTGAATGAGGGTCACCTCCCGAGAGAAGGGCCACCGCACTTTGCACTGACAAAGCCACTCTGTCTTCAAGGTACCAGTGATAAGCAAACATAAAAGAAATATTTTTTTTCTTCCATATTGAAAGGGGTCGGGTCAGAGATCCAAGAGTCTGGCATAGGCAGCTGAGACCGGAAGCTCGGAAAGCCATCTTCGTCTCCTGCAGAGGGGACACCATGTCTGTTGGGTGGGCTTCACTAGAGATGCAAACAGAAATACGACCATCCCAGGACCCCTGGAATGTCCTTCCTCACTAACTCTGAATTAAATGGGATTCCTGGAATCAAATGGGTTATACAGAAATTACTCTGAGGGGCAACAGAGACAACAGGAAACTGAAACATGTCCCCTCTGTACACACAGCCTGCTCTGAGAACTTTCTGCTCGTTAAAATCACTAATTCTCATTGTTCTGCACATGAAATATAGCTGTTGACCTTTCCAAGCCTCGACTTCTCCACCTATAAAATGGGTCCAACAACAAAGTGACTTTGCTAAGAGGTGGAGCTGAGTTGCAGCAGAAAGCATGAGGACCATCTCTCTGAGACTGAGACTCCCTCTGTAAAGAGACGGTTTGAGGAAGCAGCTCCTACCGGGTATGGTAGCGCACACTTGTGATCCCAGGACTCTGAGACTGAGGCAGGAGGATCAAGAGTTCGAGGCTAACCTGAGCTACTCAGCAAGACGCTGTTTCAAAACCAATCAATCAAGCAATTGGCCTATCAGTGGAGGGCAACACTGGGAACGATGGGAGGCCTTCACACTCACCAGTAAGTATGATTCTGGTTACCATTATTCGTGTGCCCTGGAAGTGGCTGTCCCATTTTGCAAACCAGAAGTCGGGCTCAGGGAATTGCCAGCATCACAGAGGGTGAGAATCCGGATCCCAAAGTCACTGAGGAAATCCGTGTCAGCCACACTGAGCACTGACATCCGTCCGTCTCTTGGAAACTGTTGATTGGATAGCGGTCTTGCTTCGCTTGCTGTTAAAGTGTTGCGCAGGCGCACAGCGTCTTCCACCCGTATCTCAAAAATCCAGGGTCGGGAGGGGATCCGGACAATACTCCCAGAGTAGGGAAACTGAGGCACCAAGAAGGGCGAGCACATGCCATGTGCCTACTGGCTGAACTAAGATGAGATCCCCGCATTTCAACCGAGAGAGCATCAGCGCGTGATGCAAACCGCGTCACGGGCTGGGGGAGAGGGAGGGGACTGCACGGTTATCAGCGAAATTGATCAACAAAGTCACCGTTTAATTAAAAAATATATCAAAACCTTTCTTGATAATGATCGACCTGCTACACTGGAGCAATTAAAGCCGTGATTTTATTTACTGAGTTACTGCCAACTCCGATGATTTTTTTTTTCTTCAATACCCCTGTGATAACTCAATTGGAAATACGCGGTAAGGCGCAGTCATATAAAGCCCTTCCTTAAGATAACTCGTGTCACAGCCGACCAGGGAGTTTCCGGGATGGGCCGCTTGCACCAGCGAGGTCCCCTCTGTGCCATTCAGCCGCCAACGGCTCTAGAGGGGCCTGTCGGGAGTCTTAGCCAGGGCCCATATTTGAACGGGTGAAGTGCACCCCCAACGTGTTCGGCAGCTCTGAGGCCGCCGCACATTCGAGGTAATTAGGGACGGATGCCTTTTAAGGTTTAATATTAACTTTTTCAAATTAAACGTTCACTGAAAATGTTTTCTCGACTGAGGTGCGGGACCACGGGCCTGAATGGTTGCGCCCTTCAAAATTGGAGTGGGATTTGAACAGTCATTGCAGAGGCATCAGGAAACGGAGCCTTCTGGAGGTGACTGGGCTGTGAGCTTGGGCCCCAGTGCACAGGACTAGTGCCTTGACAGTGGGTTCCGGAGCTCCTTGTCCTTTCTGCCTTGTGCTGGGTGATGCAGAGAGAAATCACCATCTATGGAACAAAAACCTGCCCTTACCAGATACTGAACTCGCTGGTGCCGTGATCTTAGACGTTCCAGTCTTGAAAGCTGTGAGAGATAAATTTCTGTTGTTTATAAACCACACAGTTTGCGGTATTTTGTGATAGCAGCCCAGATGGACTCCGATGGCAACACACCTCCCACACCCACGTGCCACTCTGTGGATGGAATTGAGGAGGAGTGAAAGCCTAGAATTCTCCAAGTAGACAAGTTCTCAGGCTTCAGAGTCGTGGTGGAGCACCGGTATTCTGGCGCGCAAGCTCCAAGAGCCACGTTGAGTGTCGGGTTTTGAAAAGCAGAAGGATGAGCCTGCATTCACTGAAAACTTTGATGGATGCACACTTCTCTATCATCTTCCTGATATGTTCATACCCCAGGAAAGAATCTCATGATTAATTAAAATAGGGAGATGCCACGTAGGTCATGTGCCTTTGCGGATTTGTGGATTACTATGCTAAAAGCTGCGGGATGTCAGGATCAATAAATTAGTTTAATTCTCGGTTTATCATTTTTCCAATGTGCTTGACCACAAAACGCTATCTTTATGTCATACCTGAAAAAAAAAAGAAAACCTTCGAGAACCCATTTGAAGAAGTCCTACTGAGGCAGAACCAGGCAGAAACTGATTATCAATCAAAAGAGTCACCGGCAATAGGATGAACCATCTGCCAGGGGTCAGGAGACCTGGATTTTGGTCTAGACGCTTCCGTTAATTAGCTGTGTGACTTTGGGGGAAACCGCATTCCTCTGGGTCTTGGTTTACTTGCCTGTAAAATGAGGGGCTCTAATTAGGTCATTCCTATGGCCTCTTCTGGATCTAATATATGATGTTTTCTGATTTGAGAGATTCATGTGCTGGTGAGCTGCTTCTCTGTCCATTAGCTGTCGTAGCTCAGGCTGGCAGTTGCAGGTCTGCAAAGCACCTGGAACCTCTCCCAGAGCAGGCAAAGTGAGCCACAGTACCCCCAAAGCCGTCTGTATAGGATTGCCACCTGTGTGTTCCTGGTCTTCCATAGGATGATGGGTATGTGCCCCCCAAGCCCCTTCAGAGATCCCTTTCTCCACTCTGCCGTAGGACATGAGGCTTTAGTGTTTTGGTTTGGTTTTGTTTTAAAACAGATCCTAGTTATGCTTCCCAGGGTGGCCTGAAACTTACCACCCTCCTCTCTCACTGTCCCAAGTGCTGACACGATGGGGTGTGGTCCGGCTGACATCGGGTCTAAGAATGCTAGTCTTGATGGGTAAACAGCCATGCCAGGCGTGGAAATGTGACCGCGTTCAGGAGCGTATTGGTAGGGCCATGTTTAAGAAGATTCCCCCATGGGACGCTCTCCGTGCCTGGGCAGTCACAGGGACCCCACAGGAATGGGCGACTGAAGAAATGCCTATAAGGTTGGGGATTGAGACACCCACGTAGAAATAAGGACAGTCTCTTAGTGGCTTGTGCACATGACATGCAGGGGGTGTGGGGAGCTGATGAAACCACAGGCCACAGGAGAAACACTTGACTGCCAATGTGTCCAGATGTCTCCACGGTCAAACATGCGATGGAGAGACACTGACTTCCTCCAGGAACACGATGAACTGAACGGCAGTGCGGACAGCACCCGTGAGCTTCACGCGTGGCCCTGTGTGCTCAGCTCTGGGTGAGCTCTAGCCTTGGTGTCCCAACAGGAAAAGCCAGATAGAGGCCCCTCGAGGGCACATTAGGACAAGACAGTCGGAACCGGAGATATGAGGCCGCCCTTACAGGAGAGTGGGTGGGAGAGAGGACCCCTGTTTCTCCAAGCCGAGAAGCAGGGAAACAAAAGCAGGGATATTCACAGAGATCTAGAGGAGGGAGAAGGGTCTGGCAACTCTCCTCACAGTACGCAGTTCCTTCTGCTCCTTCTAGTGGGCCAGCCCACGCCTCAGGGTCTAAGTAAACACGGTTTATTGTTACACGTGCTGTTCATATCAGTGTTCACAGTCACAGGGTCTCCTACTATGTGTTGTCCAGCATAGAAAGAAGAATGAGAGGCATAGATAAGAAATGATCAGGACCCCTGCCTTGGGACAGAGCACAGAAAGTAGCTGGTCATTTCCTTTCATTCCCATAAAGTAATTTGACTGAGAGGAAGCAACTATTATGCTGGAAAATATTTAAGTATGACTTAACGTGTTTCCTTAGCGGGGTTACTGTTGCATACAAACTCATGGAATCAGAGGGGCCCAGACTGCTCTAGAGGCCAGTGGATTGTGTTTCAGGGGACCTAAGAGACTAGAGAGCTTCATGTATCTGCCTGGAAGCAGAGGCTATCCCATAAGGGTGGTCTATGCTCACTAAACTGAGCAGAAATTCTCCAGAACGGGCAAGAGCAACTTAGATGCCCTCATTTTAGTCTTTCTATCTAGGTTGTTTGCCTGGTTTAACATTTATCACCCGGGGCTGGAGAGACGCCTCAGCAATTAAGAGCACTGGCTGCTCTTCCAGAGGACCTGAGTTCGATTCCCAGCACCCACCAGGCAGCTTACAACTGTCTGTAACTCCTGTTCTAGGGGATTCGACACCCTCACACAGACACGCATGCAGGTGCAGTAGTACGCTGCTGGGTGGCTCAGCCAAGAGAGACAGGAGACAGTCTCAAACTCAAACCCTGCCAGACTTCAGCAGAAGGAACCACTGTCAGAAGCCCGAGCATCTCAGCTCAGGTGTTTTTATTGCTTCAGAACTCCTTAGGTGTTCTACTGATAGCACGTGCAGATCATAAGCAATTAAACAACCCCCACAGAAATCCAACACCTGAAGACAATACAAAACACCAAGACCTAGGCAGACCCTCACCCAACCGTGCACAAAAGCAATTATTTTAAACACAACTAAAATAAACTTCCGTAGCATACAGGCAAAACACCAAATGCACATAAAATAAAAATAAAAATAAACATAAACATATATCACCTAGGATGGTCCTTTTGCCAATTTGGCAAAAGCCAGAGTTACCTGAGAAGAGGAAGATCAGTTGAGAATAGACATCCATCAGACTGCCTGAAGGCAATCTGTGGGAAATTTCATTAACTAATGTTCAGTATGGAGGGTGCTACCCTTGATAGGCGTAAGCTGGGCTACAGGTATAAGCTGGGCTGTGTGTGAGCAAACCATTAGGGGCAAGCCAGTAAGCAGCATTCTTCCATGGCTTTGGTTTAGTTCCTGCCTCCAGTTTCCTGTTTTGAATTCCTGCTCTGATGTCCAGTCTACAAGACATGAGATCAGACGACCCCTTCCCTCTCTGAGTTGCTTCTGGTCATGGTGTTTGTGTCAGCTATAGACTGCAAACTAGGGCAGCCCTCACGCATGTCTAGTGGTGAAAGTTGGTGTAGTTATCAGAGTGTGAAATATCAGACCTGGGTTTCAGAGAACAACCCCAAAACATACATGTTTCTCTCTGTTTGTCTCATTTTCCCTCTCTCTCCCTCTCCCCCCCTCCCCGAGTGCGTGCATGTGTGTGTGTGTGTGTGTGTGTGTGTGTGTGTGTGTGTGTACATTATAATGCCTTTGTCTCCGGACAATAGGAACTGTGACCCAATCCGAAAGAACCACGGAAAGGGTCTGTTGACTGGAATAGTAAAGGATCCTGAATTGCTACCATCTTTTCTTCCTCTCCATTTTGCTTCCTGTGGCCTTGACTTTATCCAGTGGTTATTAACATTGAAGGCTGCTAGAAGATACTGAGACAATGTGCCCTCTTCTCCAAGCCAAGGAAGGAGAGAGAGGGGAAGAAGGAGGAAATGGGAGGGGAGAGCGAGACAGATGTGAAGCCTACAGGACCTGCCCATTGCCAGAATCTGACCTCATGTCGAATCCTGTCAACCGGTGTATCATTTCACACAACAGTGTGCCTGGTCCCTTGTGCATATCTGTAGATCAGCAGAGACTTTTCTGGCTGCATCTCCATCTGTTACAAAGATCAAGAGAGACCATTCTCTTGCATGGAAGGTTAGTGTCCTGTAAAGAGCCTGCTAGCTGCTCAGAGGCCAGTGATTGCTGGACCATCCCTCATCACTTTTTCCCCTAGGCTCAGCTTTCAGCTCAGCATGACTAGCTCGTTTCAGCTTTTCCAGGTAGTTGACACAGCTCTACTTGTGACCAGAGGAATACGTATGAAGATGCTGTCTCTTTAGACTCTCTCTGGGGGAGAGGAGATTTCCCACAAAACATACCTGATCCCATGTCCGTGGCTCACCACTCGGCTGTAGGAAGCCTTGGGCAGTGTTTGTCAGCCTCTCCAAGTCTCAATGGTATCATCTGTAACCAAAGCGATCAAAGTCATTGACCATAAAAGCTGGTGGCTGTCAGTGGAGTGACCCACCCAAAGCAGTCAGCACCACTGCTAGAATACTGGACTTCTCAAAAACGACTAGCTTGGCGTGCCTAGCGTGCCCTGCAAATGCATGGGGTCTAATGTTCTCGGTAGTCAATGTTGGGAAGAGTTGGGAGCAGGGTTCTTCCTTTTGTTGAGCCTTCTGGTCATCCTTGCCTTCACCAACTCTGTCCCTGATTTTCTTAGGACAGACGTTCTGCTCTTTCTATCATCTTTGCAGAAAGACTCCTCAATATCCGTTCCCCTGCCTGCAAAGAAAAAAAAGGGCTGATAACCCATGTGTCAGGACCTATTTTTAGTGTTTTGCAAGTCAGATCTTCCCTCCATGCCTTCTCCAGTCCCTCAGGACTTTTAGCTATACCATTTAAATATTTATAAACTGTTACAATTATTTATTAAAGGTTTGTGTTGTTATTATAGTTAGTGTGGAGTACTCATTTCTCCCTCCAAAAATAACAGGACTTTCCATTAAATGCCACACGTTAATGATGCAGTAAATTGTCTTTTAAAGCAATAGAGAAAGTTTTCCTCTCCTTTGATGATCCTAAGTATCCTTATTTAAAAGTAGGGGTCCTACTTCACCAGAGAATGCATTGCTTCTGGGTTTTGGAACGCCGTTCGATGCAGATTTGGGAAGTTTTTAGTGCTCAGGCAGAAAAATCTTAACCTTAGACGTCGTTGTCCAGCTGAAAGCCATAGATGCTTGGGTGGTTGGTAAATTTTCTCCATGAAAAGCAGACTGCTGTTGCTTGCATGCAGGCGAGCACAACGTGTATCCTTTCAAGAGGGTTTCAGATTTTCTGCCGCCTTCTTTACTCCCTTCCCTCCAATGTACCCCTCCCTGTGCTAACACTGGTTTATGCTAAATGAGAAGAAGTAGAAGAAAAAGGAAGAGAGGAGGGGGAGGGGAGGGAGAGAGGCGAGGGAGGAAGAGGACAAATTCTACCCTGGGGAGCCTAGTGGTTTATGAGGACTTGCTGCTCTTCCAGAGGACTCAAGCTCAATTCTTAGCACCCACACTGGACAGCCTCACAATCACCTATAACTCCAGCTCCAAAGGATCTGACCACCTCCTTTGCGGTCAACTGACACCCGCACACCTCTGCACATACCTGGAGGCACATACGCTACACACATGTGCGTGTACGTACACACACACACACACACACACACACAATTAAAACTAAAATCAATCTTTAAAAATCAGAAGGAATTCTGCCCCTGAGATATTCACAAGCTCCAACGGGATGAGAGAACACTGGCAATGCGAAGGGGCAGATAGGATGCCCTGGGAACAAGAAGCGCTCGCATTGCAGGAGACCAGCTCTTTGGAGTACGCATCACCCACACAGCCTGCACGAGGCTGGACGGATCAGCAGCAGCTGGCTTTTCCTTGGGATGGAATGTCTCTTCGTTCACTCGGTGATCAACGCGTCACTCCGGTTTCGTTGCTCAGACTTCAGTACTGCTCCTACCGGGAGAAGACTTTGCCCTATAAGGACCCGCGGTAATCTCTGCAACCAGTTTCGAGCATGACGAATGACTAAGATGCCGCTGGCATTTGGTGGACTGAGCTCGGCCGTGCCGTTAAACAACCGAAGATGGTCCATGCGCCTCTGCGGCGCCGGATGTCCACAGCGCCCTGACTGGCGCAGAGAATAGTGGGTAGCTCCTGGAGGGCTCTGAACGAGGCCTGGGAGGCTGACAGGACCGAAGGTAGTGTCTTTTGAATGTTGATCTCAATTTTCTTGTGCTATTCAAGTTCTCAAAAAGTGAACATCAGCAGAGTCTTTTTTCTTTGTTTTCTAGTTTTGTTTTGTTTTGTTTTTAATGCTGATTTATTTCCCCTCTTGGTCTAGAAACCAAGAGACCAGGGCACTAGGCTGAACCCATCCATCAGCAGATGCTGTCACTTGGGGTAACCTACAACCCCTCCTTTGTGGGCTCGCTTCTCCTGTTGCCCCTAGGGACTGGGCCTTCCTGTGGGTTTTTTTTTTTTTTTTTTTTTTGGAGTGTCTCTGGAAGCCCATGGAACACCCCACAGGGAAATAAAAGACCAAAGATGTGGAGTTTCAAGGCTATCCTTGTCACAGGAAGAATTCAATAAATGCCTAATGAACCTTGACTGTCTTGGCTGTCCTCCTGTTCCTGGCAACTCCCAAGGCATCCGAGAGGCACCATGGGACTTTGTACCTCGTATCTATGTGCACACCATGGAAAGAGAGAGCAAGACGCCCCTGATAATCATCCACTGGGGATTTAAGACCATGCGTGGTCCCCACAGTTTCTGTCTGTGGGTGGAAGCTGAGGGCTACACTCCTTCACCCTCTGCTTGAGCACGGGAGCATGCTCACTGGTAGAAAAGTCTGAGAGAGACTGTCTAGGATTTCCAGTCACTTTAACTACCAATCTCTCCCTTGGAATATAATCCCCTCCATTTGCTGCTCAGGGCCCAACCACATCCCGCTAGAGACCCATGTGTCATGTCCCGAAGGCAGGGGCTATTCACCCGGTAACTGAAGGAATCCATTTTCAGAAGCCAGCCATGTTGTGCCCTGCACTTTAACCTGTAGGACTTCCCTCTGCTTCATCCTGAAGGGCTTGCTTGTAAAGGACGGCTGTCTGAAGGCCATACGTAAATTCATAAATTTCTAGAATTTGGCTTAGAGCACCCAGAGGGGCTCCTGAAGGCACAGGCTGATTTCAGACCTGCTTCGGTGCCCCAGAGAGTCAGCTGGCTGCCAGTCCATTCTTCCCACTCAGAGAGTTGGGGCGCCTACTACATAATTGAAGCATTAGTAACAGTTTCTTTCCCCTTCCGCGGACATTCCCAGAGGTCTGCCGTTTGCTTTGCGGGAACCGTCGGCATTAAATACGCTGGGTGTCAGTACAGCAGTGAGGTGGTTAATTTTGACTGGATATTATGCTATATAACCACTTGGCATTTAACTTGAAAAATGACTTTCTGCTTCACCTGTCAGCGTACCAGTTCTCATCAAATAAGTGAGTGAGAAAAATTTTTAAATTTCAATTTCCTGATGCTATTAGACACTACTTCTTCCATACTTAAACAGTTTAGCAGGGCATGGTCGGGCTTTGGTATGCAGACCATGCTTCCCACTGCATGCCATTACAATAGCTATTTTTTGTTTAAAGGGTAAAGAGATGCATGGATCTTTAGCTTGAGGTTAGGAAAATGTATTGCGGGAACACGGCCAATCAGGTTCCGGATAACTCTGAAACATGGTACCATCCCCGCGCCCACCGTAGAGGATCCGAGATGTCAGAAGAAGCTTAGAAATGAAGTAACTGCCTACAGTAACCTTGCTCAGTACTTCAGGGGGAAATTGATCACTCACGTTAGCATTAATCTATTTTTACTGTTCCTTTGGTCAATTATAATTCAGTAAACCATGCCAGAGCCTCGCGTTCATGAACTCTCTCTGCGTTTAAGATGAAAACTCCAGGCTCCTCCGCTTTGGTGAATTAGAGATCCCCCACGCTTCGTTGTTCAGACGGCTTCGTTAGCGTCACCTCGTTTTGTTTAGAAACCCTTGAAATGAAAATCATGTAGGGAGATGACGGCATTTGATTTCTGCATTGTGGAGCCGCTCCTAAGAGCTCCTCATTTTTTATACCTTGACCCAGACAGGAAATACATCGGTGATTAAGTAGGGTTCAGCTATCTACAACCTGGGTGGTACCCAGGCCCGACCAGTCTGCCAACCTTACCTGCTTTTTTTCTGCTTTCAATCTGCCCATCCATCCATCCATCCATCCATCCATTTGCTTTTTAAACAACGTTTAGCTGTGTAGCTTAGGTTGAACTAACCGTAACCCAGACTGGATCACATGATTCTCCTGCCTCAGCTTCCAGAGAGCTGGGATTCTAGGGGTGTACCCACCACTCCTGGGCACGGTGCGCTTCTTTAGATGAAATGGCAATGAGCTGAGCCTCACACTTGTATCTGTGGCATCAGTCTGCACCGTACAGAAGCTGTGTGGCGGTCCTGGAAGCCTGCGCTACTGCCCAACCCTTTGCAGAGATAGTTGGACGGCTCTATAATTTAACCTCACAAACGTTCATTTTCTGTTCTCTTTGTTCCTAGCCTTAACTTCTTCTATCTCCTTATGGGGATGTTTCTAGAAGGAATAAACCATTTAAGACGTTAGACACTTGGGATAAGATTCTATTTCTTTATTTTGTCCAGAAGGTGTATGTGTACATGTGCGTGCAGATATGTAGATATGTGTGTATGAACTCTCTCCTGTTTCATAGATGAGGACACCCAGACTGAGTGGTCTTGTCTGACCCATGGCAGGCCCAGAGCTGGAAAAAGAAGCACAAATTCCATTTTGCACAGGAGCTAAGGGGATTAACTGAACCAGCAAATGCAACTAGAAAGGCTCCCAGCACAGGGCAGATCTTGAGTTCTTGTTATCTGACTGCTCTCTACCCTTGTTTTGCTACTTCACGACCCTCTCACAAGAGCACCAAGTGACAAGTAACAAGGGACAGGGGATGCCCACTGCTGTCGGTCCGCACCAGCGACCCAGAGACCCAGGCCGTCAGCCCGAGGGAGGCTATTTGTCTCCATCGGAAACATGAACCAGATTTCCCTGTAATGGGCTCCACATTTTGGCCAAGCTGCCTCAGATGTCTGGCCAATAGGAAAGCCATGTCCTTCCTGCACAATTTCAGCCCTAAGAATCTGTGACTCTCACTCCCTGGAGGCCCAGGGAACAGGGGGAGGGCTGGCTTGAAATCAATAAATGGATTGCACACCTTCAGGCCTCTGCCATTTGTCATCTCTGACCTACACAGGCATTCTGGGATCACACTAACCCATGCTACATAAGTTCCTACCATCTCTCTTATCTTCCACTCTGACCCTTCAAAATATTGCTTCAAGTTCCAGGAGGCTGGGTGGTGAGGGCGGGGGCAGGGGGAGCGTCTCTGGGGGAGGACACAGAGATCTAGTAAGAGATGGAGGGGCAGAAAGCATCTGGAGTGCGGGCGCCAGCTGAGCAGCCCCAGCATCCCTCCCACGGACCCAGGACTTCACTGACTTCCAGGAGGGAAGTCTTGCTGCACTGCTAGAAACCAAAGAGGAGGAAAAGGACTGAATTAACATTCAGAATATGATCCCCAGAGTGGTATGCCACCTCGGAAGGCACGTCCTTTAAAGCCATCCATTCATCCATCAAAATAGATGTTTGAGGTACCCACGAGGTGCCTAGCTTCGGCTCTGGCATGCTCAGCATCCTCCCATCACTGTCTTGTACCCGGGGAGTGGCTTCTAGCAGAGTTGGAAGAATACCTAGGTGTCAATGAGAGACTCCAGCAGAACACATGCACCTCTGGAGCTGAGGGGACACTGGGAATAGGCGGCAGTTCAGGGGTCCTGGGCTTGGCAGTGTCTTTACAAGTGAAGGCTATTGAGGACGGGGCTGCCTGGGGTCTGGGGAGTGCTGATGCAGGCACCCTCAAATCCAGGGAGACAAGGAATCCAGGACTGTCATTTGACAAACACAGGCTGCCTCTCGGCACCCGCACTTGTAACGAAAGACAGCTAAGTTAGCCGGAAGGGGGCTACCGTTAGATGCCATCGTAAGGAGCCATTTTTAAAGGCAACAAGAGCGTTAGCAGGAAAGCATCATGCAGTGGCCAGGGAGGGTGTGTACAGTAAGTCGTATGCGGTAAGACTAGCACAGCATGTAGCGAGGGCAAAGAGTGGGTGACATAGCACCCCTGTGTGAATGATGGATCTGCCAGCTGTGAAAACAGATGCACACAGACCAACCCAAGCTGTTTCTGCAGAGAACACAAAGGCCATTCCAGGCTCAGAGGCTCCACCTTGGGAGGCAGAGGGGATACGGCGCTCCGGAAGTTTCCAATTGCCCGCTGTCCCTTCTCCCTTCTTGGTCCTCACCCCCACCCAGCCATTAAGAGAGCCTGACCACAAGCCAATCTGCCAATGCCCCTCAAAAGTCTGTCTGTGTCACGGGCCCCGTGATTCACCTCTGGCGCCACACCTCAAGTCGGCTGTTGGGCGCTCATGTCCTGCCCTTCATATGTTTCTTTAATCATGAGAGAGTAATTGCAGATATTTAAACACTCGAGTTTCCTGCAGGAATTTCTATACTGGGTTTTATAGGTCTTTTATAACAGAACAAATCACAGTTTGGATGAAATTCTGGGAATTCTCTCTCAGGATAATCGTGCCTAGATTACCTCCCCTACTGCTAGCTTAATGCGCCTGTCCAAGTTTGGGATTTACTAGGGAGCCAATTTGTTTTAAGAAATTAACAAAACCGCTACCTAAGTACCGCACTGAACATAAAGTTTTTTTTTTTTTTTTTTTTAAATTCATTTTGGCGAAAGGAAAAAAAAAAAATCCCCCGCACTCCACATCTCGCAAAACAGCCCTTGAAAATCATTTTTATGAAATTGAATTTCTCTCCCCAGATGATGCCCCCACGCGAAGGGGCTACAGCATGGCCTCCCCGTAACCCCTTGCTCACACTTGCCTCTTCAGCAGTCTGGGTTCAAACTTTGCAGACCTCGGCTGGCACGGAGGGCTCCTTGCATCTCCTTTCTTACTTTAATTTTTTTTTTTTTTTTTTAAATTTATTGGTGGTTTTGAAGACACTCTCGGAGCCACGTGGATGAGAATCCTCAGTTGGAGGATGCAATATGAACTGAGATTTAGCCACTGAGGAGAAGACGGAATTCCCTACAGCCTAACCCCTCGACGCACATAAATTAGGTTTCTCTTTTCTTCAAACTGTGGCTTGGAAATGCAAAAAGGAAGGAAGATGCATTTTGCAGCACTGGATTCTTGAGAAGCTCTTTGGAGAACAAACTGTAGGCATTTCCTCCTGGGGAGCCCTGTCTTCCTCACTGGGCCTTCCAGTTCTGCCCTGTGGCAGCCACCGGGGGATGGTACTCTCCCTCCTCTGTCTCAGCCACTTGGGAAAGAAGTCTTATTTAAAGCATGTCCTCTTTGCCTGCCTGCAGTTGCAAAATCACAAATAGCTGCAAGCCGAGTCTCTGCTCTTCTCCCTTGTGGGGTAGCAGGGTTGCACAGATGTGATCTTTGCACCATGGGGGGAGGGGTGCCTACCCCAGGTCTCCCTGTTGGGTATGAGTGGATGGCATTACCCCCCCACCCCTTGCCAAGGCAAGCGCACTTAGACTAAAAGGCTACAGGGTGGGGGGAGTCTCAGACGGCGTTTCACCCAAGGGTTTCAGAACTACAAGGCATTCTTTTAAGTCTTTTTATGGAGTATGGGGGTAGAGCCATTGCAGGAAACAAAGACTGCTAGGGAATTTTCTACTGGGGCTGTGAACCCAGGTTGGCCATAAGGCTGTGAAAGGATCTGGAGGCCAGGGCGTCCTCTGAGAACAGATGGCTCAGAAGGAGAGGGACCAGCGTATTCAGAGAACAATGCTCTCGTGCACCTGCTCGGTAGGTGTGGTGCTGGGCTTTGCAGGACGGCAGTTCAGTTGGACATTCACACGGCAATACAAGAATTTCACAGTTTCTCAGGATCTCCATGAGTTGACTCTCTCTTTCTGGAGGCAAAGGCACAGAGATATTCCCAACTGAATGCTACAGCCCAATCCAGTCACCAGAATATGGAAGACAGAGCATTGGGAGGTATCACTGTCTTACCATGTGTTCCAGCCCCAGGCAAGGGATCTCCCACTCATGACAGGCGCCTGTGGTCTTTCCTCTTTGGTGTCTATACCTCCTCATACTGCATATAGTCCCCATGTAGATGTCTTATTGCATCTTCTGCTGTCCTGGGCACCCTGAAATGCCCACCAGCAAGGCAGCCTCCCAAGAGAGGAGACCTTGGCAGAACCTGGCCAGCGTGGGCCCTGTAGATCTTGGGAAAGATCCCGTGTGTTCGAGATTCATGGTCAACATCAGTGTGAGCCACCATCCAGTCAGTGCCAAGAGACTCATTCTCAGCCTCAGTCTCCAGGTCAGAGGTCCCCTGTGACCTTGGTTCTGAGCCTCGGTCATATCTGCTCCGGTCCTGCCCTGGCTCGTAGGCCTCAACTTCCCCGGTGGTTAAGGCTTACTGCTTACAGGACAGCCTTCCCTCTCCTGGGCTTCAGGCTTGGAACTTAGAAATTTGCAGGCACTAGCATAGTCAAAGGCTGGAGAGATAGGAGGCAGGATAGCCATGCTATCTTTCTGGGCATGCAGTCCGCTCCAGCGTATGCCTCTCACTACAGGTGTCCATCACTCCCACTGCCTGCTTCCTGAGTGCCCCGTATTGGCCCATTTATATACTTCATTTTGCTTTGACCTGCAGAGACCCTCCTACAGGTCCTCACCAATCGCAAGGCCAGCCCACCACAGAGAGAATGCTGCCGGCCCCTGCCTGTGTCAACATACTTTCTAATAGCTCAACAAGAATGGATTGAGCACCTACTGTGCACCAGCCCCAGGTTAGCAGATGGGAACACAGAAGGAAGGGAATATCTTTGTTCTCTTGGGGAGTATGGCCTGCCAGATGTGATGCAACATCTGGGAAAAAAAAGGAAAGATCACTTAGGATAGTGAGAAGGGTCAGGATGAAAACGAGGCAAAGTGACAGGATCCTGACAGGGGTGTGACGTTGTTGGAGGGAATCTCCTTGAGGAGGTAGCATTTGGGAGCGTCTGAGGCAGGGCCAACATGAGTTAAGGCTGTAGGGGTGTGTGTGTGTAACTGTGTGTAGCTAGAGTAGCTGAGACCTAGGATCAGGGAGACCCTCTCCCCAGATGCTGTTAGGTGGGCAAGGGTCAGGCCACAGCTGAGATGCACCATCTCATGGGGCCAACCTAGAGAAATTGTGAGGACTAAGTCATCCTTTCTGCCCCCCCCCACCACACACACACCTGAGCCGCCTCCTCCTGCAGAAGACACACATTCGATACACACACTTGGGGCAGCAGGGGTGTGGCCAGTATTGTTCTCTCCAAAGAATACATTTTTAATTAACAGGTTTTATTTACCGCAACCAAGTTCACTAACGTTCACACAGCCACGCTTAAGAACGTTTTAAATTATCAGCTTTGACTCGTCACAAGAAATTCTCCCTGGCGGGGTGGGGTGGCATGGGGGGCTTTTTGTGAATGCAGGGAGGAGGAAAGAGAGTGGGTACCACTGCCTGTCCTCACAGCCTGGGGTCTCCTGTCACAGCAGGACATACGTGGATAGTAGATGTCCCACATAGCCCGGTTTCCCTTTCCGTTCCCTGTTGTCTGCAGGGCAAGAAGCTGTCGCCTTTTCTGATGTGGTTTGCCAAAGCAGAGTCTGAATTCCCCCTAACCAGTGCAATAGCACTTCGTGCCTCCTGTCCAGCAAAAGGAAGTGCCCCTGGCTATGCTAATTTCACAGTGCACCCTTCACCATCCCTTGAGTTAAGTCCCTTCCAGGGAGCCTTGAAGGACAGCTGGTTTCACTTACTGTCAATCTAACCACTCCTTTGGTAAAGAGGACCCTAACCTTGGCAGGGGCAGAAAGCAGCCAATCTCATAAACGGGACGTCTACCTTCTGCGGGGCGGGGGACAAAGGCTCGCCCTTCGTCTCCTTGGCGAACGTGCGTATTAAAAAATTCATCAAGTCCATTTTAATATCCTTCAACTAATGGGAAGATTTTTTTTAAGACCTTTCTAAGTACAGGAATATTAAACACGGCTCCGGATATCACTCAAATAAACAAAATAAAATACCTTTGGTCGAGGCAGGAGAATGGCCAGGACAGCCCACGCCTGCCGTTTTGGTAGCTGGGCTCCTAGCCATGGCCATGGCAAACCACATTGTGGCAATCTGTGCTCTAATGAGCCTCTAACTCGGTTTCTGCCTTTATCCCAAAGGTACAGGAAATAGCACTGATTTTTTTTTTTTTTTTAAATATCAAGAAAACATCATTTGCTCTAAAATGTCCCTAAAAGCGGGTCTAAATTGCCAATAAAGGTTGGGTAATTGTATCAGCATGGATCAGAAAGCATTTCTCAGACCCCATGAAAGAGTTTACGGGGCTGAAGAGCCCCAGCGTGATGCACCCTGGCCCTCAAAAAAAAAAAAAATCCCACCCCAGCAGAGCAGAGGGAGACAGGTTTTCAACACAATGCAATCTTCCGTTGAAAGTCAGGTGCCCCCCCCCTTCTAATTTGTTCAATGTAATTTCTTCTGAGAAGTTGTCTAAAAACTCAGGTTGAATCAAAGCAACTTGGTGGCTGTTTCTGAGACCTTTGTCCGTGTGGGGCTCCTTCAGTCCTTGGGTCTGAGTCAGTTAATTCTCTCTCCATGCAGGTTAAGGAGGTGTGGTGGTGGTATTGGGGTGGGGGGCGTTGCTAAGTGCTTTAGGCGGCTCCACTTCTAGCGGGACCTGACTCCCCTCCACCTTACCTATAATCACTCGACGAGCAAACACACATACAGTATAAATATTTAAGAAAAAGTAAATTCCATTAAGCTGCTCTGTGATAGATGTAGTGGTAGGTGCTTATCTTTGAAATATTAAACTCTAGACATTTATATCCATACAAAAAAGAGTTTCCTGCCATTTGATGAGAATTATGTGCCTGGCACTAATAAAATATTAAACTCCAATTTAAAAGATAAGTATCTTATCCACTTTTTTCATAATAAAACATTTTACTATGCTCGGGGAGGCCAATATGCGTCGGAATTTCCATACAATACCGTATTTACAAACTTTCATAAAAGTTTCGTGCCTGCATTCGTCAGTAGCTGGTTTTGCACCACCGGCGTCCTGATTAGTCTCCCTAATGACCTGGTCCGCTTCAATAATGCATGATAGGAGGTATACAAACAGCCCTTGTTTTGTGTAGGGCGATTCTGTATTTTTGGGTTAGTGCCTCTCCTTGTCAGTTAATGAAATGGAGACACGGTCACTAAGACTGCATTATCCTTTTTCGGTCCCCATTATATAAATTAACGTCAAGCCGATGCGATGTTTCACGTTTAAAATAACGGACCCGAGTGTTAGAAATTACAGCCTGCAGTTTTCCTCCTTGACAATGCATTATTTTCAGCTGCAAATGTCAGTGTCTAACCCCTGCCAAGAATACTGTGGAGAGGCCAATGAGTAATAAGGGTTAGTTATCAAATTTAGTGTCTTTGAAACCCACCCAGGGTTGTCAGGGTGGGGGGTGGAGAAACAGCCAGGAGGATGTGGGAATTGACAGAAGCTGCATTTCTAGGGTTCGTGGACAAGAACGGGAGCTGGGTGCTAGCTGCCCTGCTAGACTGTGGCCTGAAGGTCCTGGATAAAGATGGGGAGGGCTAGCCTTGGGTGAAACTCCAAGAGTCTCTTGTCTGGGGATTGTTCGGGGATTACACCAGCGAAACTGACATGAACTCCGTTATATAAAACACGCTCACATGGTCTCGTCTCACTGGACCGGTAGCATCTGTGCTTGCGTTCTTCCTTAGGAAGCGCCATCCAAGGCTGGCCCTCTGAAATCCCAGCGTTGGCCTTGAAATTGCTGAGCTGGTGTTTGGTCACATCTGGACCGTTCCTGAGAACTTACGTCCGTTTGGACCTTCAGTGGCGGGAGCTCCGCTGCCCCCCGGAGGAGTCAGCTGTGACAAAGCGATTTCTATCAGCGACTCTTTGCTCTCCCTTCTTTGTTTTGATAGATGTCAAAAGACAGGATGTCTTAAGAAATGTAATTACTGAAGAGGGTGAAAAACCACGAGGCATTCAAAAATAACAAAAAACTGCAGCGAGGGGAATCTCCCATACTTTCACCCTCGGGGTGGGAATAGAAATGAACTCTGCATCCCAATGCCGTGTCAATCAACTCGTGAGCAAACACAATATTTAGCTTGGGGGATCTGTGTGTGGTAAGACAAGTTAAATGCTTCTCACATCCGGAGACATTTTCCATTCTCAAAGTGACATTGGGTTCCCGAAGCAGTGTTCCGGTGGATGAGACCGGCGCCCGCTGTGAGTCTGGGCGCTTCTACCCATCGGAGAATCGTCATCATGAGGAGGACATGTCTGCTTCTCCTACAGACCACCAAGTGCTTGGCTAACAGTGGCCGGAGAGTCCTGTGAACATCACCAGTTCAACACTCAGAGGGGAGTGCTGACAGGAGGTTGCAGAGGTTGGCTACCCAAGGAGATCTTTAACAGAGAGAAAAGATAGCAGGCATGAAGGGTACTTCCTGGCGGGGGGGGGGGTGTCCTGAGCACGTAGGTAGGTGTACAGGTCCTTTCTCGTTAGCACACAGGGTCATCTGTGCTGGCCAGAGGTCCTGTTACTTGGTGGCTGACGGCTGTGTCCCTTTGGCAAGCTGCAGATGCTGACTAACTGCTGAACAGGACCCCTCCTGACCCCTTCTATGTCGTGAGAGATGTTAAGTTTATTATTATTATTATTATTAATTATTATTATTATTATTATTTGTAAATTGCTATAGAAACATCATGCATATACCAATTGCTTTCATAATAAACCCACTCTGTAGCTACAACGCCTGCTAAGAGTTAAAAGCAGTAGCCCCGCACACCTGCTCTGTCTCTCCCTGTGAGGATTTCCCTCAAGCTGTCTTGCCAGGGTCCTCTCCAGTGTGCTCTTGTGTGGGCTGTGATCTGAACGGGGAGCTCTGCTGAAGCTCTGCCCTGGTTACACTCCGTTGCTGGGGTAAAACACTCTGACCAATAGCAGCTTAGGAGAGGAAAGGATTTGTTTCAGCTTACACTTCCAGGTCACAGTGCGTCATGGAGGGAGTCAGGGCGGGAGGTTACAGTAGAAACCTGGACAGGCTTGTGTGCCATTTTCTATGCAGAGTAAGGCACCTCTGACCAAGGAACTCTCTCACAGCCAAAGAAATACAGCAGTAGCCGTGAAGGAGAATCCTTGCTAGCTGGATTGCTCATGGCTTGTACTTTGCCCAGGACCAGCTGCCTAGAGCTGGCACAGCTCACAGTGACCTGGGCCCTCCTGCACCAGTTAATAATCAAGGCAACCCAGCACAGACACGCTGTCAGGCCAATGTAGCTTGGGCAATCCTTGTCTCAGGTGACTCCAGGTTGTCAAATTGTCAACTGAAGCTAAAGGGGAGAGCCATCTTTGTACCCGGTTGGAAAAAGGACAGATGAGACACAGTGGATGCCTGCCTCAGCCACTCACTAGCTGTGTGAGGTCAGGCGAACATCCCAACTTCTCTGAGCTGCTGTTTCATTTGCCACAAAATGGAAATAAATGTAATATGTAATATGTAACGTAAATGTAAATGTGATATGTAAATGCAATATGAAATAAACCACACTCAGCAAGATGAATGTCTCATGTTCTCTCTCTCCTGCGCAGTGGGTCAGAGGAGGGAAAGGACTTGTGACTTTGACCAAAGTGCGTTACATACTTGTACGACAATGCCACGGGGCAATTCATCATTCTGTACATTGAATATATGAAGACACAGAGTCAATCGCCCTTTACGTGCCAGTAAAAAATGCACTCTGGAGGCTAATGCGGAACGATCACTAACTCAAGGCCATCCTAGGCTACATAGAGAGTCCCAGGCTAGCCTAGGTTATAGGAAACCCTGGAATGCTCGAAACGTCTGACATCCACAGTGGTTCTATAAGGCTAGACTCTGGAAAGTTTCCAAAAGTCGAGCTTCTGTGATAGTGTCAGGCTAAGGAAGTGTCCTCTGGGGAGTGGGAGGAATGGGACACCTTCCTTAACAAAGGCTGGTCTACTCCTCTGGTACCCTCTGGAGGTGAGCAGTGGGCTTTTGGTTGATCCCAAGTCTGTGGATTGAGATACTTTGGTTCTGCAGTTAGCTGCTGTGGATCTAATTCAAAGGAGACCGGAATAAAATCACTTACATACATATACACATGCACACATGCATATACATGCACACATACATACATATGCATATACATTTATATACATGCACACACATGCATACACGCATATACATATACTCATGCATACATGCACACACACATGCATATACATGCACACATACATACTTATAGATGCATGCGCATACACACATACATATACATGCATATACATGCACACACACATTCATACATATACATGCACACATGCATATATACACACATGTACACACATATACACGCACATACACATACACACATGCATGCATGTATATATATACATGCATGCACACACGCACGCACATACCGCTCTGAAGGAAGCAAAGCACACAGAAAGAGGCTTCAGAAAGTGACCTGCAATGAGAGGAAACACCCACAGCAACGGCAGTTCTGAGCATCAAAATCTCGACCATTGCTATGCAGCTCCGTGACGGATGCTTCCTAGCAGGCAGAGCTGTCCTTGGCATCTGAAGGAGGAGGAAGAGGAGGAAGAGCAAGGAAGAAGAGGAGGAAGAGGAGGA